>JAHRHZ010000223.1:10510919-10547985 GCA_024137785.1 Ginglymostoma cirratum | reverse complement strand
CAAAAAGGGTCTAGGCCCGAAACGTCAGCCTTCCTGCTCCTCTGATGCTGCTTGGCCTGCTGTGTTCATCCAGCTCTGCACCTTGCTCCAAGTGTATCCTGCTCCAATATCTGTTTAGGAAAGGATATTTATAATTTTCTAAAAAAAAATCCATCGTGAGCCCAGGACACAGCAAAAAGGACAGTGGGCAAAAATCAGCAAGAACTGTTTCAGGCAAAGAGCAATCAGGGTCAAGCATACCTTACCACAAGTGAATTCCAAAGCCAAGTCTCATAAAGCGTTTGATCAAGATTAGATAATGATTTGAAAGAGCAAGATGATAACAAACAGGAGCAAGAACAAGAAAACGGCTTAGAATTGAATAGATACTTCATTGGAGAAGCTAGTGTTATAGTGCATTGGATGGGATATAGTGTTGCATATTTGGATAACTTTGCATGGCTGTTAAGAATGTCCATGATGTCAGGTCTCCTTGCCTTCTGCCTGAGTTAGAAATGCCAGCGATGAAAAAGGGCTTGCCCTATGGCCAATCCAAGTCCATGACTGTAAGCATCAGTTGTTACTGGAAAGGGTCTGGTGCAGATAGCAACCAGGGGAACGTTCCTTACATACATCTTCCTATAACCCCAACTCTAAATATCAGATTAAATTCATCTATTTTTAAGGATCAAAATAAATATTTAAATTATTTCTTCCTAACCTCTTCTTTTCTGACTTGATATTGTTCAGTGATTTTTGCATTTATCTACATTAAAAGTGTTAACTAAATTCTCATTATTCTTTCACAGGACTCTGGCATTGTGCACTGGGCCAGCATTTCTGATCTATCCCTAGTTGTCCTGGAGGAGGAGATGGGGAGCAGCCTTCCTAAACTGCTAAATTGGACATGGGCACAAATTATGGAATCACAGAATCATTCTATGGCTCTGTGACTTACATCAACATTCAATTTAGCAGTTCAAGAAGGCTGCTCAAGTCAGTAGATCCAAGTTAAGATGGGGTGTAGCCAGGAGGGGACCTTGTGGGGGATGGTGTTCTATCCACTGCCTTTGCCCTTCTGGGTAGTAAAGGGTGAAGGTCTGGAAGGTGCAGTTGGAGGTGCATTGTGAGTTACTGCAGTGTATCTATAAGACAGTACATACTGCTACCACTGTCGTTGGTGGAGGAGAAAGCAAATATTTACAGGGACGGATGGGGTGCTGGTCAGGTAGGTTATCTTTTCCTGGATGGTGTTAAGTTTTTTGGGTGTTGGTGGAGCTGTACACAACCAGGCGTGTGGTAAGCTTTCCATCAGAATCCCGACTTGGGCCTTTGTAGATGGTGCACAAATACCAGAGACTCAGGATATGAGTTACTAGTCACAGGGCTTCAAGTCTCTCGTAAACACTTTAATTAGATTGGTCATATCAATGCTGTAGCTACAAAAGTAGGATAGAGGCTAGGAATCCTGCAGTGAGTAATTCAACTCCTGACTCCCCAAAGACTGTCTGCCATCTACACATTACAAGTCAGAAATATAATGGAAATATAATGGAATATACTCTTCCCCACTTGACTGGAAGAGTACAAGCTTGGCTTCGTTCAGTATAAAGCAATATGCTTAATTAGTACCACATCCCTAAACATTCACTCCATCCACCACCAGCTTTCAGTAGCAACAGTATGTCCCATCTTCAAGATGGACTGCTCACCAAAGTTTCTTGGACAAATAGGATATGATAATGAAAGATTACTGAATAGCAAAGATACACCCTTGAGGAAGAATTGAAGACCATCACTGTTTGATTGCAATGGCAGGACAGCAACATCATGAGATCCCGATACTGAACTTTCTCTTCTAGGATGAAGAAATAAGTGAATCATCAGGAAGAGCGCAGAGTCTACATTCACTCCTTCAATAGGCTTTCTGAAGGACTGTGAAGAATCAGTCAAAATCTCTTCGGGGCTTGCTGATTTAATTGAAGAGTCACAGTCATTACTCCTCCTCTACACATGGAGCTGCCACAAAACATAATGGACGTAAAAATGTGATAAGACGAATTTCAGAATCGCACCTGAGACTGTCGCTGGATCATCATTTGAAGATGGAAAATTATTTGGCTTTCATATTAAGACAGAACATCAGAAAATACTGAAAAACATTTATCCATATGTTAAGTTTCATGTTGAATGAATGAATGAATGATTTTATTGTCATGTATATTTTACAGTGAGAAAAACAGTAAAATATAGTGAAAAGCTTTTCTAATGTTGCCATAATCTGGCGCCATTTTGAATAGCTTATGAATAAGAAAAGAAATAGAAAGATATCATGTAAAGAGTCCAGCATCCTCTTCAATTGGAATATCTTCAACCTGAGCTAGAACTTCTGGTAGCTGCTGTGGGAAACTTGGTTGGACACGTATTTGCCAACACAACATGTATTTGTTCTGATTCTGCAAGACTAAGTAGACCTTTAATAACTGTGCCATTGTAATTAAGTGTTTTGTTTCAAAACAACATTAAACTGGAAGGGTGCAGCATGCAAATCTTGCCTTTGATGGTTCAGAACATATCATCTGAAGTCAAAGTAAAGTGCTAGCAATCACAGTGATGGCTACGCTTGACTTTCAACACCATTGACTAAGAACCTGGGTCTGTCTGATCATTTTGTGTTGTAGAATGAACAACATCTCCTTGACCAAGAAAGTATGTGACTTCCATATCATTGCTTATTATTTTCTATTTGCTGAACTCACCTTTGCTCTGGAGGCAAACTGTGTGATTTTGTTTTTAAAAGAAATTCTCACATTGTAAAATTGCTAAAGGTGTCCCAAAAGGCTTTTCCTGAAATTCCTTCTTTTTTGGTGTTATTTCCTGTTGAGCATGGCAGCCACACTTCAGCCTAACTTACTGATGGGCTGTGACCAAGTCTTGCTTGCATCATATCTCAACCTTGTATCTTGGCCAATCTTAGGCTCCTGCCTTCGAGTAAGCTTGCCTTATATACTAACTCATCTGTTCAAAGTTAGTTCTTGCTCCAATTGCAACCTGTCAGGAAATGCACTGTCGAGAGCTCACCTCTCAATGTTGCATCTTCACACCAATTAACAACAATCTTTGAAAGAATCCACTGAGGATTCTGGGACTCCTGGCTGAGGAGTGAGGAACTGAGAAACACTGTAACAAAGTTTATTGGGACTGAAATAAGCATCAAAAAACTACTGGGGAAGACTTCAAATCTTAAGTTTTATCTACACCTTGTCTGATAAGGACATCACAACCAACTGCATATCAGGAAGTATTGACCTGGAGATAGTAAGAACTGCCAATGCTGGAGTGTGAGATAACAAGGTGTGGAGCGCGAGGAACACAGCAGGCCAAGCAACATCAGAGGAGCAGGAAAGCTGACGTTTCGGGTCGGGACCCTTCTTCAGCTGTTCTTCCTTCAAATAGAGACCCATGGTGACTCTGTACCTATAGGACTGAGTCTTCCATATCTCGCATTTAATTGTTAACATAGGACCTGCAATTGCATCAAGGAATTTAGGAAAGGGCAGGGATTGATGATGTGCTGTGGGCATCCTGTCACATTGGAGTAGTCTCAAATTACCTTGCTTCCAGCCAGCCATTGAGCTTCTAATTTAGGTAAATCTTCTTCGGCTCCTCCTTCCTCTGAATTCAACCTTAGCTCATGGCTGTGCAATCTCATCTTGTGGTCCTTCAGGTTCTTCTGAGAGAAGGAGAAAACAAGCCTTACTTAGATTCCAATGCTCTCACCATGTTCTATTACATTCCCATGTGGCTTCTTTGAATACTGTCTGCTTATTGTCTCGCTGTAATAATTGTAAGGCTGCACACTGTACAGAATCCAGTGTTTTCCTGCATGCTAATGCATGACCCGAGGTCACAGTGACATCACCACTTACCTCAGAAGCTAGTTTACATAATCAGCAACCCGTAACAAGACACAGTCATGTCATTTATTTGGCAATGCTAGTTCCTACAGACTTCAGGTTTATGTTAAGCAATCCTTTCTCATCGCTAACAGAAATCTGTGGAGGTACATTTACTGCACTTGTTGCTTTTCATATTTTGTTGGAATTTTAATAAGTTAACAAGAAACTAGACTAAGTAGGAAACTGTCTGCACATATAAGTAAGTTTATATAGGAAGTAAGCATTCCATCCGACTTAGAAATGTTTATACTTGGTTTTAAAAAGGGTGCAGCACAGAAGCAGACCATTTGACCCAACCTGGTTTCAAGTTGTATGTCATTATCCAAAATGGCTGAGCCATGATGAGCATGATGTTAAATTTGAAGTTGTTTCTTGCTTGTGATCTACTGAAGGATTAGCATAGGTGGCAAAAACTTCTTAACACAGCTTTTGCATTACACAATGCACAGGTTACATGTCATTGAAAGCAAGTCAAAATTCAACCTGTGGGGCTTGCAAATGGCCAAGCCATAAGAAGTAGAGTCACCTTGTGACCCCAGTTATGCTGCAGGTGGTAACAAGCTTCAATGGTGTGAAATGATCACTGCAATGACACTGAGATAACAAGGCGTAGAGCTGGATGAACACAGCAGGCCAAGCAGCATCAGAGGAGCGGGAAAGCTGATGTTTCGGGCCTAGACCCTTCTTCAGAAAAAAATCTGATGACACTACTTCTTTGGCCTCAGCCCGAATCAGGCAATCTGATGCACTGTAGCAACTCATCAAGCTTCTTTGACAACTTTTCCCAAATTTTACTGCCTAGGAAGAGATGAGCAAGAGAGACATGGAAGTATCACCATCCAAGGGTCACACATGACCCTGACTTGGACATATATCACTGTCGTGTACAGTAAAGGTATTTCAAATTCAGAACTTTTCAAAACTTTTAAACTGAACTTCACTCAGTGTGGAATCTTTTGTGTGATTTTTATTTTAAAATGAACATAACGTGCTGCAAAAGGTGGCTGCTGAAGTTCACCTGACCTGCCACATTGCCATGCAAGGACAAAAGAAGGTGTGCTTTGCCTAAAAGGCATCAATTACTCATATCCAGAAACCATCCTAAAGGACATTCCTGAATTTATTGGCTCTTTCTGAAATGAAGGTGGGTGGTGCTTGTCTCAAAACCCCACAGGATTAATGTTTTCAACATTAAACCAGGTTTTCACCAAGTTAATCTTAGATCAACACCATATTTGGAAATGGGAGAAGTGAGAAACCATGCGACCGGGCAACTATGTTGGTTTCTGCAGAGACACAGCAGCAGTGGAAAGGTCAGTAGTATGTATGACTTTAGAATCTGAGACTGCAACATCATAAGGTCTCCAAGCTTGTTCCTTTTTGAGTTCAAGACAACGAACTCCTTGTAATGAGTGCAAAGCAACTAATTTTGTACCTTCAGCATGCCCATCTCCTTGAGAGAATTCTGAAAGAACTTTGATATAAGACTTCAGCTCTTGAATTCACCTAAAACACCCTCCAGAAGTGAAGATATTCTCTTCAGCAAGCTTTCAAATTGTTTATTTTTTCCAGAACAAGCCAGCATGTGACTTATGAGCTAGGTTTTTGATTGTAACCCGCAAAAGTGTATTATTCCTTTCACCTGTAGTCCCTTGTCATGTTTGTGTGTGTAACTGCATCAGTGATTAGACTTCTGGGTGAACATTTAAATAAACAATCTTATTCATTTTAATCCAGAAAAAAACTTGCTGATGGTTGTTCACATTGGTCTTACACCTTAAAAACAAAACATATCTTTCTACCAAAAGCTTTGTGGTTACACGTGGTAGGGAAAAAAACAGGGATTTCAATAGTTTTGTCTTACCCTGTCTGCAACAATTACCACTCCATGACAATTCATGGACCAAGATCCGGGAAGTCCCTTTCTAATAGCACTGTGGCTTCACTTCATGGACTGCAGTGGTCAATTAGGCAGCTCAGTACCATCTACCTACTCAAGGACATTGAGGAATGGGTAATGAATGCTAACCTTGCTGGTAAACCCACATCCATAACTCATCCCACTCAACTCAGAATTATAGAACCAGACAGTACAGAAGAGGCTCTAGGGTCCATCAAGTCTGTATCACCAAAGCTACACATAAACTTGATAAAAACTGAAAGAACTGCAGATGCTGTAAATCAGGAACAAAAACAGAAATTGCTGGAAAAGCTCAACAGGTCTGGCAGCATCTGTGAAGAAAAAAATCAGAGTTAACATTTCAGGTCCAGTGACCCTTCCTCAGAACTGGATGTTTCCTCTGTGGGACAATCCAGAATAGTTTAAAAATAAAGGATCAGTCATTTAAAACAGCAATGAGGAATCATTTTTCCCTCACAGAGAATTCTGAGCCTTTGGAATTCCCTTCCTCCGATCGCAAAACCTTCAAATATTTTTAAGGCAGTGGTGGGTAGGTTCTTGATTATCAAGGGGATGAAAGATTACCTTGGTGTGGAAGAATGTAGAGTGGGGTTAAACTCTGGCCAGCAATGATCCTACTGAATGGCTGAGCAGGCTCAGAAGACTGAGTGGCCTACTCACGTTCCTTAATCATATGTCCATATGCATTGAAACATTACATGGAATGGGAAGCCAAACTCCTTTATTCATCTATTATAGTTTGCTTACACAAGAGGTACACAATAAACAAAGTTAGAATTTGTAGCCCAATTGCTCCACATCCACCTTTTGCATTGCCATTCTAAGGCCTCTCTATATTTGATAAAGCAAGCAGAATTCAATAGAAGTCACATGTTCGTCATTTTATTGGTTTTATTCAAAGCACATTTTTAAACTTGACCTTGTAGGAATGATCTCAAAATGGTTACCACTGTAAACAAACACAGAACGGTGAGTACCATAAGTGCAGATGACTATTTAAAATCTGACAGTTAATAAAATCCTTCACAAGATGCTCAAACTCCTTCATAATGTCAAAGACCTTTAACCAGTCACTGCCTCTCCTGCAGAGAGGAAACCCAGTCTTACTTACAAACAGTTTTTCTTGTGTATATCAATTATGCATTCTTGCACTGGTTATACATCATTATTTTTAAATCAAAAAAATCAAGAAGTAAATGATAAAAATACATTGAATTTAAAAACCCAGAATTGCTCAGTTCAAAGCTTGTTTATGAATGCCATAAACTAATCCAGGAGGCCATTCAATGTGTTGGGGCTGTACTGTTTTTTTTCAACTGACGCTGTCTAATCATATTCCATTTTTTAACTCCTTCCTGCTTTTTTTTAAACCTTCTTCCCTTCAAGTAAATATATTCTTTTCTTTTAATTTGCGTTGATATAGTCTCAGTCCATACGATCTTTTGTTTTAAGTCATCCCACATGTTCAGTTAAATTTGATGTACAAATTAATCAGCATCAATTTTGCTGGCTGTATTGTACTGAAGGATTACATGTCTATGACCTTAATTGATACTCCTATATCCTGGAAACCCTCGAGTATTGTGTCTCATTACTAACTAATAACGTCCCCATACCATATTTGACATGTAAATAAATCTGGATTGGAGGCACTGGTGACAGAACAGCCAATAATGATTGATGAGTTTGGAGCTGAATTTAAATTACTTATTTTAAAAAGCATTTGATAAAACAACATTTTAAAGTGCTGTTGCAAAATTTATAGACTCTGGAAGAACAAAAATTTTCAATGCTTGCTGAGGCAAATGATGAAGTGATGGTCTAATGGTATTATCACTAGACTGTTAATCCATGGAGAGTTCAAATCCTGCCACGGCAGATGGTGGAATTTGAATTTGATAAATATCTGGAATGAAGAGTCTAATGATGACCATGAATCCATTGTCAATTGTTGGAAAAACACATCTGGTTCACTAATGTCCTTTAGGGAAGGAAACTGCCGTCCTTACCTAATCTGGCCTACAGGTGACTCCAGGTCCACAGCAATGTGGTTGATTCTTAACTGCCCTCTGGGTAATTAGGGATGGGCAATAAATACTGACCTAGCCAGCGATGCTCTCTTCCTGTAAATGGATTTAAAAAGAATGACTTACTGTTAGTTTCCAAATAGTCAGATTTGCTATGACGCGATAGTTGCATACCTGGGGAAAATCGCGCTATCGAAATAACGGGACCTATGGGAAAAGCAGAGTTAGGGACAGGCCACCAAAAAATATTTCTCAAAACCATGCAAAAATCACTCAGAAGCATAACACAAAAGATAGCACAGTTTGCATAAATGTTTAATTCATATCTAACAATGAAATAAAAGTAAATTTTGCACCTTACCTTGAAAAAGTATCAAAATGACTTTATGGGGTCGGAGGGGTTGAGGTCGGTCTGTTGTTAATGCAGGGACTGGGATTTGTCATCATCACCATCATCATCATCTTCAGGTGCAGTCGTGGTTGCAGGGTTAGGGCAAAAAATAATTAATCCATAAGTGGATTGCTGTGGTTCATTGTCTTACTATTCCTTGGGGGTTGGATTAAAAAAGACATCCAGTTTTTATTGCTTTTCCCTTTTTCTTCTTTCATGAAGAAGCTGTTCATTGAGTGCTGAAAAGATCTTATTCCGTGAATTGCTACCCTGCTTCTTTCTGCATTGTAATCATTGACCTCTAATCATTGCAATGGCTTCTCAATTTCCCTCAGGATAGAAGACAAAACAGAATTGGAAAGCTCTCGTGGTGCTACATCCTGGACTTTATCTTTTTCATCTCCAGTTTCCACTTCCCCCTCAGCGACAAGTTGTTACAAATCAGCTGTGGAGAGGCCTTCACAGTGGGACTCCATCAGCTCTTCAACACTCTCACTTCTTTAAATCCAACTTGCTTTGCAGCATCAAAACAATGTTCTTTGATTCTTGGGAACTCCTCTGATGGATCAAAGCCTTTAAAATCTTGAATAAAATCTTGAAAAAAGTCTAATAAAAGCTTCTGCCAAACTGCATGCAAGCAGTCCGTACTGACATCACCCCAGGCTTCCATGATAATGTCAATTACATTCTTGATTTTAAAGCTCTTCCAAAATTGAAGAACACTGTCCTTATCCCCCTCAGTGGCTACAGCCAGCCTCTTAAATGTACGCTTTAAATAAGAATCTTTAAAAGCTGCCATTACACCCTGGTTATGGGTTGAAGGAAAGTGGTTGTGTTTGGGGGTAGAAATAGGGCTTTGATGTTTTCAGAAAGCTCACCAACGGTGGGAGGATAGCTTGGCACATTATCCAGGATGAGGAGAATCTTGAAATCCATTTTTTTTTCCTGCAAGCCTTTCTAAAAATATCTTCCAAAACATCAAGAATAAGGTCAGAAAAAAAATTGCCTCGTCATCCAACCTCTTTTGCTTGAGCTAAAGTAAATGCCTAGAGTAGACTTGAGGTAACCTTTCAAGGCTCATGGGTTGACAAAGTGATACACCACCACAGGCTTAAGCTTTAAGTTTCCACTGGCATTGACACCCAGCAGTACAAAAATATAATCCTTTGTCAGCTTAAAGCCTGGAGCGTGTGCTTCATTCATAGAAATATAGGTTCTTGACAGCATTCACTTCCAGTATAAACCTGGAATCACGTTATAGCCAACACAAGTTCGCGTTTTAGAAAAGGTGTCCCCCTATTTGTCAGTCATGTTATAGCCATTCTGTGTTGCTGGAACACATGTTAAAGCAGAACCAACTGTGTGTCAGACAGTAGCAACATTACAACCTACTGGGGTAGTGTGTTAGAAATAAAGACCTACTACACCTGGAGTCGTCAGAAAAGTTAACAATTTTGAGTAACACCAGAAATTACTGGAGAAACTCAGCAAGTCTGACAGCATCAGTGGAGAGAAAACAGAGTTAGCATTTTGAGTCCAGTGACCCTTCTTAAGAACTGGACTTGAAACGGAAACTCCACTTTCTCTCCACGGATGCTGCCAGACCTGCTAAGTTTCTCCAATGATTTCCACTTTTTGTTTCAGACCTGCAGCTCTTAGTTTTATTAAAGATTTTTAAGATAAACATGCAATGTTCTCAAATTTACTTGATTCTCAGACTCATAAAGAAAATAAGGACCAGGTTTCTGTACTTAACAGGAATGATTATTTATTACAAGTCATTAGACTGTGGTTTCAGGCAAACAATCATAAATCATTAGCATGTGACACTACTAATTAACACTTTATAAATTTCCCCTTACATTCACACACAAAACAAAACACATGGACAGAAGGGAAAAGCTGGAAAGACATTTTTAGGGGGAGGTGATGGCCCTAGGGGTATTATCACCAGATCATTAATTCAGAGACCCAGGCAATGTTCTGGGGATGCACGTTTGAATCCCATCTTGGCAGATGGTAAAATCTGAATTCGTTAAAAACCTGGAATTAAGAGTCTAATGATGAAAATGAAACCGTTGTTGATTGTTGGGGAAAAACTCATCTGGTCCAATAATGCCCTTAAAAGAAGGAAACTGACACCTGGTCTGGCCTATATATCACTCCAGACCCATAGCAATGTGGGTGACCTTTAGCTGCCTGAGGAGTGGGCAGTAAATGCTAGCCTAGCCAGTGATACCCACATCCTGTGAGTGAATAAAGAAAAATAGTCTTTGTTCCCCAAGTTCTGTTCAATGAGTTCTTGCCAAATGGAATGAGTGGCCTCTTCCTACCCTGTAAGTTTCTCTGATTCTTTTATCAGACCATCTCAGAGAATGGTATGGACTGATTGAACTATT
This sequence comes from Ginglymostoma cirratum, assembly GCA_024137785.1. NCBI lineage: Eukaryota > Metazoa > Chordata > Chondrichthyes > Orectolobiformes > Ginglymostomatidae > Ginglymostoma > Ginglymostoma cirratum. Next base: position 10,537,309 of record JAHRHZ010000223.1, on the reverse strand, counting down.
TTGCCAGAAAAAAAAATTCAAATGTTTCATCCTGGCTTTCCTTTCCCCAGGTTTGTCAGCGACATAGGCTAGTTCAGTTTTAAAATGTTTCTGATTTAGCGGCAGAAAGTCATGGGTTACTACAGCTGCTGGGTAGAAGATTAACTTGTGTTCAGTTTTAAAGTGAACTTTGACTGCAGAGAACAGAGAAATTGTTTCAGTAGGGGTGGAGTTCAAGATGCTTTTCACTAACTTGCCCCTATTTCTAAGCAAGGTGTAGAGCTGGATGAGCACAGCAGGCCAAGCAGCATCATAGGAGCGGGAAAGCTTGACGTTTCGGGCCTAGTAAGCAGTTCAGTTGCCTGAGAGCCAATCATATGTTGTTGACAAGCAAAAGGCCCTTGTCATCAATAACTAGTCACTAGTCCGTAGACCAACTGCATCTGAATACAGAACTCTTTAGCTTCAATTTATCTTCAACCATTTCAATGACAGTTCGTTGAAACAGTTATACGAACACGATGCTTGCTACAAGTGTCAAGTTACTTGCTTTCCAAAACATGCAGCAATCCTTTGAAACACTGGTTTTGAAACAAATCTTTTTCATTTCAATCCACAATCTTAAAAAGCACAAAAAAAATCCCAGCCCTTATAGAGGGATGGGCTGAAGGGCCTCATTCCCCTTTTATTTCTATGGTATTTGGGAATTGGTACCAATCCTTAAGGTAGTTGCTGTGGGAATCTTCTGGAAGTTTGACCTTTGGTACAAGGTAGATATTGGCAGATATATTGACCTGCTCACATTCGGAACTGAATATCATGTAACAAATTAGACAAGGAATGTCTAGCGTACAGTACAATAAATCCATCAAAACCTGCATTTCCAGTAGCGAGTCACACATTGGAAAGGAGCACAGGTCAGAGTAACCTGACAATGTTGTACTTTATCACAAACCCATGTAAACTTTAAATTTCACTTGCTGCTGAAACCATTGCAGATGGCAAACCTACCCTGATAGATTCCATCCCCCATGTTTGATGAACCAAAAAAATCAAGATTAACAACTGGACATAACATTTTTTTTTGCTTAAGAATATGACAATGCCTGATAACATGCTGGTGTAACCGACCTTAATCAATTTCTTTGCACATATCACAGGGTCTGCCCCTGCCTCTGTTTGTTTAGAAAGTAAATATGTGTGAAAAGTGGTGGACTTATCACAGTTGAAGACAAAAGATCATTCTTTTGTGGTTAATGCTCATCCAAAAAGTCCTATGCAGTCCAATGTGATGGAGAAGACCAGGGTATCAAGTATTTAAAAAGTACATTACACAACATCAAGGCAGCAGAAAGCACTTCCCTGCCAAGGAAGTACTTTTCAAATGTAGTTATTGATGCAGGTAAATATGGCAGCCAGTTTGTACACAGCAAGCTCCCACAAGCAATAATGTATTTATCATAGAGTCTTAGAGCCATATGGCACAGAAATAGACGCCTTTGGTCCAACTCGCCCATGCTGACCAGGTTTCCCAAACTAAACTTGTCCCACTTGCCTGTATTTGGCCCATATCCCTCTAAACCTTTCCTATTCATGTACCTGTCCAAATGTCTTTTAAATGTTGTAATTGTACCTGCATCTACCACTTGCTTTGGCAGTTCATTCCACAGATGAACTACCCTCTGTGTGGATAATGTTGTCCATCTGGTCCCTTTTAAATCTTTCTTTTCTCACCTTAAAAGTGTGCCCCCCTAATTTTGAACTCCCCCACCCGAGGGAAAAGACCTTTGCTGCTCACGTTATCAATGCCCCTCATGATTTTATAAACCTCTATAAGGATATCCCTCAGCCTCCTACGCTCCAGTGAAAAAAATTTACCAACCTATCCGGCCTCTCCTTATAACTCAAAACCTCCAATCCTGGCAACATCCTGGTAAATCTTTTCTGATATCTCTCCAATTTAATAATATCCTTCTATAACAGGGCAACCAGAAATTACACAATACGCCAAAGGATGGCTCACCAACTTGACACATTGGCAACCTCAATATGTCATCCCAACACCTGTACTCAATGGTCTGAGCAAAGAAGGCGTTAATATCCAGTCTTGTTTTTATTTATGAAAACACCTCATCTCTCTTATTTGCTTGATTTACATCTTTTATCAGACATCTCAACTTCACCACCACCCAGAGAAAGGTGGTTAAAATAGTGAGTGTTTCATATCACACTTAGTGCCATTTTAACTCAGCAATGGGATAGAATAGAATCCCAGAGTCCCTTTAATGTGGAAACAGGCCTTTCGGCCCAACAGGTCCACACTACCCTCTGAAGGGCATCACACACAGACTCATCCCCTACCTAACACATCTAACCTACACATCCCTTAACACTACAGGCAATTTAGCATGGCTAATCCACGTAACCTGCACATTTTTGGACCGGTGGGTGGAAACCAGAGCACCCAGACACAGGGCGAACGTGCAAACTCCACACAGACAGTCACCTGAGGGCAGAATTGAACCCAGGATCCTGGTGCTATGAAGCAGCAGTGCTAACCACTGAGCCACCCTACTACACCACAGTGGTATGTTAGTGCCTAATCTGGAGGAATGGAGCATTAATTTTGTACAAAATGTAGGCACTACCGTCACAACATGAAGACCATACAAGATTATCAGAGGACTTGACAGATTAGATGGGGAGAGGTTGTTTCCCCTTGTGGGAGAGTCAAGGACTAGATGGCATCATCTCAGAAGAAGGGGCAGCATATTTAAGACAGAGATGAGGAGGACTTTTGTCAATGAAACTCTGGAATCCTTTGCCACTAAAGGCTGTTGAGCCCAGGTCATTAAGCATATTAAATTTTTAGTTCGGGAGGGAATCAAAGATTATTGGGAAAAAGCAAAAAGTGGAGTTGAGAACTCTCAGATCAACCATGACCGTATTGAATGGTGGAGCAGACTTGATGGACTGAATGGCCTACTGCTACTCATTTGTGTTATTGTCTTATTTTAACTGCAGAAGTCTCAATTGCTTTACCCACTGCTGACAATTGGGTAACCAGACTACTGTCCAGAGGGAGCAAGTACCTCCTGGGGAAGGAGTGTTCCAGGGCCCCATCCACCCACCCTCGACAATCAGTTTTTGAGTATTAAAATGATTTTGGTCTCTCTAGACAGTCATCTAGCAACCACAAGTGCAATACCAGAAGGCTTCATGGTTCTGAGAGATAGTCAATACAGTGATTAATATAAAGTTTAAGTTGAGCCATGGACTGTTTTCTGAGAGCATCAGAACCAAGGATTGGGTTGGTCACTGAATGAAGACCTACTTGAAGTCAAGTAAGCCATTGAAAAGGAGAATGGAAAATGGATCTTGATAAAGATGGAGTTGAAAGAGGGAAGAAATGGATGGTGCCTTGGAAAAAGAGCTGCAGTAATGGGTTTAATTGGATTACTCTACCATTAGTTTATGGGTTGAAAAGCTTACCTCTGTGCTGCTTAGCTGTTTGATTCCATGGATGAAGTTACAAACACAAGGGCTGAGGCAATCAATAAATCCAGTTCCTGGATTAGAGTAATTCCCCTGCAATGCTCAGAAAACCTTCTCTGGACATTGATTGCTTTAATCTCTGCTTTAAAATTGGGAAAAGAATTGTTCTTTTTTCTCTTGCAGAGGGCTGTGAGCATTTAGAGCTTGCTCACTTGAAAGTTAGTGAAAGCAGAACCTTTGAATCTCTTTACGTCAGAGGTGGATAGAGTCCTGATAAGCAAGGGAGTCAATAGATGGGAATGTGGAGTAATCAGATCAGCCATGATCCTATCGAATTGCAGAGCAGGCTCAAGGGCCAAGTTGCCTAATTCTATCCTTGATCCAAATGTTCAAGGATTCATGTCATTTTTATGACAATATTAAAGCTATTTACATCCAGAAAGTTGCAGGGCTCTGGAAGATTGGTTGCCTTACAGCGCCAGGGACCCGGGTTCGACTCCAGCTTCGGCCGACCGTCTGTGTGGAGTTTGCACATTGTCTGCATGTCTGTGTGGGTTTCCTCTGGGTGCTCCGGTTTCCTCCCACAGTCCAAAGATGTGCAGGGTAGGTGGATTGGCCATGCTAAATTGCCTATCGAGCCCAGGGATGTTTAGGTTAGGTGGGTTAGACATGGGAAATCAGGTGTAGGAGAACAGGTCTGGGTGGGATGCTCTTCAGAGGGGCGGTGTGGACTTGTCAGGCCGAATGGCCTGTTTCCACACTGTAGGGATTCTATGATTCTAAGATAATGCAAGCTGGATCACCTAAAAGGTAATTGGACAATAGCATAAGAATGAGGAGCTTAAAGAGTTACATGCAAAATTAGGAGAGCACAATGGCTATTTCAAAGAGCTAGCACAGAGATAATGGAATGAGTGGTCCTTTTCTACCATGTTAGTTTCTCTGATTCTCTTATCAAAGCATCTCAAAGAATGGTAAGGACTGATTGAAGCATTTTGCCAGAAATAAAAGACTTTGTTCTTTCTTTAGACTGATCTCCTAACCAGACAGTGCCTGACAGGTGAGTTGGTCTGCAATGTTGATTCATGCTGCTCCGACAGGAGGTCTCAAACAAGAACATTACAGCTGAAGGAGATGCTGCATTGACCGTCATTGTGGGTAGTGTTTTAAATATGGTCATATTTGCTGACAGCTGCACATGGTCCCCCGATTGGGTGAGGGGGAGAGAACGGGAGGGGGAATAGAACTGAAGCGTGCACAGAAAAGGGGAGACAGAGCCTGAGAGGGCCCACCTGCTCCTAGCCCCTCCTTGTTGCCCCCACCCCAACACCCCAGCTTCTGAGCCCTTTATCCCTCTCACACTGGGGGATTCCCCTACCATTCTGCATTCTCTCTCCCACCACTGAACTCCACTTCAAACTCTCAAGCATTTCCCTGCACGTGTACAGTACTGCATTTCCACACGCTGCCACACATAAAGTTAACATGATGATGTACTGAGTTAGGAACCGTATGTGCACACATTCCTGAATGAACATACATAAAGTGTCAGCAAACACAGCCTTTAAATTGGGTTTGAGCTATAGGGAGAGGCTGAATAGGCTGGGGATATTTTCCCTAGACCATCGGAGGCTGAGGGGCCACATTATAAATGTTCATAAAATCATGAGGGACATGGATAGATGAATAGCCAATGTCTTTTTAACTAGTGTGGGTGAGTCCAGAACAAGGTTTAAGGTGAGAGGGGAATGATTTGAAAAGGACCTGAGGGGCAACTTTTTCACACAGAGGGCTGTGCGTGTATGGAATGAGCTGGCAGAGGAAGTGATGGCGGTGGGTACAACTACGACATTTAAAAGACACCTGGATGGGAACATGAACAGGAAGCATTTAGAAGGGTGTGGATCAAATGCTGGCAAATAGGACTAGGTCAGTTTGGGATGTCAGGTTGGCACGGATGAGTTGGACCAAAGAGCCTGTCTTCAGGCTGTATGTCGTTCTGATGTCTTTAATCACCAGAGCGCAACAAACATTAACACAATTTCAAAAAGAAATCGAGTGCAGCTGTCACACCCTGAGACTTGCGTGAACGAATTTTTCCTACAAAATTGGGAACATTTATCTTAAACAACCTGGTGTAACTGCTGAAAGTGTCCCATTGTCACGTAAAAGTTCCTCTGCAGTCATTTCCGTGAAGCAGCTGCTTGTAACAGTACAAGAGTCAGTGAACTTTGAATATCTGGACAGTCAGTTTGTTTATTTGTTCCTCAGATTCACACTGGCGGTGTTGAACCAGCACTTATTATGTATTGCTAAAGACAGACGGGACTGTGGGCAAAGATACAGTCATTCCCTGTGTACTTGAGTATGTGCTGCTTCCAGAACCATCCCAACACACTCCAGTGAGTCCTTTCAAATGTGTTCCTTTCCATCTGTATCTTGATGGAGGTTTCTAATGGGAGGCAGATAATGACACGACACATTATTGCGCCATCACTTAAGCCCTGAGGGTAAGACCTTGCACAGATGTACAACTCTACCACTGAACCACAGGAAGTAATAGTTTACCCTAAAGCTTCGACCTTATGAATTATCCAGATCATTTGTTATTGCGGAGCAGTGAAATGAAATACCAGAGGCAAGATGATGAGTAGGCTTCCTGAGAGGAGGACCCATGCTGTATGTGTAACTGAAATGAGGTATGTGAATCTGCTGTTCTCTCAGACTGGGGACCGTACTGCAGCTGCTCTGTTTTGTAAGTGTGTCTCATTAATCATCCGCCCTGTCTAAAGTCCTGTCTGTTCAGTGAAAAATGTCTGGAACAGGCTGTCGTGTCTGAATACAGAATGACAAGGAGCTTTCTCTAATCACTTGTGTTGTTATAATAATCATTTGAAAGGATGAGGGTCCCTGTTCACAAGAACCTGCAGGTTAGACAAACTAATTGTTTAGAACCAATACTTTTGATAAAGCAAGACTTCGGTTTGTCACTGTTGTACTGTTGAGTTCCCCTAAACCCAGTAGAACACCTTCCTTTCATGTGGCGATCAGTGACAAGTGATTTAATGGTCCTGCTGGTTTTATTAGACCAGAGGACACATTTCTCTCATAAACTTCCCCTGCATACATACTGTTCCTCTCCCAGACTCAGTTAACTGCCATGGTTCCTGTAGACAACAACTTGTTAAAAATATGAACCATAAAGCATTTTTCAGCAGTAACTACCAGACAAAAGTTGATATTATCAGAAGCTGTAATATCTTTGACCAAATTATTGCCCTACTAATAAAATTCATTTGAAATTTTCAAACTCGGAGGTCAACAGAGGTTCGAACAATAGACATGATATGTTTTGCTTGAGGCTGTTGTCAGGCTGTTTTTTTAAAAATGATTGATAGGATAATTTGTCTACGACAGAGATTTAAACTTGCAGGCTCTGGAAAGCTTAGCAAGAGACCAAATGGTACTAAATTAAGTTGGAACCAATAAACAGCCTTACTTCAAAGCTGTGTTCCAATTTCATGCCTAGTTAGAACATGAAACCTACAGAGTTGTGATGTTTGTGCCGAAGAGAATGGATGACTTCTTGTAGTACATTTGTGACCAATGGGTGCACTGTCAATGAGTGCATTACATTATTAAATAAATTACTATCAAACCTTGTAAAGGAATTAATTTTTAATTTGGGCTTTGATCGGTGTCTCATTGTTTCTCATAGTTCTTACAGCTGAATAGTAGAATAATCTGTCAGGATTAGAAGGCAACACAGCCATATAAGGACATATAGCCATAGCAACATCTTAAAGGGGGAGCATAGACGGTGGGTTTAAAGAAGGAATTACATTCCTTAGCCTATGGGCAATTAAAGGTCTGATCTCCAATGGCAGAGTGACTGAAATCAACAATGCACAAAAGGTCTGAATTGGAGGAGCATAGAGATATCAACATATTGTAGGGCTGAAGAAAGTTGCAGTGATGGAAGATGGTGGAATTGGTACAGAATATCTCAGAGAAATCTGAAAGCACAGATGAGACTTTTAAAGTTGTGGCACTGCTAGACAAAATCCATTGTCACTGAACACAGGGATGGTGATTTGATGAGACTTGACATGAATTAAAGTATGGAAGCAGGGGTTTGAATGGGGTCTATGGAGTTAGTACCTGCTGAATGTCACATGTCTCCTGTTTACCTCCAAGCCTGGTTTGTTTTCTGCTGCTGTACACTGCTAAAACAGGCAATGGCTGTCAGAACAATGTTCTTGAACAATTAACTCTCAAAACTTCTACTTTCTGGCCTGGCTTATTTCTGTCAACAGTTCCTTTGAGGCTGAAAGTTGTAGATTCAAGTCAAATATGGAGTTGGCAGGCAGATCTAAATGCACATTTCAGTGCGGTGCTGAGGGAGAGCAGCTTTTCCAGGAATGCCTGCTGTAGGTATGTTTTGTTTCTTGTTAATATTCATTCTCAGGATGTGAGCATTGCCAGCCAGGCCAGCATTGCGTGTCCATCCCTAATTGCCCTGTAGAAATTGCTGTTGAGCTGCTTATTTGATCTGCTGCTGTCCTGAGGATATAACTACATCTATATTGTTGTACGGGACTGAGACCCAAGACTTTGTCCAAGTTACAGTGAAGGAGTGGCAATATATTTCCAAATCCAGACAAGCGTTTTGCTTAGAAGGGAACTTGCAGGTGGAGCATTCCTATTCTCCTGTGGCCCTTGTTTTTCTACAGGTCATGGGCTCTTCTACAGTGCTGTCCTCCAACCCTACACTGACAACTCTATGCTCCTCCAAATTACATCCTCTCCCTTATTCCTGATGTTCATTTTTCTGTGTTACCAATAGAATGTTTTTGAAACTGTTGACATCATGGACGATGGTTTGTGAACGTAAGTTTTGGGACTACACGTTGGCTCAGTGGTTAGCATTGCTGCCTCACAGCAGCAGGGACTGAGGTTCCATTCCACCTTCGGGCAATTGTCTGTGTGGAGTCTGCTCATTCATTCCGGTGTCTGTATGGGTTTTGTCCGGGTGCTCCAGTTTCCTCCAACAGTCCAAAGATGTGCAGGTTAGGTGGATTGGCCATGCTAAATTGTCCTGTTGTGTCTAGCGATGTGCAGGCTAGGTGGGTTAGCCATGGAAAATGCAGGATTACAGGAATGGGATGGGTATGGGTGGAATACTCTTTGGAGGGTCAATGTGGACTCAGTGGGCCAAATGACATGCTTCCATGCTTTAGGGATTCTTTGATTCTGTGATGTTTTCTTTATGCCCAGATTGGCTTCAGTGCATCTTGCAGATGGTACGTACTGTTGCCACTGCATGGAAATGATGTTGAGTATGAACATGTAAGGTGGTGAATGTTGTGCTAATCAACTTTTGGTATAAATGCTGTTGGACAGAAACAAAAGACCCATATACACTCCATTGCAAAGGAAAACCGGAAGTGAGGTAATCCAGCCCAATGGACACCAGAATTCAAATACCAGGAGGGAAAACACAACAGCGCTTCATCGGAGGCTACACTGATGATATTACCCAGCAGGGTAATGAAACGTCTGTGCAAAAACAACGAGCCAGCTCGGCGAGCCAACCAACAACAACATCCAAAACCTGAGCTACAAATCTACTCTAAAACCTTACAGAAGCAAAAGTTTCCACTCTGTTCTTCAGAGAAGAATGAGGGAATTCCTCTGATTTGCTGACCGACAGTTGTCTCTCCATCAACATCAAATTAAGTGGGTTTTTAATTAAAAATAGAAGGCGGGCACTAGCTTCTCCAGTGTTGAGAAAAGGTTATTACCATGAAAGGTTAAATCTGTTGCTCTCTCAGCAGACACTGCCATGCGGAATGTTTCCAGCATCTGCAATAATTTAATTTTGACCTTTTCATTTGTTCATTCATTTACCATTACTGGGAGCTTGCTGTGGAAAGATGATCTAATTTATTTGCTTAAACCATAAACCATTCAGAAATAACTTGTTGGTGGGGGTGCTGCATTTTGGAACATCCTAAGGACATAAATGTGAAAGACTTTTGGTTCAAAATCTCAATAATTCCACCTCACTTCTTACAGTGTTTTACATGGCAACCATTGCTTAGTTTGTCATTTACTCACCTTTGAGTGAGGAGATCAGAAATTTCTCGTAGAGACTTGAGCACAAGTGTCTAAATGGATATTACAGTGCATGACTGAGGGAACATTGAACTCTCAGAAGTGCTGACTCTCAGGTGAGAAATTAAATGAAATCCAGTCTGCCCTCTCACATAAATGTAAATGATCTATTCCAAAGAGAGATGTTCTCCTGGTGCCCTGACCAATATTTATCTCAAAATTATTAGTACTAAATTTTGATAGTTTTCACTTTGTGGGACCTTACTATATGCAAATTGGCTGCCAAGTTGAGCAAGCTCAGGGGGTTGAATGATCCACTCCTGTTCCTGTTTCTTATGGTCTCTAAGTCGCCTATTGCAACAATGACTAATCTTCAAAACAACAGCATTGGCACTAAAATGAAATTACAACTCCTGAGATTATAAAAGATGCGATGTAAGCATATTTTTTCTTTCTCAGAAACTGAGAAATAATTAACACTGTTACCTTTCAAACAAATTCCACAATTCTTTTGCATTCTCAGTTCAGATTTATTTTTCACTTCATTGTTTCTTAATCTTTTTCTTCCTGAATGGCTCAATTTTCCATTCTTTTACTTGATGTCTAATGCGTGACAACACCAGATCTGTGTAGCTGCCTTCATGCTCTCCTGCAATAACCAAATTTCTTTTGGATTATCTGATTTTACACAAACCATTTATTTTACCAATTACATGTTATTGCAATTATTTATCTCAGTCACATTTTGATCTAATGCTTTCCATTCTTTCAAAAACTTTTTATAATTTTACCTATTTTTCTAATCAAGCGGTTCAGAGATGACATTGCACACCTTTAGAACAGGTGGGACTAGAACCCATGCCTCCAACTCCAGGGTTAGGGTCACTACTATTGCACGACAAGAGCACCATTCAACTCTTGGCTATGGGTATATCACAAATCACCAACATCTAGTTTATTTAATGTAAGTCTGCCTATTGCTTAACTCTCAGTTACCCCTCACCCCGTCTTTACTGACTAAAATTGTTTTCTATTGCTTTCGATGCTTGATTTAAACAGAATACCATCAGCATGTCAACACCTGCCCTGTCAGCCCCAGACACATCTGTTCCATCTGTCACTGCTTCAGATGTCAGTTCGGTCTTCCTAGAAGTCAACCCAAGGAAAGCAACAGGCCTGGACAGTGTCCCCGGCCAAGCACTCCAATCCTGTGTGGACCAACTGGTGGAGGTATTCACCAACTTCTTCAACCTCTCCCTGCTACAAGCCGAAGTCCCCACTTGCTTCAAGATGACCACCATCATCCCCGTACCCAAGAAAACACATGCAGTGTGCCTTAATGGCTACCGACCCAATAGCTCTGACTTCAATAATCACGAGGTGCTTCAAGAGGCTGGTCATGGCCCACATCAATTCCAGCCTCCCAGCCTGCCTCAATCCTCCAGAGTTTGGCTACCTACATAACAGGTTCACAGAGGATGCCGTATCTCTGGCCCTGCAGTCATACCTGGAACATCTCTACAACAAAGACACCTACATCAGACTCCTGCTCGTTGACTACAGCTCCACCTTCAACACCATTAACCCCTCCAGACTGATCTCAAAACTGCATGACCTTGGTGTCAACTTTGGCCTCTGCAACAGAAACTTCAGCTTTCCGACCTATAGGCTGCAATCAGTGAGGATAGGTAACTGCACCCCCTCCACAATATTGCTCAACACTGGAGCCCCGCGAGGATGTGTCCTTAGCCCCCTACTGTACTCCCTGTGCACACACAACTGTGTTGCCAAATTCCAAACGAACACGATCTGCAAGTTCGCTGACGACACCTCTGTAGTGTTATGGATATCTAACAACGAGTCTAAATACAAAAGGGAGATAGAGGGCTTGGTGACGTGGTGCAATGAAAACAATCCGTCTCTCAACATCGGCAAAACTAAAGAACTGATCATTGACTTCAGAAGGAAAGGGGGAGAATACACCCCCATCTGCATCAATAGAACCGAGGCCGAAAGAGTGAAGAGCATCAGGTTCTTCTGAGTGACGATAACCAACGATCTGTCCCAGACTTGCCACATAATTGTGACAGTCAAGAAGGCACAACAATGCCTCTTCTTCCTTTGGCGGCTTAGGAAACTTGGCATGTCCATAATGTTTCTCACCAATTTCTAAAGGTGCACATTGAAAGCATACTGTCCGGATGCACATTGGCCTGCTATGGCCCAGGACTGTAAGAGACTGCAGAAGGTGGGGTGCACAGCCCAGGCCATCACGGAAGCCAAATTTCCATTTTTTTACTCTATTTATGTGGCTCGCTGCTGTGGAAAGGCGGCCAACATCATCAAAGACCCATCACACTCTGGTAATGATCTTCTACAACCTCTTCTGTCAAGCAGAAGATACAGAAACCTGAACATACACAACAGAAGGTTCAGGAACAGATTCTTTCTGGCCGTTATCAGACTGTTGAATAGACTCTTTAGCCTCAAATAATGTAACCTGCAATTAAACCTGTATGCCTCTGTCTTTTTGACCAGTACATCCTTTGCTTGCTGTGATCTGCCTGTATTGCTCATAAACAAAGCTTTTCACTGTATTTTGGTACATGTGACAAAAAATTAATTAATCAATCAAAAATTATTTCTTATACCAGCAATGCCTTGATGTATAAGTGCCCATCTAAATACTTCTTAAATGTTATGAGGGTTTTTGCCTCGATCAATCTTACAGATAGTGAGATCCAGATTCCCACTCACCTCTGGGTGAACAAAACCATATCTTTCATCTCCCCTAAGCCTCCTGTCCCTTAAATCTATACCCACTGGCCGTTGATCCTTCCATTGAGGGAAAATGTTCCTTCCTGTCTATCCTATCTGTGCCTCTCATAGTTTTATACATCGCAATCATATCCCCTCAGTGTCCTCTGCTCCAAGGAACACAACCCCAGTCTATACAGTCTCTCTTCATAACTAAAACTCTTTAGCCCAGGCAACATCCTGGTAAATCTCCTCTGTATCCTCTGCATTGTAATCACATCCTTCCTATAACGTGGATTTGAAAATCACACATGGAGTCATGGAGTCACACAGCATGGAAGCAGATCCTTTGGTCCAACCACGCCAACCATATTACCAAGCTGAGCTAGTCCCACCTGCCTGTGCTTGGCCTATATTCTTCCAAACTTTTCATATCCATGTACCTATCCAAATGTCTTTTAAACATTGTAACTATACCTGGATCCATCACTTTCTCTGGCAGTTCTTCCATACAATAACCACTCACTGTGTAAAAAAGTTGCCCCTCATGTCCTTTTCAAATCTTTCTCCCCTCAACTTAAAAATATGTTCTCTAGTTTTGGGCTCCCCCACATTGGGGGAAAGACCTTGGCTATTCTCCTTATCTATGCCCCTCATGATTTAATAAACCTCTATAATGTCAGCCCTTAACCTCTTACACTACAATGAGAAAAGTCCCAGCCTATTGATCCTCTCCTTACTCAAATCCTTTATCTTCAAAACTCTTTAAAAAAATCAAGTCTGGTGAACCTTCCTTGCACTCATTCTCGGGCAATAAAATTTTCTTTGAAGTAGGAAATAACTTCTCTATTATCTGACACCACTCATGTTGCAGAGATGCGTGTACCATATTTTTAATTTTTAGTGCTATACCTTGTGAACTGTGCAGTTGCAATGTCTCTCCAACCATGCTACACAATTTGATAATATGGACACAGCCACTTCTGTATTAAATTTACTGCTTGTAAGATGCCCATTGAAATAAATGTCTTTTTAACCAAAAACTAGCTGTGGACCACTGTTTGGCTTTTCTTCAATTGTGGTCTTGAATGAGTAGCTATTTGACTTCTTTTTATGAATGTCTCCCACTTAAGCAGAATTTGTCAATGAGGCCTACTGATATCCAGATAAAGCATTTTTGTTAAAAACTTGAGCACTGCCTGCTCCACATTGCTGAGAATGAATGTTAGGGTCTGTTTTCTGTCCTTCTCACTGTAATGGTTTCCAATGTGTGTCTTTATGGGTTTTGTAGCTTATAAACTGAATGGATTCTGCTATTCTCCTGTAACCAGCTTGATCATCTCTGAGAATTGATCACTTTTTCTTTTGGAATTGTGCTTCTCTTACCATTTAAATGGCTTTCTCTAGTGTCAAATTTCTTTTGGCTACAATAAATCAGACAAAGGCTAACAGCACTGCCAACAACAATTGTGTCTGTTATGAATACTCACTTTAAATTTCCATTGCCATGGTTTCCACGAATCTGTAGCCATCCCTGATGAAGTTAGGTATAGGTAGGTAGACTCCCCTGGATACTGAGCTCTTCAAATAAATCTTACAGTTTCAAGAATTTTATTTATTCTCAGGTTAAAGTATTGTCAAGGTCTTTCAGAAATTCATCAAAAGTTACACTTTGGCGAGCTAAACATCACGTAACATGGCATAACCATAAACACAAGCATGACCAACCATACTCCTAGTTGTGTACCAATGTGACTTATTTGCTTGGTTTCCGATTTAGTACATAGTTTGGATGCCATTATATTATCTTAAGATTTGTTTTCTCCATGATGCCCAATTTTGTGTTATAATTGGCCCATCTCTGAAATTAAATCTTCCTGGCGGTCTTATTTCTGATGCCACATCTTCTTAACATGAACATTATTTCTTAAAAGGCTTTTAATTCTGCAAATAGCTATCCGGTTACTTTGTGCTGTATATTGTTATATAAGAGCCTTTTCTGACACTTTTGTGGTGGAAATGAAAGATTCCCACCTTAGAATTTTACAGTAGGAACAGAGGCCATTCAGCCCATGGTGTCTGTAACAGCTGCCAAACCAGCTACCTAGCTAATCCCACACTCCAGCCCGATCTCTGTATCTTTCTAACTTCTGTAAGTAAAGATGGATAACTTTTTTTCAAGACTTCTCCATTTGTACCCACTACTCACAGTCTTAATAAATGTTCCTATTTCTTTAACTGCTTTCCCAAACGGATCTCATTCCCTGAGGCTCCATGTTACTTTAATGATGTTTCTTCAAAGAATACACTCTCTGCTGCACTGAATAATAATGTGGGTTTTCAAGTAATCTTTTCCTGGATGAGTCTCACTGAGTCTGCTTTAAATAAATGCATCCTAGCTTCACTGCAGGTAACATAATGAATCTCTTTCCTTTCTGCTGCTTTAATATCTTCCTAATTTTCTTCTTCTATTAAACTTTGTCCTTTGCCGGATAAAATGTCCCCTTTATCACTTGAATTCTGGCTTTGCATCATTCTGGTGTCTCTAACCACTTTTTAAATTGCTTCTACTGTCCTTGATTTCCATCACAGAAGCAATGCTTGATTGCTATGGCAGAGATGCTTGATCTGAATTCTGTTACTTTTCTCACTTGCCTGGAATCTGTGCTTTTGTTTTTCTTTAAAACTGACCCCTTGTCTAATAGCAATTTCATTTTTACACATGGAGCTTTCCATGCCCATTCACTCCCTGGCTGAAAATAAACTTGGGGTTAATCCTGGGGATAACTCAATGCAATCTGAATCTACCTTAGTGTGACTAATGCTCTAGCTCCATGGGATTCCAAACCTAGCTTGACAGCTATGCATCTCTTAGCAAGTCTGAAAGGCCTTTTACCATTGACTAAATATTGTCTCTTATTGAATCTTATTGAACATCTAGATAACAAGGAGGCCTACGTCAGGGTTCTACTTCTTCCGCCATAATTTCAAACAAACTCATCTCCAAACTCCAAGACCCAATCTCAGCTCCCCACTCTGTAACTGGATCCTCAATTTCTTGACCCACAGACCACAATCAATAAGATTGGTGACAACACCTTCCCCACAATAATCGTCAACATCGCTGCCCCTCAAGGCTGCACACTCATCCCCTACTGTACTCCTTATACACTCATGACTGTGTGATCAAATTCCACCCCAACTCTATTTGCAAGTTTTCTGACAACACTGCTGTTGTAGGTAGGATCACCAACATTGACGAGACAAGTGTAGGAAAGAGACTGAGAACTTCGTGGCATGGTGCGAAGACAACAATCTCTCCATCAAGTCAAAAACCGTGGAGCTGGAAAAGCACAAAAGGTCAGACAACATTGGAGGAGCAGGAAAGTTAATATTTCGGATCTGAATCCTTCTTCAGCCCTGATGCAAAATAGTTTGATCACATCTACGAATAGATTCAAGGATAGCTTCTTCCCCGCTGTTAGCAGATTTTTGAATGGACCCCATAAATGTCAATGCTGACCTTTCTCTCCGCACCTTCTCTGCAGTTGTAACACTGCATTGTGCACTCCGTTCTGCTCCCTGATGCACTTTTTATGATACAATTTGCCAGTAGAGCCCACAAAACAGCACTTTTTACTATATCTCAGTACACGTAACAACAATAAGTCAAACTCAAACTCAAACAAACTCAAACCTTGACACGTTGATGTCTCCTGTAGGGTTTTCCAATATTCAGCTCTTCCTGCTGCTGACTGTCTGCATGTGCAGACTCCTTAAAGATGTGCCTGAACAAATCTTCAGATTTCCATGAATACCAGCAGGTTGGAGGCAGCTAAATTACTTGCCACCTCATCACTCACAGCTTGGCTTCTCAAAGCTACCAAACATATATATACCACAATAACATTCCGAAACTGACTTATAAAACACTTGAGGCCTGATAGAAAACTAAAAACAAAAATAAAAAAGAACTGGAGGAGAAATATTATCCAGTCTCTTTGTGTCATTATGAAGATGTTTCATATTTCATCAATTTGTGAACTCTATTTAGAAGGATTGTGGAGATACCTGGATTTTTTAAAGGACAATGGAAAGATATGTTTATCTTTGCAAGGCACTTCTTGGAAACCAAATGATTACAGATGGTTTCTAGTTGTGTTTGCTTAATCTTGCCCCAGGGAAAACATCTGACTGTTTTGTGACTGGGTTTGATGGCTGTTTGTGTGGGAACAGTATCTCTAGACTTAGATTCAGTGCTTGGATTTTCAGCTGGGGAAAGCCTGCCTCAAAACAAAAGACTCAGCTCATGCCAGATAACAAGCATGGGGCTGGATGAACACAGCAGGTCAAGCAGCATCATAGGAGCAGGAAAACTTGACGTCTCGGGCCTAAACCCTTCAGCTCATGCCTCCTGTTTCTGATACACCTTTTCTGAGACCTCAGGATGAAACCTGCAACCATGAAATGCTTCCAGAAGTCTGACTTTAAAAAACTTCTCCATATTGTATTTCCTGAGCAAGCCATGTCTGTTAAGAACCCAGAGACAACCTTCTTTGATTATTTAGTCGCCCACATGTTCCAAAACTCTTGTCTTCAAGGGTAAGCACCATTGCTCAGAAAGTTTTTTTTTAATGAATCTTTATCGAGAATGAAAGAAATCTGTTTACTTCCTCTTGACCTGAATTATTGTGTGTGTGTGTGTGTGTGTGCTTTCTGGATGCAATTTGATTGGTCAAACTAGCAGATTTGAAGCAAAACACACTTTATTCATACACTATAGTTAAAATACAACAAAAGAAAGTTTATTGCTTCACAGTCAAAGCCTTGAACTTCATGTTATGGTTCTAGCCATGTACCCAACGTACTGTTCATTTTTCAATCACCAATATAACATTTTATGCTGTTAGAATTGAGATAATTTCAACCTATTCCAAGCAGACAACTGTCTACACTTCAGAACAGATCAGACTTGAATGTAGAATTGATAATCTCTGCAAAGTGGTCATACAAATAGGAGAGGTATTTGATTTCCATGACCTCAGGCAAAGTGAATAAAGCAATGACCACTGGCAATTATATAGCACATTGACAGAATGAAGCATCACAGGAAGTTTTGTGGGAATGACTATCAAACATTTTTTGACAAAAATACGTGGAATTACATGTTGTATTAGCGTTGGGAAGGATAGTGCTGTGGTTACGTTATGGACCACTAATGTGGGGCTCAGACTAATACACCAAATACATGAGGTCTAATCTCACAACAGCAGTGGGTGGAATTTAAATTTTAATAATTAATTCATCTAGTCTCAGCTCATAAAACTACCAGGTTTGCTGTTAAAAACCCATCTGGTTTACTAATACGCTTTAAGAGAAGGATATTCTGAGTCTTTTCCCGATCTACCTTATACATGACAGCAATGTCATTTTATTCTTAATTGCCATCTGAAACAGATCAGCAAACCATCTCAATATTAATCAAATCGTTTTCTCCTTTTCATATGCCAATAAATTCTGTGCATTTTCAACAGTTCACTGTTTTCAAAATCATCTCTCAACCTTCAAGAATAAAGACAATTGAAAGGAAAGATGTAGTCTGAATGGTTTTGACACTGAGGCCCTGATTTTTTTGTTCCTAGTCATGTGCACTGTGGTGG
The DNA here is from genome assembly GCA_024137785.1 of Ginglymostoma cirratum. NCBI lineage: Eukaryota > Metazoa > Chordata > Chondrichthyes > Orectolobiformes > Ginglymostomatidae > Ginglymostoma > Ginglymostoma cirratum. The sequence continues at coordinate 10,519,301 of JAHRHZ010000223.1, read as the reverse complement.
AAGATTCCACAGGTAACAAACCCATCCCTTGAAAATGTCTGTCTGCACTCCCTACTTTGGTTCCAAGTGTGGGGTATGGAGGCAGGGTGGCGCAGTGCCTGGTTGCATTAAAATTTGGGCCAGGTGACCTGCTCCTGGTTGTTGTGGTAGGTAGGGAGGAGAACCTGTTCCACCCTCCAGTACTGCGTCCAAAATTTAAAGTGAAATAATAAAATATATAAAGCATTCCTCCAGCTCTATTCTCTCACACTCCCCTCCAACCTGCACACTCCCCTTGTGCCATTGATACCAACCCATGACACTGGATGCACTTCTATCCATTCTCATGGACCCTCATAATCCCTATGCCAATTTAATGTCTACTTCTACCCACCAACCATTATTCCAGCTAACACCTACCGTGCCAACTCATCTGATGTTCACAAGTACCCTTGCACACAGGAGAAAACATTACATTATGTTACTCAAAGTTCCATTCTGTAGACTACAAAATTTTGAGAAAAAATACTCTCATCAAAAGCATTTGATAAATCTTGACAATTCTGAACAGATCTTGATAGTTCTTGGAAGGTTTGACATTTCTTAGCAGGTATTGACACCTCCTGACATTTCTAGATAGGTTTTTAACAGGTCTAGTGTTAGAACACTCACTGATTTTACATTATTTTTACTTTTTTTAATCAATTGTGCATTGAGATCTGGAAATGATTTATGGCAAGCTTGTAGTAAAAGAAAGAGAACAGACCAAGCTTTGTTTATTTGTGAGGCCAGGCCTGGAGGCTAGCTGCAGGCTGAGTCTTGTTTAAAAAGGCTCCTACAGACACGGTGACCCCAGAAAGAGCAGTGTGTTTGAACAGATAACAGAGCTGGCTATTAATGAGGTCACCACCTGAGAATTGGTTCTAGAAAGTCTGGAATAAATCCTTTGGTCAAGCAGATGGTAGTTGTTGAAGAGTAATTAAGGCCTCAGAAAGGGGCAACTGTCTGTTAAGGTGGAATCAGAAGTGAAGTTTATTTTTTAACTATGTTTACTGAAAAGATGAGTTTGGCCATTAACAGCACAGTATGAAAGTTTGAAAACCGAAAGAACTGCGGGTGCTGTAAATCAGGAACAAAAACAAAGTTGCTGGAAAAGCTCAGCAGGTCTGGCAGCATCTGTGAAGGGAAAAAACAGAGTTAACATTTCAGGTCTGGTGGCCCTTCCTCAGAACATTTGAAGGTTTGAAATCTCCATGTGTAGTCTTTGACACAAGCTTCTGGAAGGCCAAAGAGTCATAGAGTCATACGGCATAGAAGTAGGTCCCTTGGCCCACGATGTCTATGCTAACAAACAAACACCAAACTACACAAATCCCATTTACTTGCTCTTGGCCCATTGTCTACTGTGCCTTTGCAGCATCAACACTCATCCAGATGCTTCTTAAGTGTTACAAAAGTTCTCGACTCCACACCCTCTTGGGCAGCACTTTCCATATTTCTAACCTCTGGGTGCAAAGCATTTCCTCAGGTCCCTTCTAAACAACTTTTTCTTCATCTTAAACTTAAACTTAGACACATCTGTCATGGAGAAAAGATGCTTACAATCCACCCTATTTATGCCTCTCATAATTTTATACAATTCAGTCAGATCTTCCCTCAATCTCCTCTGCTCCAAGGAAAACAATCCCAGCCAATCATTCCCTCCTCATCACTGAGATTTCCCATCCCAGATAACATCCTGGTGAATTTCCTCTGCATCCTCTCCAGCACAATCACGTCCTTCTGATAGTGTGGTGACCAGAATTATGCACAGTATTCCATAAACGACCTAACAAATGCTCCTTAAAGTTAACAAGACTTCACTGCTCCTATATTCTACACCCAACTGATGCCTTTTTCACCACCTTGCCTACCAGTGCTGACATCTCAAGGATATATGAATTTGTACACAAGATCCCTTTGCTCCTTAGTACTCCCTAGGGGCCGATCATTCATTTTGTATATCCTCCCCTTATTATACTTCCCAAAATGCAGTACCTTGCACTTATCAGCATTAAATTCCATTGCTCTGCCTGATTTAGCAGCTGATCAATATCAGACTGTAACTCAAGAACATCCTCCTCACTATCAATAACGCCATCAATTTTCATGTCATCTGCAAACATATTAATTAAATGTCCTACATGCACATTCAAGTCATTAATGTACATAAATAAAGAGCAAGGATCCCAGCATCTATCCTTATGATATATTGCTGGTCACAGGCTTCCAATCACAAAAATAACCCTACACCATCATTTTTTGCCTCCTATTTGCAAACCAATGTTGGACCGAATTTGCCAACTTGCCTTGGATCCCATGGGCTCTTACCTTTTGGACTAGCCTTCCATGTGGAACATTGTCAAAGGCCTTACTGAAGTCCATGTAAATTACATCAACTGCATTACCCTCTTCAATATATTCAATCACCTTTTCACTCTGTTCGATTAGTCATACAGGATCTGCCTCCAACAAATTCATGCTGACTCTCTCTGATCAAGGAATCAACCTTTACAAATGTTGATTAATCCTGTCCCTCAGAATTCTTTTTAATGAATTCCCTGCCAGTGACATCAGATTAACTGGTCTGTGATTATCTGACCTATCCCTGCTGCCCTTCTTGAAACAAAGAAACTACATCTTCCAGTCATCTGGCATTTCAAATTGACCAGTGAAGTATTAATTATATCTATCAGGATCCCAGCAATATCCTCCCATGTGGCAGCCTGAGATAAATCTCACCAGGCCCTGGGGATTTGTGCATCTCTATGCCCACCAAAACATCTAATGCCTCTTCCTTATTAATCTTAACATGCTCTAGAACTTCATCATCCCAATTGAAATCTCCAGCTAGAATTACTTTGTATAGAAAACTGAGTGAGAAGTATTGCTACCTGGGTGAACTGAGAAGGCGACCCTGATAAACATTTCACAAAAACAATCAGACATCCACATTTATGCCTATGAAACAACACATTGTGAAAGCCAGCTTAAGTACCCTGGCTTTTTTTTTCACTTTCTTTTATTATCCCTTAACTGTGTTTGATTATCCATCTGCCCGTCTTTTGTGTTCATGGCATCTGAAAACAATTGTTTCAGATTTAAAGCATAAACATTAACCAACTTGCTGCATTTAACTTTTCCTCTGCAAAGGTTTTTGTGTATTTAATAAATAGATAAGTTTTTTGCTGAAAGTACAAGACCGGTGTCTGGACATTATTTATTCGCAAAGTGTGAGACTGGTTATTCAAAGGACTAGTTTAAAAAAAATCACTGAAGTAATTGTTGCGGATCTTAGATGGTTTGATTTTGATGTGTTACGAGTACAGAGGTAGAAAGGCTGATTTGTTTCGGCTGTCTGTCTCTGTGTCATAACACTATATCGGTCTTAACAGCTGGGACACTTCTTGATAGATCTTGACAGGTCTTTTACAGATTTAACAATCTCAAGTGGCTTCTGAACATTTCAAGCACAATGCTCTCTATAGCTATAAATTCTGAAGACTTTCTGACTTCACATTAAAAGATACCCGTGTCCCACACTCCTCTCAAAGGGCACAAGAATCCTCCCAAAAGGATCTTGAACACTATCCCAAAGTATCCTGGAGCCATATCCAGAAGTGTACTTCAGCTGTCTAAAAGGGAGATAGTCTAAGTATTCATGAGAAATGAATTGAGCAGAGTCCTGCCATGAGGTAGTCTGTCCTATGCCCTCTGGGTTCCATGCAATAAGATTATTGAAATGGACATGTGTAAGGCCTGAACTAACTTCATTCCTGACCAGTGAAAATAGGAACTGCCACATTTGGCATCAGGACTTGTAGGCTCTGGACACTGCCACCATTTTTGTCACTATGTGGCAAACAATCTAGGTCTTTATCAATCCACATGTTTCTTTTTGTACTTTATTAACTATATAATTTGATTTCTTTTTAAAACTAGTATTATGAAGAAGAGGGTTATCTTATCAACCGCTCAACTTGCCTGAGGTGACCATCCAGTTAAGCCACCACCAATCATCTCTCTCGAATGAAAGAATAGCCCTATGGCTTGTAACTTTTTATTAACAAGTAAATGTTATGATTCTCCATTGGTCTTCCAACAAAAATGGACAAAACACATTCCTTCAATCTATTTGATAAAGTAAATTGAACAAGGCTCACTGGGGTGGTGAGAAACAACATGGTATTTTAATGACTTATTTTAAACTTGCAATGTATTTTAAATGTCGTTTTTGCTGTACTTTAACATCTTCATGTAAGTGTACACAATATTAAACCAATTCACCTCAGAGATTGCTATCTTGAGTGCAACAATTTCTTTCTAAAGTACTTCTTAAAACCAGCTTGCCACTACTTCACAACTCCTTATCTGTCACCATGTCAAGTTAGGAATCTTTTATAAGATGCCATGGGGTGTTTTACTATGTGGAAAGTACTCCTTACATGCAAATTGATGTTGATTTACATCTTTACCCCAACCCCAAATAAAAGTTTGCCAAACATAGTTGATGGTTAATGCCCTTTTAGTGTAAAGCATCATTGATTTCTTTTCAAGTTTTGTGATTTTATTACTCAAGTGCTTGGGTTTCTCCACTGTCTTCAATGTTTGTCACAAACACAGTTGAATATCAGAGGAAAGTTTGAGCTTGACCAAAGTTCACTTTATAATTCATTCCAAAATAAAACCACCATATTTGCCATGTTGCCTGCTTGATAATTCCTGTATAAGGATACAGAAATATCACAAAGTGGAGACATCAGGAACGCAGTGTTCTCTTAAAAATGATTCGCATTTATATAAAACCATCAACATCATAAAATGCATTTTCAAAAGAATTTGACACCAAGAATCATAAGGATTAAACTTTTTTTAAATATTCACTCACAGGATTTGGGTATCACTAGTTGAGCCAACATTTATTACCTGTCTCTAGTTACCCTTCTGAGCTGCCTTCTTGAACCGCTGCAGTCCATCTGCTGCAGTAGACTCACAATGCCGTTAGGGAGGGAATTCCAGGATTTTTACCCATTGACACAAAAGGAACAGTGATATATTTCGAAGTCAGGATGGTGAGTGGCTTGGAGTAGAACTTGCAGGTGATGGTGTTCCCATGCATTTGCTGCCCTTGTCCTTCTAGATAGAAGTGGTCATGGGTTTGGAAAGAGTAGTAAGACCTGCAGATGCTGGAGTCAGAGATAACACAGTGTGGAGCTGGAGGAACACAGCAGGCCAGGCAGCATCAGAGGAACAGGAAAGTTAATGCTTCCGGTCGGGACCCTTCTTCAAGTTTGGAAACTGCTGTCTAAGGACCTTTGGTGAATTTCTGAAGTGCATCTAGTAGATGCTATATACTGATGCTCTGGAGCATCAGTAATGGATGGAGTGGATGGTTATAACTGTGGTGCCACTCAAGCGTGCTGCTTTGTCCTGGATAGTAACAAACCTCTTGAGTACAGATGGAGCTGCAATGATCCAGGCTAGTGGGGAATGTTCCTTCACACTTCTACCTTGTGGCTTGTAGATGGTGGACAGGTTTTTGAGAGTCAGGAGGTGAGTTACTAGGATAGGTGAATGAATTCTTGGTAGATGAGATAGGTTTTAAGGTGCATCTCAAAGGAGGAAGAAGAGTATGTTAGAATTCAGGTGAAGTGAAGAGTAGCACATAGGCACAGAATTCATAGGCAGAGAGATCAAAAGATCATAAAAATGATGTAAATGGAGTGTCAACAGGCTACATAATAAGTCTCTGCATGTGATCAGAAGTGTCAGCTGGTGTGAGTAAAGTGTCAACAGCTGAATAACAAGTGAAGGGATGACCTATAATCTGATTAATTGAGGCAAAGAGATACTTACAAAAAAAAAATGTTGTGACGGAGACAAACTAAATGATTTGAATAACATGATAGATATAAGGGTCACATGCCGAGGGTCTAATCAAAGTAACATGTAATCCAAAACTGTACAAACTAATTAAGGCAGAAAGGTCATAACAAGTTATCAAGATGATGGTGTCAAAACGGGACAGTAAGGAAGATTTTACAGATACACAGTAGTGTGGTGGGGTCACCTGTATTGCGACATGAACTCAAGATCATGGTTGAGGCCGTCCTCATGGCTACAGAACTTGGCTATCAGTTTCTGCTCAGTGATTCTGTGTTGTTGCATATCTCGAATACTGCCTTGGAGGACCCTTATCCGACAATTGGTGGCTGAATGTCCTTGACCGCTGAAGTGTTCCTGCACTGGGAGGGAACATGAACCAGCCTTTTGGTTTGTCCTCAGCACCACCTTATTTTTAATTTTTTGTCATTATTTCTCTGCCTCCATTACTTGGATTACAGGTCATCCCTTCTCTTGCTATTCAACTGTTGACATTCCACTCACACGTTTTGAATGATCTTCTGATCTCTCTGCCTATAAATTCTGTGCCTGTGTGCTTCTCTTCATTTCACCTGATGAAGGAGCAGTGATTCAAAAGCTTGTGATTTTAAATAAACCTGTTGGACTATAACCTGATGTCATGTGCCTTCTGACCTTGTCCACCCCAGGACAACACCAGCACTTCCACATCAGGTAAACATTAAACAATAACAGGTAGTATTTGAAAAAGAGAAGGGAGCTTGCGTTTTGTCAATCTCTCCTGTTCAATCAATACCATCAAATAAAGTGTGATTTGACATTTAACTAGCCATAGAGCACAGAAACAGACCCTTCGGTCCAACTCATCCATGCTGACCAGGTTTCCTAAACTGAACTACTTCCGTTTGCCTCCATTTGACCCATGTCCATCTCAACCTTTCCTATTCATGTACTTTCCAAATGGTTTGTAATTGTACCTGCATCTACCACTTCTTCTGGCAGTTCATTCCATATAAGCACCACCCTCTGTATAAAAAAAACCATTTGATTGATTGACTTATGGTTAATAGTTGCAACTCCTTGTGAAGAAAAAGGCTACCCTATTTTCCTGCATAAAAAGAGCAACTAGGTTTTGTTATGAGTGAAACACTTTTGGAGCATATGGTTTATGAAGGCAAGAAATATTTAAAAACCATTATTTCACTTAAGATGTAATATATTTGATGGTATTAGCTGTAATTATCTCTTTGCATTGTTTTCAGCAAGGAGGCTGGTTATTGATTAGGTCAGGGATTACACTGTACAGAAGGTAGTAACTTAAAAACCAAGAAATAGGCAAAAGGGTCCTTCATTCTGCTGTACCTTTCAATAAGATCATGGCTGATCTTCTACTTTAACTCCACCTTCCTGTGGTATCCCCATATCCCTGAATTCCCTCAATATCCCAAATTCTATCAATCTTTATTTTCAAAACACTCATGACTGACTATCCATAGTTCCCTGAGGTACCCATTTCCAAAGATCATTAACCCTTTGAATGAAGAGAGTTCAGTTCATCTTGGTCTCATTCTTGACCTCTAGTTCTAAACTCCCCTGCTAGGACACATATCCCTCCAACACTTACCTTGTCAAGCCTCCTGAGAATTTAACATATTTCAATTAGATCACCTCACATTCTTCTGAACTCTTGAGAGTACAGGACTTGCCTACTCAGTATCTCCTATTGGACACAGCCCATCCCAGGAATAAATCTAGTAAACCTCTCTTGCATTCTAACAAGGGCAAGTGCATCCATCCTTGGATAAAGACAGCATAACTGTGTGAAAGACATCAGGTTTCCCCTCGTATATAATCGAGACCAACTCTGTACGGAGGAGCTATAAATGTAAAAGGCAGAATCTTCACTAACAGCTGCAGTTCAAAATAACTGGGGATATAGGATATAATCTGAAATTGTTGAACTCTGTGCTGAGTCTGCAAAGTAGTAAAGTGCTGAATCAAACGATGAGTTCTGTCCTTGAACTTACTTTGAGCTCCATTGTTATGTTGCAGGAGTTGAGGACTTCAAGATCAGAGTGCCAATTGGTTGGGATGGTGATCCAGATGCTTAGAGATCACCATTGCTGACAGCAGAAGACTGTAATGGAAAACAGGTACTGAACCCACAATTGTTCTCTGAATTGTACAGAACACTGCATTGTGAGCAGCATAGAATATATTCCATTAAATTCAAAGATGTGCAAGTAAATCAATGCTTCACTGGAAACAGTGCTTTCATCTTCATACAGTGAGAAAGGGGAAAATAAAGAAAAAGAACAGCGTTTGCATCTCCTGTGCTTGCACTGAATGTTGCTGTGGGAAGAGCAAGGGTGTTGGGTGTAATTGGGGAATGGACCTAGTTATTACACGGGGAACAGTGTCTTTGGAATGCAGAAATGGGAGGGCAGGGGAGGATACGTTTGGTGGTGGTATCACTGTGGAGGTAGTGGAAATGCTGGTGGA
>JAHRHZ010000223.1:10491543-10505919 GCA_024137785.1 Ginglymostoma cirratum | reverse complement strand
TCAGAAGTCACATGACACCAAGTTATAAACTTCGCCTAACAAAGGAGCAGTGTTCTGAAAGCTTGTGATTTCAAATTAACCTCTTGGACTAGAACCTGGTGCCGTGTGACTTCTGATTTTGAATGTTTCCAAGGAGAAGTTAGATATAGTTCTTAGGGCGAAAGGAATCAGTGGGTATTGGTGAAAGTGGAATGAGTATTGAGTTGGATAATCAGCCATGGCCATTATTGAGTGGCACAGCTGACTCAAAGGACTGAATGGCCTACCACTGTTCCTATTTTCTATGTTTTCTGGGAAAGAAAAATGAGGGAAGAAAAGGGCCAGAGTAGAATCTGCAAGAAGATTTTAATCACAGAATTAGAGTCATAATAGAATTATGGAAGGCTTACAGCACAGAAGGAGGCCATTTGCCTATCTTGTCCATGCTTATGCTTCTAAATAGCAACTGAGCAACTATTCCCCTGCCTTTCCCTTGTCGCCTGAACTCTTTTCTCACTTCAAGTAATTATCGAGTTCCTTTTTTGAAAGCCGTGATTGAATCTGCCTGCACCACTATCTCATGAAGTGAACTTCTGATCTAAACTACTCACTGCCTGAGAAGAGATGTTCCTCATGTCCCCTTTGCTTCATTTGCCAAACACTTTTAATCAGTCTCCTACGGTTTCAGATCTCTCCACCATTGTGAACGGTTTCAGACCTCTCCACCATTGTGAACATTTTCTATCTGCTCTGTCCAGACATTCATGATTTTGAGCACTTTTTTCAAATCTCCTCTCAATCTCCTCTTCTCCAAGGGGAACAGGACCAGCAATCCCACTCTATCCACATAATTGAGACCCTTCATCTGTGGAACCAGCCCCATGAATCTTTCTTGCACATTTTCAAATGCCTTCACATCCTTCTTAAAGTGTGGACAGTCAGGTTTAGGACACGATTCTTCAGCTGAAGTCAAACTAATATTTTTATCAAAAGTTCATGATAACTTCCTTGCTTTTGTACTCTATGCCTCTATTAAAACAGTACATAAACCCATTGCCTATTCAAACGCCCTGTCACCTTTAACCACTCATGCATATAGACCTTCAGGTCCCTTTGCTCCTGCATCCCCTTTAGAACTGAATCTTTTATCTTCTATTGATTTTCTTCATTGTCTCAGCCATAAGACTGCACATCAGACTTGTCATGTGCCCTGTGTCTGCCCATCTCATCAGCTTCCCTTATAGACTCTTCAGGCCTTATCATCTTACAGTTCACTGATTTGAATGGGATGGAATCTTCTGCTCTTTCTCATGGCATCTTTGGACGTGGGGAGGGCATTTTGGATGGTGGTGGATGGGAGCCCATAACAACGTCTCACTTCTATCCCAATTAGGTTCAATTGAGTGCTCTTAAGTGGACACTCAGTGACCTCTTAATTGCCTCATGCTAGTCCCTTTGTTATTAACTCCACAGTTGTTGAGTCAGTCACCGTGTGCGAGCATGATATGCAAATCTGTGCAGGCTGCTTGAGGAGGCCCTTGATCAAAGGCACTCAAAGCACGCAATTGAGGAACCAGGCACGAGGAAGTTGGAGAGTGGAGGTCCATTGAAAAGATGCCGCTTCCCTTCTTGCTGAAGTTCCCCCTCCCCGTGACCTCCACTTTACAAAACCACTCTCGCTATGACTAACTCCTCTCCTGGAGTCACTCCATGATCCTGAGCCACTGGTGAATGTTTTTTTTTTCTGGTGGCAGTCACAGTTACTCCAGTGGTGCCACTGAGCCACCAAAGCAAGGGACTTCCTACCACTTGGGATCCTGGTTCTGTGGAAGGCCCATGGCTGGCCTCTCAATTGCCTGATTGATTTGATGGACATTCACCAAAGCAGCCAAGACCCCCAAGCCAAAAAGTCTGGCCAGTGTGTGGGACAGGCTTAACACATCATCCATCCAGTCCTTTCCTTCACTTCAATTCTTGTACATTTGTCTTCCTGTTCTGAAACTCAAATGAACACTTGACAAGTAATCAATTGCTAATTGTTTTTTTTTATTTTTTAAAACTTTTATGTAAACATTGTTTGATAGGCACAAAATAACAAAAGCTCTAATGCAACCAATGCAACAAGTAAAGAAATTGAGATCTCCATTCACATCATTTAGGCTTTTGATAAATAGGTCTATGCATTCTTCATTTTCTCAGTGAGGCAAGTTCGGAAGCAGTTCCTGTCACTTGTACTGGTGAAAGATGCATGTTTTTGAATACTTAACGGTCACTTATTAAATGGTCGCTGGTCAGTGATGTATATCAGAATAACTACAGGCACTAACAGGTTAACAGAACCATGCACAAGAAATCAACACAGAGAGAAAATAAAATACTTGAATGGTACTTGGAGACATACTAAAAATTGCAAGGAATTCACATAAGACAGAACTGTGCCCACTTTAAATATAAGAAGAAGCATACACAATGAATCTCTTCCTCAATTGATCTTGACACAGAATGTTGCTCATAATACTGCACTGAAAAGGATATGGCACTTTAGCAGTTCAGGTCACTAAGATTCAAACAGCTTGTAGCTTGGCTGACTGCAGACAGACACAAATACACACAGTACGACAGCATTTGTTCACTTGCGCACCAGGGAAATCTCCTCAAATCGCTCTTGGCTCCAGCGACTAACAAAGAGAAAATTCAAACAGGTAGGTTTTTGTTTAAACTCCTTTTCTTTCCCCTGGTTGAGGCAACTATTGGATGAAGGGCATGCGCTCCTTATTTCCATTGTCTCCCTCATGATCTTCCTCCTCCTCGCCTGCTTCACTGGTCTCTGTGCTGTCATTTGCCATCTGGAAGCAATGAAAAGATTGATGACTCCATGTGCAGTACAGTTTTTAATGGTTTATAAATGAGACCAAGTACCGTAAGTGAAGGCTGTGTCAGTCAGCTGACATATTTACATACATGTCGAAGTGAGAGGAAATTCTCAATAACTATTGTGAGGGGGACAATCACTAACATCTGACCCCAGTTCAAAACTAAACATGCTGCTACCCATTATCTCTGTGTCACGACGTTATAATAAACAGGGACTGGTTGTACGGTTTGGTAGAAAGAATATGGAAGACACATTACTTGGAAGGTGCAAATCTAGATAAGGCTGAGGATCCCAAAATAGAAACATATCAATCATTAAATATTGCACCACTTGCAAGGCCATATATAAAAACGTGCCAACATCAGGCATTATTTAAATAAAAACCATGCTGGACATATCTAACAAATTCCTCTCCATCCAAGCCCCTGGCACTAAAGAAAGTTGAGGTCAATAATGGGGAAGTTAAAATCACCCACCATAACAACCATGTTGTTTTTACATTTTTCTATAATCTATCCACATATCTGTTCCTCTATCAACCACTGACTGTCAGGAGGCCTGGAGTACAATCCCATTAAAGTGATTGCACCCATCCTATTCCTAAACTCTACCCATATGGATTTACTGGATGGACCCTCCAAAACGTCCTCCCTTATTAGTAACACAACTCCCCTACCTCTTTTACATCCCTCTTCATCTTGACTGAAACATCTAAATCCCAGAGCGTTAAGATGTCGTTTTTGTCCTTCCCTCCATCAGGTGTCTGTAACAGCTACAACATCATAGTCACATGTATTAATCCGAGCTCTAAGTTCATCTGCCTTACCTGTCATACTCCTCGCATTAAAACAAATACAGTGCAGGCTACCAGTCCTGCCATGTTCATTAATCTCTTCCTGTCTGTCCACCCTCACAGTCTTACTCACCTTAGTCTCTGACTCCTTGATCATTTCACTTGCTGCCCTACAACTCTAGTTTCTGTGCCCCTGCCACATTAATTTAAAACCTTCTGAAAGACACAAACAAACCTCCCCATTAGGATAATGGCACCTCTTCAGTTTAAGTGCAACTCATTCTTTTGTACAGGTCTCGCCTTCCCAATGATCCACATACTGAAGCTCACCCTCCTACACCAGCTCTTTAGCCACATGTTTAACAGTATTATCTTCCTATTCCTGGCCTCTCTGGCATGTGGCAGAGGAAGTAATCCCAAGATTAGAACCCAAGAGTGTGTCCGGAATGGTTATTTAAAACAGTAAGTAAATAGTCCAACTAGGGAAGGGGCCATACTAAACCCAGTATTGGAGAATGAGTCCAGCCAGGTAATCAAAGTTTCAGTGGAAGAGCATTTCGGGAGCAGTGATAATAGTTCTGTAAGTTTTAACTTATTTATGGATAAGGATAACGGTAGTCCTAAAATGAAATTACTGAAGTGGGGGAAAACTAACTACCACAACCCTAGACAGGAACTAGGGAATGTAGTTTTGGGCTGACTGTTTGAATAAATCCACATCTGGCATGTAGGAATCTTTTAAAGGCCAATTGATTAGGGTTCAGAGCCAGCACATTCTTTGTGAAAATGAAGGATGAGGATGGCTAGATTTGGCTACATTGGATGACAAGAGAAATTGCGAGCTTAGTCAAAAAGAAAAAGGAAACATATGTAAAAACCAAAAGAACTGCAGATGCTATAAATCAGGAACAAAAGCAGAAGTCGCTGGAAAAGCTCAGCAGGTCTGGCAGCATCTGTGAAGAAAAAGTCAGAGTTAAAATCAGAACGGAGTGAGGAAGCATATGTAATGCTTAGGAAACTGAAGGCAGACAGAGCCCTAAAAGAATACAAAGATAGCAAGAACTCAAACAAGGAATTAGGAGAGCTAAAATGTCTTTGGCAAGCAGGATTAAGGAAAATTCCAAATTTAATTTTATACATTCATAAGGAGCAAGAGGGAAGCTAGGAAAAGGATAGATCCACTCAAGGAAAAAGGAGGGAGTTTATGCATGGAGCTGGTGGAAGTGGGTGAGGTCCTTAACAAATACGTTGCATCAGTATTCACAAAGGAGAAGGACATGGTGGATGGTAAGTCTTGGGACGGGTTTGTTGATATTCTAGGGCATGTCAATACACAAAGAAGGAATTGTTGGGTATTTTGAAAAGCATTAAGGTAGACAAATACCCAGGACCTAATGGGATCTATCCCTGAAGGCTGAGGGAGGCAGGTGAAGAAATTGCTGAGGCCTTGTATGAAATATTTGTATTCTCTTCAGTCATGGGAGAGGTCCCAGAAGATTGGAGAATAGCCAGCATTGTTCCTCTGTTTAAGAAGGGCAACAGGAATAATCCAGGAAATGTACAGGCCAGTAAACCTCAAATGAGTGGTAGGCAAGTTATTGGAAAAGATTCTTAAGGATAGGATTTACTCACATTTGGAAAAATATGGACTTATTAGCAATAGGCAGCATGGCTTTGGGTCTCACAAACTTGAGTGAGTTTTTTGAGGAACTGACAAAGATGATTGATGAGGGCAGGGCAGTAGATGTTGCCTGTAGGGATTTCAGCAAGGCCTTTGTCAAGGTCCCTTGTGGCAGGCTGATACAGAAGGTGAAGTACATGGGATCCATGATGAACTGGTAAGATGGATACAGAATTGGCTTAGTCATAGAAGACAGGGAGTAGCAGTGGAAGGGTGTTTTTCAGATTGGAGATCTGTGACCAGTGGCATTGTGCAAGGATCAGTGTTGTTACCCTGTTGTTTGTAATATATGCAAATGATTTGGAGGAAAATGAAGATGGTCTAATTAGTAAGTTTGTGGAAAAAACAAAGATTGCGAGAGATGCAGGTAGTGAGGACAATTGCCAGAGGATACAGCAGGACATAGTTTGGCTGGAAACTTAGGCAGAGAAATGGATGGGGTTTAATCCAAACAAATATGAGGTGTTGCATTCTGGAAGATCTAATGCAGGAGGGCCATACACAGTAAACGACAGAACCTTGGCAGCATTAACATACAGACAGATCTGGTGTACAGGTCCACAACTCCCCGAAAGTGGCAACACAAGTGGATAAGGTGGTCAAGAAGGCATATGGCATGCTCCCCTTCATCAGACAGGGCACAGAGTATAAAAATTGGCAAGTCATGTTGTAGCTGTACACAACTTTGGTTAGGCCACATTTGGAAAATTGTGTACAGTCCTGGTCACCACGCTACCAGAAAGATGTGGAGGCTTTGGACAGAGTACAGAACCGCTTAACAGCATGTTGCCTGGATTGGAAAGTATTAGCTATGAGGAGAGATTGGACAAACTTGGTTCATTTTCACTAGATCATCGAAGGTTGAGGGGCGAGCTGATAGAAGTTTGCAAATTTGTGAGAAACACAGATAGGATGGCTAGTAAGAGTCTTTTTTTCCCAGAGTAGAAACGACAATTACTCAGGGACATAGGTTTAAGCTAAAAGGGGGTAAGTTTAAAAGAAATGTGATAGGCACTTATTTAAAAACAAATTGGGTGATAAGTGCCTGGAATGTGCTGCCAGAGGAGGTGGTGGAGGCAGATACAATAGCAATGTTTAAGAGGCATCTTGACAGACATATGAATAGGCAGGGAATAGAGCGATAAGGACTGTGTAAAGGTAAAAGGTTTTTAGTTTAGAAAAGTATCATGTGTCGGCACAGTCTTAAGTGGGCTGAAGGACCTGTTCCTGTGCCAAACTGTTCTTTGCTCTTTACTTCCAGGTGGACAGAACAGAAGTCATGTAAAATCTGTATCAAACCTTAGTTATACCACACAGAGTGAAATGCATGCAGTTCTGGTCACTATTTTATGAAAAGGATACAGAGGCACAGGGCAGGCCACATCGAAGACTCAGAACAAATGATGCTAAAATTGCAGAGATTGTACGTATCAGGATTGAAAAGCTGGACACTTTCCTTCTGAGAAATGAGGCTGAGGTCTTTAAAATTAGGGAAGGTTGTGATTGATTGATTGTTCTTTTGTCACGTAGACTGAAGTACAGTGAAAAGCTTTGTTTATGAGTAGTACAGGCAGAATATTGTAAGCAAGGATGTATAGATCAAAAAGACTTAGAGGCATACAGGTTACATTGCACAGGGTGTGAGCTAGGTGAGATCAGCATTAGCAAGATCAGCATTAATTGAGGCTAGAGAGTCCATTCATCAGTCTAATAACAGCTGGGAAGAAGCTGTACCTGAACCTGCTAGTACACGTGTTCAGGTTTCTGTATGTTCTGCCTGATGGAAGAGGTTGTAGGAGATCATTACCAGGGTGCGATGGGTCTTTGATGATGTTGGCCACCTTTCCATGGCAGCGAGCCGTGTAAATAGAGTCCATGGATGGAAGATTGGATTCCGTGATCGTCTGGGCTGTGCACACCACCTGCTGTAGTTTCTTAGAGTAGTATGGGTAGAGAGAGCAGAATCCAACAGGAGTCTGGGCCACATGGGCTATGGTGAAGGTGCAGAGCTGGACGAACACAGCAGGCCAAGCAGCATTAGACCTTCAGGAAAGCGATTCTTCAGCATCTGCAGTTCCTGCTATCTCTGGGCTATGGTGAAATTTGTTCCTCAATCACCCATAAAACCCGATATTACTTGTCTCGGTCTCAGAAGAAACTCATACCATCTTTTGTGTTTTTAACAAACAGTTTGCTCCTCGACAGTGATAATAGGTACTGCAGATGCTGGAGAATCCGAGATAACAAGCGTGGGGCTGGATGAACACAGCAGGTCAAGCAGCATCATAGGAGCAGGAAAACTTGACGTTTCGGGCCTAAACCCTTCATCAGATAAAAAAAAAAAAAAAACCCCTTCTGATGAAGGGTTTAGGCCCGAAACGTCAAGTTTTCCTGCTCCTATGATGCTGCTTGACCTGCTGTGTTCATCCAGCCCCATGCTTGTTATCTCTGCTCCTCGACAGTGGTGAGTTGCCAATTAAGGGGGACAATTTCTTTGTTAAACACCTTGTCAATGGCCCAACTTGCCCCATTAATATTCAGCTTCCTACCTTATAAAATGGGCCTAACAAGCTTGACATTGAGAAATCTTGACATGGAAATCAGTTTGCCCATTGATCCAAGTTAGACACTAGAGACCAACATGCTCCACGGGCACTGGTCACACAAACCCCACGTCCATAGACACTGGCATCTGACATGTGCCAGCCTCTTAGAGACGACAACCCACACTTCTGGTTCACTTACAGAGCTTTTCTGTACTTTAATGCCATGAACTGCACTGGCAACTATCATTGTGATGCTGGAACAAGGACACTGTGCAGTCAGAGATGCACATTCAGCTCAGAAACTGCACCAGGGGGATTGCTTACCACAGCTGATGACAAACTGGGGCTCGCTGACAGGCCCAGAGGAAGTTTAGCCCACTGCTGTAACATACTGTGGCCACTGTAGTTCAAAGCTGGGCTTTGGCCTCTGACTAATAGGAAGTTCCCGTCCTTTGGAGCTGCTGGCCAACCTGGAATTAAGAATCTAATGATGACTGTGAATCCATTGTCAATTGTTGGAAAAACCCATCTGGTTCATTAATATCCTTCAGGAAAGGAAACTGCCATCCTTACCTGGTCTGGCCTACATGTGACTCCAGACCCACAGCAATGTGGTTGACTCTTAACTGCCCGCTGGGCAATTAGGGATGGGCAATAAATGCTGTCTAGCAAATGATGCCCTCAGCCCCTGAATGAATAAAGAAAAACAAATCTGGTTGGCAGTCCCACCAAAGCTTAACAGGGGGAGCCACTGACAGTGCAGACCAGCCAGTGGAGGGCTGGTAAAAACCACACCAATATTTTGCTTTGATGACTTTTCATTAGATTTAACAGTTTCTAAGCAAAGAGAATGCAAAACAGAAACACTGGAGGACATCAGACTATATCAAAGAGTGGACCCTATGAAAGGCAGTGGTGATTAAATGCCGAAATGAATGATATTGCAAGGAAGAGGGGGAGGGTAAAGGAAAGATGAAGAAAAACAAAAGATGAGTCTGAAAGAAGTGTATATGGATAAACCAGAAGGAGAATGCTACATGTTTGTGAATTAGAAGGCAGCTTCGGAACTCCAGGAACCTGGAACTGGTTCCACCCCCAGGCTGATGGGATTTAAAGAGTAACTTTTCCAATGGTTACACCCAACATGGAGTGTCAGTAAGCTCACAAGCAAAACCAGAGTTGCTGGAAAAAACTCAGCAGGAATGGCAGCATCTGTAGAGGGAAAACAAAGTTAACATTTCGGGTCCAGTGACCCTTCTTCAGAACTGACTGTAGCAGGAGAAAGATTGGTACATCAAGTTCAATAATGTTAGGACCTGAGCACCTTCCCACATGTCCTTACCCCAACTTCCACATACCAGGCCTTGTCATCACATGGACTTCTAGCACAGACAACCCAATGTCAGCCATTAATGATCCCCATTAGCAGCTATTGATATCCCCCCAGGCCAATCTCTACTCATTCTTTTATTTGCCTCAATAAAAGCTGAAAGAACTGTAGATGCTGTTAACCAGAAAGAAAAACAGAAGTTGCTGAAAAAGCTCAGCAGGTCTGGGAGCATCTGTGAAGACAAATCAGAGTTAACATTCTGGGTCTGGTGACCCTTCCTCGACCTAGCTGTTTTTCTCTCTCTGAGCTCCATCTCTACCGATCGTTTACGCACCCCCCTCCCCTCACCTCATCAGCATTTATACCAATCTTTCCCAGCTACAGCCAGTTCCGAAGAAAGGTCACTGAACCTAAAACATTAACTCTGTTTTCTCTCCACAGATGGCTTCCAGACCTGCTGAGTTTTTCCAGCAATTTCTGATTTTGCTTCTGATTTCCAGCATCCGCGGTTCTTTATTCTTTTTGTTTCGTAAGCTGACAATTCCTGATTTATTGCCCATTAGTTGAAAACAGACACAAAAATCCAACGGCATGAGGCCATCACACAAGGATGTAGCAGAAAGAGGTAATTTGGCTTGACAAGCCCTTTAGTAAAACTATTCAATTAATCTCACTCGCCAGTGTTTTCACCGCAGCCTTGAATGATTCTTTTTCTCCTGGTGGTAATTCATGTCCCTTTAAAAATGTTACTGTTAGATTTTCTTCATGCTGTCAGGAACACCAGCTCAGAACAACTTGCTCTCTGTTATAAAATAATGTTTCCTCACATCACCTCTGATTAATTTGTTAAATATTCTAAATCTATGTCCGCAGACTCTCAACTGTTCTGTCATTGGAAAGAATTTTCCATGTCCTCCACAATTTCCTTTGCTCTGTATCAGCATCACTCTGTGTCAAAATCCCTCGATCAGGCATATGCCCAACAACCCTCCATACCTCTTGTTTCAAAGAGCCCTCCATCACATTTGTGTGTACAATCTCAAATCAGCTACTAGTAGGCTAAATTCGTGTTGTTATAAGAATGAACCTGAGGTTTATGGGGTTTCATGGGGAAGCTGATTGTATCACTGAAATGTTTCCTACGATTGCTGAGCCAAAAACTGCAATCAGCACTGAGCAGAAAGGCAATCACATGTCTCAGTCACTGCATTATCACCGCAGCATACCGTAGCCAATAAAGTGGCTTTCTCTATTTATAACCTTCTGTCCCAAGCTGTCTGGAAAATGCTGATGCTTGATAGCTAATTCCAGTTACCACGGCACTAGCTGCTATTGTAAGCCACGTCATTGCCTTGTGAATGAGGCAGCTGTCTTCGTCTGGCCGTCTGGGTACTGTAACACTGGAACGGGCAATGTATGGAAACATCAGATCAATCAGAGAGGCCAATGAAATTTAGAAGCTACTGACTTTATTTTTTTCAATTGACCCTCCCTATCCCATTTAGCTAGATGTGGGCTCCTGTGCAGTCAGTTCTATCTCAGGGGAGCTGCAAGATGTTAGAAGGAAGGACATACAACCAGGTTACTTTCTACTATCCTAGTACCAATAATCACGGTCATTGATCTCATTCAATTAGTCTTTCATGAGACAAGAGGAACTGTACAAAGCCCGGTGACAGAGCTTTGGCAACCATCCGGCCAAAGTCTCTGTCATCCCACAAGTGCTGCACTTCACTTGAAGTCAGGGTAGACCAAACAGTAGAAGTGTGTGAGATATTGCCATATCTGAACAAATTCTTTCATGAGGATAATCTACCTCTGTGACTTTCACTGGAGAAGAGATGCTGGAGGCAATTTTACTTAGAGATGCTCATCATTTTTACCGACGCAGATATACTGAACCTGGAACAAGTTCAAAATAATCAACAAAGGTAGACAGCCAACAGCTTCTTCCCATGGTAGGGTAGTCAAAGCCTAGAGGGCACAGGTTTAAGGTGAGACAGGAGAGTTACCCCAGGGTCCAGAGGATGGTGGGTGCCTGGAACAGGGTGCCAGAGATTGTGGTGGAAGCGAGTACAATTTTGTCATTAAATAAACATTTGGACAGGTACAGGATTGGATAGGCGTGGACGGATATGGACCAACTGCAGGCAAATTGGACGAGTTTAATTGTAGAAACTGGGCAGAATAGGAAAGTTGGGCCAAAGGGCCTGTTTCCATGCTGTAGACCTCTATGACTCTATTCACAAAACTTGACAGAACAATCTAATACGTGACATCATCTAGACTGACCTGTGTATAAAATATTAAATTGAAGCCCGCATCTACCTTCTCAAATAGACATATTAGATTCCTTGGTACAATTTTAAAGAATATGTGACTTTTTTCCCTAATTCTTGCTCAATATTTATTCCTCAAACTTCAATTCTTCATTAAAATATATTATTTGTCACCACATCATTGTTGCGAGTAAAATGGCTGCCAAGTGTTATATTGCAACGTAATGACCATGTCTTGACATTACCGTTTTGCCTATAATGTTCTTCAGAACATCCAGAGGTCATGAAACATGCTATAAACATCTTTTCAGATTTAGTACAGTACAGCTTAAAACATTGACTAATGGAACTATTTAACTCTCTTTGAACCAGTCCATTGAACAAATGAACGTTAAAGAGATGTTAAATAAAAACCGAGAGAACTGCAGATGCTGTAAATCAGGAGCTAAAACAAAGTCGCTGGAGAAGCTCAGCAGGTCTGGCAGCATCTGTGAAGGAGAAAACAGTTAACGTTTCGGGTTTGGTTACCCTTCCTTCCTGTTCTGAGGAAGGGTCACTGCCCCCGAAACGTTAACAAATGTTCTCAAACAAGAAGCCATTGATTTAGAGTGAGAGGAGGAAGGTTCAAAACTGAGATGAGGAGAATCTACTTCTCTCTTAGAGTTATGAATCTGTGGAACTCACTGCCCCAAAATGCAGTGAAGGCAGAATCAAGCAACAGATTCAAGAAAGAAATAGTTGGTTTCTGATTAAAAACAGGACTTTTATTTTCCTTTATGGGATGAGGGTGTTGCTGGCTAGGGCAGTGTTTATTGTCCATCCCTAATTGGCCAGAGGGTAGGTTAAGAGTCAACCACTGCTGTGGGTCTGGAGTCACATCTAGACCAGACCAGGTAAGATTGGCAGTTTCCTTCCCTAAAGGACAGTAGTGAACCAGATGAGGTTTTACAACAATCAGCAATGGATTCATCATCATCATCTTCTTAATTCCAGATATTTTATTGGATTCAAATTCCATCATCTGCCATGGTGGGATTTGAACCTGGGTCCCCAGAATGCTGTCCAGTCTCTGGATTGACAGTCCAGCAATATTACCACTAGGCCATTGCCTCCCCCTAATTCCCTCCTAATTCCTATGTTCCTAGTCATTTCTAATGTTTCAAAGCACAACAACATCTCTACTTCCTCAGGAATTTGGAATGTCCACAAAGACTATTACCAATTTTCATTGATGCACCATAGAAAGCATTTTATCTGGATGCATCACGGCATTGTATGGCAACTGCTCTTCCCAAGACCAAAAGAAATTACAGAGAGCCGTGAAAACTGCCCAGTCTATCACGCAAACCAGCCTCCCATCCATCGACTCCATGGAGTTGGAAAGGTAACCAAAATAATCAAAGACCCCTTCCACCCCAGTTATACTCTCTTCCATCCTCTTCCATCAGGCAGAAGATATAAAAGTTTGAATACACGTACAGCCAGATTTAAGAACAGCTTCTTCCCTGCTGTTATCAGACTTTTGAACGCTCCTCTCAAATGTTAAGTCTGATCTCTCTCTGCATCTTCTCTGTGGATGTAACACTGTATTATGCACTTTGTTCTGCTCCCCTCATACACTTTGTATGGTAATGATCTGCCTTTGGAGCACACAAAACAACACTTCTCAATGTGACATCAATAAATCAGACTCAAACTCAACACACTTTGACCAGTTTCCTCTAATGCCTAAGGCCTGAGTTTCATTCTCCTCGAAGAGAGAATGATGCCCTACTTCTTAAGGGTGTTGTAATCATTGGGAATGTGAAAAGCAGCAAATCTACTTCTTCTCTCGACAGAAAGGAGGAATGGGTGGAAATGAGTTGTCGCGGGGTACCTGGTGACTAGTGCAGGACCTGGTGCTGATGGTATCCACTGAGATCTGTGTGCCCTGCCAACACTTCTCTAGATGCGAAATGCAACTGGAAAATGGACAATATCCAGGATGGATGGAGTGACTATTGGTTTTGTGGGCGAAAGTATAGGATCCACATTTATTGGACGTTAGGATATTGTCAGGGCACATAGTGTAAATTCCAGTTATCTTTAATTTGCAATCAATTATTGACTATTTGCTATTCATGCAGAGTGAAGGGGCTTGGAGTTCAAATGGTGGTCAAAGGTGACTTGCACCATAAGAACATAAGAACCTGGAGCTGGAGTAAGCCATCTGGCCCTTTGAGCCTGCTCCGTCATTCAATAAGATCATAGCTGATCTTTTCATGGACTCAGTGCCACTTATCCACCCTGTCACCATAACCCTTAATTCCCTTACTGTTTAAAAAATTATCTATCTTAGCTTTAAGAACATTCAATGAGGAAGCCTCAACTTCCTCACTGGGCAGGGAATTCCACAGAATCACAACCCTTTGGGTAAGGAAGTTGCTCCTCAGTTCAGTCCTAAATGTGCTTCCCCTAATTTTGAGACTATTCCCTCTTGTTCTAGTTTTACCCACCAGTGGAAACAACCTCCCTGCTTCTATCTTGTCTATTCCCTACATAATTTAAATATTTCTATAAGATCCCCCTTCATTCTTCTAAATTCCAATAATCCCAGTCTATTCAGTCTCTCCTCCTAAGACAACCCTCTCAACTCCAGAATCAACCTAGTGAACCTCCTCTGCACCCCCTCCAGTGCCAGTACGTCCTTTCTCAAGTAAGGAGACCAAAACTGTACACAGTATTCCAGGTGTAGCCTTACCAGCATCCTGTACAGCTGTAACATAACCTCAGAGATAAAAGGTACTGCAGATGCTGGAGAATCCGAGATAACAAGCATGGGGCTGGATGAACACAGCAGGTCAAGCAGCATCAGAGGAGCAGGAAAACTTGACGTTTCGGGCCTAAACCCTTC
>JAHRHZ010000223.1:10457495-10476543 GCA_024137785.1 Ginglymostoma cirratum | reverse complement strand
TGCTTGGCCTGCTGTGTTCATCCAGCTCTACACCTTGTTATCTCAGATTCTCCAGCATCTGTAGTTCCTACTATCTCTGAATCAATTGTACTTTTATGCGGTTTTACATTGATGCAAGATGCTTCCTACTTCACCTGGAGGCTAACAGTGCCATGAAATATTGCCTCCAGCAGAAAAGAAAGACTTGCATTTTTACAGCATTTTTCATTGCTACAGGGCACTTATACAAACGCAGAAGTATTCTGAAGTGTATCAGAGATAAAAGGTACTGCAGATGCTGGAGAATCCGAGATAACAAGCTTGGGGCTGGATGAACACAGCAGGTCAAGCAGCATCATAGGAGCAGGAAAACTTGACGTTTCGGGCCTAAACCCTTGAAAGGTCAAGTTTTCCTATTCCTATGATGCTGCTTGACCAAGTATTCTGAAGTGTTACTGTTTGTAATGCATGAAACATGGTGCTGGAAGGCTAGTGATGGGAGATAAGGAAATAGCTGAAGAACTTAATAAGTATTTTGCGTCAGTCTTCACAGTGGAAGACATGAGTAATATCCCAACATTTAAGGAGAGTCGGGGGCAGAGTTGAGTATGGTAGGCATTACAAAAGAGAAAATGCTAGAAAAGCTAAAAAGTCTAAAAATTGATAAATCTCCTGGCCCCGATGGGCTACATCCTAGAGTCCTGAGGGAGGTGGCTGAGGAAATAGCGGAGGCGTTGGTCGTGATCTTTCAAAAGTCACTGGAGTCAGGGGAAGTCCCAGATGATTGGAAAATCATTATTGTAACCCTTTTGTTTAAGAAAGGATCAAGACAAAAGATGGAAAATTAAAGGCCGATTAGCCTAACCTCAGTTGTTGGTAAAATCCTAGAATCCATCGTTAAGGATGAGATTTCTAAATTCTTGGAAGTGCAGGGTCGGATTAGAACAAGTCAGCATGGATTTAGTAAGGGGAGGTTGTGCCCGACAAACCTGTTAGAATTCTTTGAAGAGGTAACAAGTAGGTTAGACCAGGGAAACCCAGTGGATGTTATCTATCTAGACTTCCAAAAGGCCTTTGATAAGGTGCCTCACGGGAGGCTGCTGAGTAAGGTGAGGGCCCATGATGTTCGAGGTAAGTTACTGGCATGGATTGAGGATTGGCTGTCTGACAGAAGGCAGAAAGTTGGGATAAAAGGCTCTTTTTCAGAATGGCAACCGGTGACAAGTGGTGTCCTGCAGGGTTCAGTGTTGGGGCCGCAGCTGTTCACTTTATATATTAATGATCTGGATGAAGGGACTGGGGGCATTCTGGCGAAGTTTGCCGATGATACGAAGTTGGGTGGACAGGCAGGTAGTACGGAGGAGGTTGGGAGGCTGCAGAATGATTTAGACAGTTTAGGAGAGTGGTCCAGGAAATGGCTGATGAAATTCAACGTGAGCAAATGCGAGGTCTTGCACTTTGGGAAAAAAAGAATACAGGCATGGACTA
Source organism: Ginglymostoma cirratum (assembly GCA_024137785.1). NCBI lineage: Eukaryota > Metazoa > Chordata > Chondrichthyes > Orectolobiformes > Ginglymostomatidae > Ginglymostoma > Ginglymostoma cirratum. The sequence continues at coordinate 10,475,076 of JAHRHZ010000223.1, read as the reverse complement.
TTTTCTGAACGGTGAGAAAATTCATAAAGCCGAAGTACAAAGGGATCTGGGAGTGCTAGTCCAGGATTCTCTAAAGGTTAACTTGCAGGTTGAGTCCGTGATTAAGAAAGCGAATGTAATGTTGTCATTTTTCTCAAGAGGGTTGGAATATAAAAGCAGCGATGTGCTTCTGAGACTTTATAAAGCTCTAGTTAGGCCCCATTTAGAATACTGTGTCCAATTTTGGGCCCCACACCTCAGGAAGGACATACTGGCACTGAAGCGTGTCCAGTGGAGATTCACAAGGATGATCCCTGGAATGGTAGGCCTAACATACGATGAACGGCTGAGGATCCTGGGATTGTATTCATTGGAGTTTAGAAGGTTGAGGGGAGATCTAATAGAAACTTACAAGATAATGCATGGCTTAGAAAGGGTGGACGCTGGGAAGTTGTTTCCGTTAGGTGGGGAGACTAGGACCTGTGGGCATAGCCTTAGAATTAGAGGGGGTCAATTTTGAACGGAAATGAGGAGACATTTCTTCAGCCAGAGAGTGGTGGGCCTATGGAATTCATTGCCACGGAGCGCAGTGGAGGCAGGGACGTTAAATGTCTTCAAGGCAGAGATTGATAAATTCTTGATCTCGCAAGGAATCAAGGGCTACGGGGCGAGTGCGGGTAAGTGGAGTTGAAATGCCCATCAGCCATGATTAAATGGTGGAGTGGACTCGATGGGCCGCATGGCCTTACTTCCACTCCTATGTCTTATGGTCTCATGGTCTTATAGCCAACTAATACACGGCAAGCTCCCACAAGTGGTATTGTGGTAATGCTCAGATTTGACTGTGATTGTAGAGACAAAACAAAAACTGCAGATGCTGGAATAGAAGGTAGACAGTCCTGAAGAAGGGTAATACCCGAAACGTTGATTTCTCCTTTCCTCTAGATGCTGCCTGGCTTGCTGTGTTCTTCCAGTCTCCTGTCTACCTTGACTGTGATTTTCAATGGAGGTTAGATGTTAGCCACTACCCGAGGGGTACTTTGCTCTCCCTCAAAATAGTGTCATGTGTCTAACTTCACAACCACCTGGAAGGATAATGTAGCCTCAGTTTGACATGCCAGGCCAGTTACATTAATATTATTTCTGACAGACTGATCGCAGAGTCATGAAGTCATAGAGACGTCCAATTTGTCCATGCTGACCAGATATCCTAAATTAATCTAGTCCCATTTGCCAGCATTTGGCCCACATCTCTCTAAACTCTTCCTATTCAATGACCCATCCTGATGCCTTTTGAATGTTATACTTGTACCAACTTCCACCACTTCCTCCGGTAGCTCATTCCATATAGACATCACTCTCTGCGTGAAAAAGTTGCCCCTTAGGTCCCTTTTAAATCTTTCCTCTCTCACCTTAAACCTACATCCTCTAGATTTGGATTCCCCTACCCTGGGGAAATGACTTTGGCTATTCACCTTTAGGTATGTTTTTTTCCAACTCTTTTAACAGTGCAGCAGTTATTCCCGGTTTTGGTTATTTGACCTGCTCAGATCTTATGTAACTTGGAGGGTAATTTTATTTGACTGTTTCTGTAAGACCATGAGGTGTAGAAGAATAAGGAGGCCATTTGGCCCAATAAGTTTGCAGTGCCGATCAATGACTGGGTGGGCTCAGTCCATATGTTTGCCCCTTCTTCTGAAACCGTATCTCGTGGTTCTGGACTCACTAATCAGGAGAAACATCCTCCTGCATCTAGTCTGTGTAGCCCTGTATGAATGTTGTGTGTATAAATGTGATCACCACTGAGCGTTTTAAACTCCACAGAATGCAGGCCTAATCCTCACTCTATCCCCATAGGAATTTTCCAGGACTCAATCATGAGAACATTTGTTAGGTTCAATGCTAAGTATATCCTTCTTCACCTAACTAGAGTAAAGCTGTTCACAATATCCCAGATGCAATCTCAGCAGGGCTTTATGCAGCAAAATATCTTTCCCCCGTACTTAAATTCCCTTGGATTCAAGGCCAACATTCCATTTACCTTAAAATAAAGCAAAGAAATGTGGATGATGGAAATCAGAAACAAAAACAGAAATTACAGAAATCAGATCTGGCAGCATCTGTGGAAAAGAGAAACAGGGTTAACATCTTAAGTCCAGGGACCCTTCATCAGAACTCTGAACCTTCTGACACAAAGGTGAGAGTGCTACTCTCTCAGCTGTCTAGGTACTTTCGCTGTGCCTGATATCTGCAATGAAGCAGAACTAGTAACTGAGAGGGTCTCTGTCATCCCCCACCATTCTGTGGCTTTGATTGTTACACATCTTGATTGCCAACAAAGAAATGTGTTTCTAACTAATTAAGGCTGCAGGGGACCCTTTCTTTTTCCATTATGGTTACTGAGTGAGCAGTTGGTATTGAGACAATCTTAGGCCTCCCAAAATCGAACACATAAGTAGTTCTATTCCTAACAGTACCACTCAAAGTTATACCCTTCATTAGCCGGGGCACAAGAAACAAAGACCAAGCACTTGAATTCATTTTTTAGAGGCAGAGTTGAAAAATAGGGACATTATGCAAACCTTCATCAAGCCACAGGTAGAGCTCACTGAGAGCAGGATTTTACAGAGCCCCATTAATGGGTTTGTAGCCATAGTTGGGGTCGGGGCTTAACATTCCCAGTGGACCTTTCCACTGCTTTTCCATCCCTCCCAAACTTGTCCACAATTTTACATGGAGTGGATGAGGCCTCGGGGGAGGTGATGATTGACTGGTGTTATTGCTTGACTGTTAATTCCGAGACCTGGGGAATGTTCTGTGGAGCTGGGTTCAAACCCCACCACGGCAGATGGCGGAATGTGAATCCAATAAAAATCTTGAATTAAGGGTCTCATGATGATTCATGATGAATACTCCATCTGGTTCACTAATGTCCTTTAGGCAAGGAAACTGCTGTCCTACATGTGACTCCAGACCTGCAGCAATGTGGTTGACTCTTAAGTGCCCTCTGGGCAATTAGGGATGGGCAATTAACGTCAGAGATGCCCACATCCTGTGAATATATTCAACAAAAAAGACAGCCACAATTGCCAAGCTTGCCCTCATTGATGTCTTAAATCGTCAATTATTGGGGCCCTTAGGAGGGAACTTCCAACACATCCCTCCCCTTGCACTCCTCCCAGAAGCCCTAGCTTACAAGTGAGGTGATTCAATAGGCCTTTCCCAAATGATGGGATCTGGGACTCTTGATAGCTCCCCAGGCAATGGGCGAGACATATGTCACTTGCAGTAAGTATTACTCTTGGTGTATTTCCCAACATTAAAAGTCTGTGGCCAGGCAAAAATTATGCTGCAGTTGTCATGACAACAGACAGAAATCATGGAATCTCCTATCCTCTTACTCAGTGTTGCACAAGTAGGGTAGGGGAGGGAAATGGAAGAATAACCGGCTACAGCCATCAGGTGAGCTAGACAGCTGGTAGAATGTGTAGTAACTTTGCAACAGTGACTGACCAACGTATCCACATTCAGAAAATCAGAGCAGAATGAATGCCTGCCCATCTAACATGCACAAGGGGCTTCAGACCTGTTTTAGGTAAAGCTTACAAGTGACTAGTAAATGACCTAATCCCATTTTGGGTGAGGTATTTTTCAGGTGTGCTTGGGGTGCAGAACTTTGGCCCGTGAAATTGGACCCCAATGCAGCTTCTCTACTTCCATAAAATATGGGCAACGAGGTTTGAGTCATGAGCACCTGAACCCAACTTTCTGCCTGTACAACAATGGAGCCTTACTGCGGGTCAACCTTTATTTTTAACTCTGGACCATCTTCATATCAATGTCCCAATTGTTGTATAACGTAAAAAGGTGACGATCAAAGTGTCATTTCACAGTAAGCAGATGAACTTAAAGTAGCATTTTATCAAAGATGTAATCATTAGTTTTTACCTGGAGGAAAACTGGAACCAACACAATTCTAACATCAACTATATGAAAAGGAAACAAATATTAATGCATTTCAGGATGATATGCTGCAGCCCTTTACCTCTAAAGTGAAGTCACACCAGATAAGAGCTAAGTACAGAGATTCAGAGTGCCATAGCCTTATTTCTGATTTGTACTCCCAGCTAGGAAGATGTCTTTTCTTTTAAGAACGGCAGACGGTCATGTGCAGTGCGTGATTTGGATAGGTCTAAAGTCTTGGAGCTCGACTTCTCTATGTCATCCTACAAATGGTCTTGGAGGCTTGGTCTAGCAGGGGAGTGTATCGACATATCATATATCCTAGACTGGAGGAGCAGCTTTCTTCTAGGGAGTCACCCTGTGACCAAGTGCTGAGTTTTGGAAGGGACGCACATGGAGCTGTGAGAGAAGGGGTCACATGCCTAGCCAGCCAGATCAGCTGAATCAACCCAGCAATCAATGGGGTGGCAGATGTCACAGCAGATCTAAGCTATGTGCATTTCTGAATTACACCTGGTGCTCTTATTTGATGTGTACTAGAATATATTTGACACACTGATGGAATTTGTGATTTTCTTTGTGTCACTCCATGTAACAAATACCACAAGAGAATTGGATTCTTGTCGAGACAGATGTCATAAAGTTTATGTACAGCAATGTTTAACTCCTGACAATATCATAGACATATATGGGATTCTATGCCTACTGATGTTACAGTATATCACATGTACACAGCTGGCTGACTGAACACTTACTACACTGACTTCATGACGGTGGGAAGGTGAGACTGGAACTTTATACAGGCAGATCACATGTTGCAATCTCACGTAACTGGCATGTAGAATGTTATCTGTTCTAGAATCTATGCCACATCTTTCTTCATGAAAGTGACACCATATTGGCAAAAAACCCTCTGGAATGAGACGCAATTACAGAGAGATACATGAGAAAGAGTCTGGATTGCTATGATGCTATGATCACAGACGTTGTCAGACCTGCTGAGTTTCTCCAGCAATTTCTCTTCTTGGTTTGGATTGCTATGATGCTTTTGCCTTAACGTTAAGTACATTTAGCTCCAAGCTATTTGGATTCCTACCGCATAATCCAAAACAAACTAACCCAATTAATGATGTAGCTTCAAACTGCAGAGCTAATCTTACCAAATAATTTCAATATGTTCATTCTCCTTTAGGGACTTTGCACCACATTGATCATAGACTGGAACTCCTTGTACCCTACAAAGGTGGCTGATCTGAATATTTACGGACTGAAAGTGTGAAATCTTTGTGCGCGTACACTTCTGATGGAAAGGTCCATGTGACTGGAAGTAGAAACTGGATTTCACATGGCGGGCAATCACCACTGGGGTCCAGAAGAAACAGTCCCAGCAGTCGGGTAAATATGGAAGTCAAAGATGGTCAATGAAGAAGGATGGGGACTGCAAGGACAAGGGAAGATCCCAGAGGGATGTGACTGGAATGGGTTGAGACTCTATGCAACTCAGATGACTGAGGGGTGAGCTCCTTGAGATGGATAAAGTTTCTTAGGAGGATTCAGTGACAATTTCCCCAAACCTGTCAGCCTGCTCCACATTTCAATAAGGTCATGGCAAATATGATTGCAACCTCAAATTCATAGTCCCGCCAACTCCTGATAGCCTTTATATCCCTTGCTTAACATGAATCTATCTATCTCCATCTTAACAACGTTCAAGGATTCTGCATCCACCACTTTTTCAGGAAAAGATTCCAAATAGTCACAACCCTCTGATAGATAAAAAAAAACTTCCTCACTGTTTTAAGAGTTGACCACATAGTTTTAGATTATCCTTTAAGAAAAAAACAGCCTCTTCACAGCTACTCAGTCAAGACTCCTCAAGATCTTTGATGTTTCAGTCAAGTTCCTCTTACTTTTCTAAACTTCAGCAGATACAAGCATTACCAGTTCAACCTTTCCTCATAAGAAAACACCCCATTCCCAGCAAACCTCTGAATTAGCTCTCCTTAAATTTCTATCTCTCCTTAAATAAGGTAATCAGTATTATGCATATTACTCCAGATATGGTGCAACTAGTGCTCTGTATAACTTAACCATAACCTCCTTATATTTGTACTCCTGTGCTCAATTTTCCTCATGTTAAAGGATAACATTCTGTTCATTTTCCCAATTATTTTCTGGACCTATACACTGACCTTTTGTGATTCATGCATGAGGTACCTGGTTCCTTTTGTACCTCAGAGCTATGCAGTCTCTCACTCTTTAAATAATATGCTTCTTTTCATTCTTCCTGACAAAATGGGCAATTTCACAATTTTCCACATTGCACTTCATTTGCTACAGTTTTGGCCATTCACTAGTCCCTATCTTTATTGCATTTGTAATCTCCTAATGCCCACATTTGAATTTGAAACAGGGGTATATGGGTTTTCTGTGTGTCTAAAGGCTTCAAAGATTAACTTGTAAGTGTCTGTGCAGCCATGATGATTTCTTTTAAAATGTATTGTCAGAAAAAGCCCTCCTAGAGATTTTTTTTGTTTACATTGGGAGAACTTTATGAGCAAACAAAGTAAAAAGTTGCACAATAGGCTTAAAAGATCAGGGATTGATTTTTTTGGAACCTACCATTGCTTAGAAAAAAATATTTTTCTTTAATTCAGTCTGGACAGTTTTATAGAGGTCTTGGCTAAAGTAATTGCTCCCATGAAAGGGTGCTGGTTGGGATTGTTAAGAAATAGAATACATCAGTGTAAAGAGCTTAGTATAAGTTCCAGACCAGAAGTGTTTGGCTAAAACCTGAAAGGATTATGAAGCTGAGCAAGTTCATTAATTGTATGAAGGCTCTAACAAAAAGCTATCAAGTTTTGAAGTAAAGTAAAATACCATAGATGCTGTATCACTTTCAGATTCTCAAGACTGGGAACTGAGGTCACAGTCAAATAAGCCCTAATGGGCTGAGAATGGACAGAATTTGCTCCTTCGTGAGTATTCTAAAGGGCTGCTTTTCAGACTAATGGGATTATATTTTTACCATCTGTCTGAACTTTTTTTTAAAATATGTGATATGTAAATAGATTGGTTATTCTTTTTTATCTTTACTTTATTTGTGCAGTAAACTTATGTTTTATTGTTAAAATCAAATCTGCATCATAGCATGCTTCGGTGGGAGATGATTTCATTAAAATAAAAACAGAAGCAAAATATAATCTATCAAGCCTGATTTCAGACTGGGATCTGATTTGTCCAGTACTAATATCAGCTGGGATCACACCACTAGGCATAAGAAATATTAGACTTCTTGTGTGTTGCTGTTTGTGCCTGATGTTCTTTTCACTTATTTAATTCATGGAAAATAATACAGTTCTTACAGATTCACAATAGTGTTCAAAGAAATTCTCTGTAAATTCCATCAATGTTCTAAATGAGCAATGTGCTGGATTGTATTACTGTTGTCACCATCACTAAAGAATTGTCAGGGAGATCAATGACTAGAACCTCAATTTAGACATCACCTTTAACGCTGTAAAATGTACAAGGAGCATTATAAAACTGAATTTGACACTGAGCTGCATAAGCAGATAGGAAGGCAGGTAACCCAAAACTTGCCCAAAGGAGAACCATCTTAGAGGAACATCTTGAAGGACGACAGAATGGTGGAGAGGCTTAGTGTGTCAATTCCAGAACTTAGTGGTTATAAGCAACAGAAGGCAGGGTTGCAAAGAGGTGTGAAATAAATGAGAGATATGATGGAGGCCAGAAATGGAGCAGGCTGGAGATGTTGGAGGGGTATAGGGGTAATGAAAAAGCTGGAAATAAAATGGTGGAAGGAAATAACACATTCATATCTGGAAAAAAAAGACACTGGGGCAAGAGAATACATGTTCCTCCCTTCTCTTCACCCACCAAACCTCCTCCGGCCCTTACTTCCCCCAGTTTATTGTCTAACTGCACTGACTGATTCTCTGAAGTAGAAATTGTGTTCTGATTATGGTCTCATCCCCAAATCTTTCAAATGGAACTAGCAATGTTCTGGAGCTCTGAATTATATGAGATGGCATGTTTTTCCTGAACAAGGAGAAAGCTTGTTTATATGCAAAGGTTTTTTTTTTTTTAAATTCAGTCTCGGGATGTGAGCATCGTCCAGTATTAATTGCCCATTCCTTGTGGCCCTCAGGGAGCTGCCTTCTTGAAGCATTTCAGTCTATGTGGTGCAAGCAGATGAACAAGGCTGTTAGGGAGGGAATTCCACAATTTTCACCCAGCAATGCGGAATGAACCGCAAAACATTTCCAATTCAGGATGGTGGGTGGCTTGAAGAGGAACTTGAAGACAGTGATGTTTCCATGTATCTACTGCCTTTGTCCTTCTTGATGGCAGCGCCCATGGGTTTAGAATGTTGCTGTCTAAGAAACCTGGGTGAATTTCTGCAGTGCCTGCTGTAGATGACACACACAGCTGCTATTGGAGCACTGTCGATGGTCGAAGGAATGGATGTTCATTGATGTAGTGCAAATCAAGCTGGCAGCTTTGTCCTGGATGATGTCAAGCTTTTTGAATGTTGTTGGAGCAGCACTCAGCCAGACAAGTGGGAAGTGTTACATCAGACTCCTGACTTGTGCCTTGTTGATGGCTGACAGACTTTGAACCTGGGCCTTCTGGTCCAGAGGTAGGGACATGAGCACTGCACCAGAAGAGCCCTTCCACTGTATTTGAATGGACAATCCAGTTCCGTTTGTGGTCAATAGTAACACTCAGAATGTTGCTAGTGGAGGTGTTCAATGATGGCAATCCCATAATTGTTAGGGAGGAATTAGTTAGATTCTTTCTTGTTGGAGAGTGTCATTACCTGCCATTATGCCCAGCGTAATGTAAACGGTTGCCATTTAACTCTGTCAAAACCAACAATTTAATTAAAGCATCCCTTTAAAATAATAAAATGATGAGATGTAGCAGGGTGAGACGAGGCCTCATCTGCAGCACAAACACCACCAAAGATGGTTTGATGAAAAAGCCTATTTCTGTGTTGTAAATACAGATAACAACACAAGCCGTGAGATGTGGAGAAGTCCAGTGATGGATTGATTCATTTGAGGCAGAGGCAATCAATACATTGCACTGTTTGAAAGGTGCACAATGACCTCCTCCATTTCTGTCAGAGAAACCTCAGGAGCTGTGGTAACAGTAGTCATGGAACCACTATGATGTCAACTTGTTGACTTCATCAACGAATTAATGTGCTTGTTTTGAGGTAACAAGGTGTGGGGCTGGATGAACACAGCAGGCCCAGCAGCATCATAGGAGCAGGAAAGCTTGACGTTTCGGGCCGAGACCCTTCATCAGAAATGGGTGAGGGGAAGAGGGTTCTGAAATAAATAGGGAGAGAGGGGGAGGCGGATAGAGGATGGATAGAGGAGAGGATAGGTGGAGAGGAGGTAGACAAGTCGAAGAGGCAAGGATGGACCCAGTAAAGGTGAGTGTAGGTGGGGTGGTAGGGAGGGGATAGATCAGTCCAGGGAGGACGGACAGGTCAAGGGGGCGGGATGAGGTTAGGAGATAGGAGATGGGGGTGTGGCTTGAGGTGGGAGGAGGGGATAGGTGAGAGGAAAAACAGGTTAGGGAGGCGGGGATGAGCTGGGCTGGTTTTGGGATGCGGTTGGGGGAGGGGAGATTTTGAAGCTTGTGAAATCCACATTGATACCATTGGGCTGCAGGGTTCCCAGGCTGAATATGATTTGCTGTTCCTGCAGCCTTCGGGTGGCATCACTGTGGCATTGCAGGAGGCCCAGGATGGACATGTCGTCTGAGGAATGGGAGGGGGAGTTGAAATGGTTCGCGACTGAGAGGTGCAGTTGTTTGTTGCGAACTGAGCGCAGGTGTTCTGCAAAGCGGTCCCCAAGCCTCCGCTTGGTTTCCCCGATGTAGAGGAAGCCACAACGGGTACAGTGGATGCAGTATACCACATCGGCTGATGTGCAGGTGAACATCTGCTTGATGTGGAAAGTCTTCTTGGGGCCTGGGATTGGAGTGAGGGAGGAGGTGTGGGGGCAGGTGTAGCACTTCCTGCGGTTGCAGGGAGTAGTGCCGGGTGTGGTGGGGCTGGAAGGGAGTGTGGAGCGGACAAGGGAGTCGCGGAGGGAGTGGTCCCTCCGGAAGGCAGATAAGGGTGGGGAGGGAAAAATGTCTTTGGTGGTAGGGTCTGATTGCAGATGGCGGAAGTGTCAGAGGATGATGCGTTGGATCCGGAGGTTGGTGGGGTGGTATGTGAGGGTGAGGGGGATTCTTTTTTGGTTATTATTGCAGGGACGGGGCATGAGGGATGAGTTGCGGGAAATGCAGGAGACACGGTCAAGGGCGTTCTCGACCACCGTGGAGGGGGAAGCTGCGGTCCTTGAAGAATGAGGACATCTGAGATGTGCGGGAGTGGAATGTCTCGTCCTGGGAGCAGATGCGGTGGAGGCGAAGGAATTGGGAATAGGGGATGGCATTTTTGCAGGAAGGTGGGTGGGAGGAGGTGTATTCCAGGTAGCTGTGGGAGTAAGTGGGCTTGAAATGGACATCGGTTTCTAGGTGGTTACCCGAGATGGAGACAGAGAGGTCCAGGAAGGAGAGAGACGTGTTGGAGATGGTCCAGGTGAACTTCAGGTTGGGGTGGAAGGTGTTGGTGAATTGGATGAACTGTTCGAGCTCCTCGTGGGAGCACAAGGCGGCGCCGATGCAGTCATCAATGTAACGGAGGAAGAGGTGGGGTTTAGGGCCAGTGTAGGTACAGAAGAGGGATTGTTCCACGTAACCTACAAAGAGGCAGGCATAGCTTGGGCCCATACGGGTACCCATGGCCACCATCTTTGTCTGTAGGAAGTGGGAGGAATTGAAAGAGAAGTTGTTGAGGGTGAGGACGAGTTCGGCTAAGCGGATGAGGGTGTCGGTGGAGGGGGATTGGTCAGTTCTGCGGGACAGGAAGAAGCGGAGGGCCTTTATGCCATCTGCATGGGGAATACAGGTGTATAGGGACTGGATGTCCATAGTAAAAATGAGGTGTTGGGGACTGGGGAATTGGAAGTTCTGGAGGAGGTGGAGGGCGTGGGTGGTGTCACGGGCGTAGGTAGGGAGTTCCTGGACCAAGGGGGTGAAAATGGAGTCTAGGTAGGTGGAGATGAGTTCTGTGGGGCAGGAGCAGGCGGAGACAATGGGTCGACCAGGGCATTCAGGTTTGTGGATTTTGGGGAGGAGATAGAAGCGGGCGGTGCGGGGTTGGGGAACGATGAGGTTGGAAGCAGTGGGTGGGAGATCACCTGAGGTGATGAGGTTGTGGATGGTTTGGGAGGTGATGGTTTGGTGCTCAGGGGTAAGGTCATGATCCAGGGGGCGGTAAGAGGAGGTGTCAGAGAGTTGGCGCCTGGCCTCAGCAATGTAGAGGTCAGTGCGCCATACTACGACTGCCCCTCCCTTGTCTGCAGGTTTTACGGTGAGGTTGGGATTGGAGCGGAGGGAGTGGAGGGCTGCACGTTCTGCGGTGGAGAGGTTGGAGTGTTTGAGAGGGGTAGAGAGGTTGAGGCGATTGATGTCTCGATGGCAGTTGGAGATGAAGAGGTCGAGGGAGGGTAGGAGGCCTTGGGGTGGTGTCCAGGAGGAGGGCTTGTGTTGGAAGCGGGAGAAGTTGCTGTTTTAATAGGCTTGAATTTTCAGATTGTTTACAATGAAAAGCAAAATTTCATTGAAAAGTGCACTCAAAGTGTGAAATATGGGGTTGTAGCAGAGCCCATTAGGGAACAGGCAATTCTGGATTTGGTACAAAAACAGAAGTTGCTGGAAAAGCTCAGCAGGTCTGGCAGCATCTGTGAAGAGAAAGATCAGAGTTAACATTTTGGGTCCAGTGACCCTTCCTCAGTTCTTTCAGTTTTAATTCTGGATTTGGTGTTGTATAATATGGCAGACTTGCTTAGAGAGCTTAAGGTGAAGGAGTCCTTGGGGGTCAATGACCACAATATGACAAAACTCACCCGCTCCTATGTTTTATGGTTTACTCCCAATTGTGAGATGCAAACTACAGATGGGAGATAAAGGGCTTGGTGACATGGTGCAATGAGAACAACCTTTCTCTCAAAACTAAAGAACTGATCATTGACTTCAGAAGGAAAGGATGAGAACACACCCCCATCTACATCAACAGAACAGAGGTTCAGAGGCTGGAGAGTGTCAAGTTCCTCGGAGTGATGAAAACTGACAACCTTTGCTGGACTTCCCACATAAATGCGACGATCAAGAAGGCACAACAACGCCTCTTCTTCCTCAGACAGCTCAGGAGATTTGGCATGTCCATAAGGACCCTCACCAACTTCTACAGACTCATATACTGTCTGGGTGCATAACGGCCTGGTACAGCAACTGCTCTGCCCAGGACCGTAAGAAACCACAGCCCAGACCATCATGGAAGCCAAACTTCCACGCATGGATTCCAAGTACATGGCTCGCTGCCACGGAAAGGCCGCCAACGTCATCAAAGACCCATTGTACCCCAGTGATGATCTCTTACAAGCTCTTCCGTCAGGCAGAAGATACAGAATCCTGAACACACAGACCAGCAGGTTCAGATTCAGTTTCTCCCCGGTCATTATTAGACTGATGAATGGAATCTCTAGCCTCAAATAACGCTAATCTTGCTCATTTTGATCTTGCCTAGCGCACGCCCTGTGCAATGTAACCTGTGTGCCTCTGTCTAAGTCTTTTTGAGCTGTACATCCCCGCTTACTATGATCTGACTGTACTGCTCATAAATAAAGCTTTTCACTGTACTTTGGTACACGTGACAATGAATTAATCAACTGCGACCCTTCCTTCAAAAGTTTTCTTCTTTCTATGTCCCATTTAGTTTTTTCTATTCATTCACAGGATGAGGGCGTCACTGGCTAGGCAGCATTCATTGCCCATCCACAATTGCCCAGAGGGCAGTTAAGAGTCAACCACATTGCTGTGGGTCTGGAGTCACATGTAGGCCAGACCAGGTAGGGATGGCAGTTTCCTTCCCCAAAGGACATTAGTGAACCAGATGGGTGTTTCCAACAATCGAGAATGGATTCATGGTCATCATTCGATTTTTAATTCCAGATATTGTTACTGAATTCAAATTCCACAATCTGCTGTGGCAGGATTCAAACCCAGGTACCCAGAACATTATCTGGGTGTCTGGAATAACAGTCGAGCGATAATACCACCAGGCAATCACCTCTCCCTATATAGAACTATTTCAACGAGACATTGAGGAATTAACTCCAATGTCCTAATCTAGTTTTTGTAAAGAAATTGGGCTGCTCAAATTGTTTATGATTCCTACATTGCAGTGAGTACATTTCAAAAGCACATTTTTGGCTCTTAATCATAGAATGGGGAGGCAAAGGCCTAGCAGTATTATTGCCAGACTGTTTATCCAGATAGCCAGGTTCTGGGGAACTGAGTTCAAATCCTGCCATAGCAGATGGTGGAATTGGAACTCAATAAAAAAAATCTGGAATTAAAAGTCTGATGATGTCCGTGAAAAACTATTGCCAATTGTTGAGGGGAAAAAAAAGGACATCTGGTTCTCTAAAGTCCTTTAGGGGAGGAAACTGCCATCCCTATCTGGTCTGGCTTACATGTGAATCCAGACCCACAACAATGTGGATGACTCTTAACAACTCCAGGCAACTAGGGACAGGCAATAAATGTTGCCCTCATCCCGTGATTGAATGAAAAAAATTTGTTTCACTATGGAAGGAGGTGATTTGGCCTTTAGTTAAAAAAAACACATAAGAGCAGAAGTGGGCATATTGAGTCTACTCTGCTTTTCAATGAGATCTTGGCTGATCTGGTAATCATCAACTCCACTTTCCTGCCTTTCTCCCTTAATCCTGAATGATGAAAAACTAGTCCACCTCAGCCTCGAAAATACCTAATGATCCAGCCTTGACAGCCCTCTGCAGCATAGAATTCCATCGATTCACTACCCTCAGAGAAAAGAAATTCCTCCTCATTTCTGCCTTAAATGGGTGACTCCTTGCTCTGTGATTATGCCCTCTGATCCTAGATTCTCTCCAAGTGGAAACAATGTTTCAGGATCTATTCTGTCAAGGTGCTCAAGAATCTAATTTATTTCAATAACATTGAATTCTTCTAAGCTTCAATGACTACAGGTCCAACCTATTCAAGCTTTCTTCAAAGTTCCTCCAGCCCTGCATTAACTGAGTGGAAATTCTCTGAACCGTCTCCAAATCCAGGAATTTTTTCCTCAGACAAGGGGCCAAAATTGTCACAGTATTCTCAGTGTCATCTGAACAGTACCTTGTATTGTTTTAACAAATCTTTCCAATTTCTCACTCCATTCCCATTGAAATAACATTCTATCTGCATTCCCTGCTACGCACGGAACTTGAATGCTAGCTTTTTCTGTTTCAAGCATGAGATTCCCGCAGTCATTCTCCATTTCAATATGGTCCAAGATCGCAGTGCAGTAGGGGTCTTGAGCCAGAGCTCACCTGCTCTGACCACTTTTCTTTCTTCTCTTCTTGCTTTTCTCTTTCCTTTTTTTTTGTTTTTCATTTCCTTACCAATCTACCTACTGGAAGGAGTTTGGTCGTGGAGGTAGTCGTGGCGACAGTAGTGGCTGGGGGCTTTCACAGAATCCCTGCAGTGTGGAAACAGGGCCTTCAGCCCAACAAGTCCACACCGACCCTTGGACCATCCCACCCAGACCCATCCCCCTATAACCCACACACCCCTGAACACTACGGGCAATTTAGCTTGGCCAAACCACCGAGCCTGCACATCTTTGGACTGTGGGAGGAAACCGGAGCACCCGGAGGAAACCCATGCAGACACGGGGAGAATGTGCAAACTCCACACAGACAGTCACCCAAGGCTGAAATCGGACCTGGGTCCCTGGTGCTGTGTGGCTGCAGTGCTAACCACTGAGCCACCACGCCGCACCTTTGGTGGTCAAATATGAGGCATCTGTTGTGTCTGGGCAGAACTCCAGTGGTCAGTGGTATCGCAGTCCAGAGTGGTACCAGAGCAGGACTCCAGTGGGAGTGGGGGTGTAGGCAGCCCCAGGGTGGCTGGCAGCGAGAGTGGGAGCGGGCAACCCGGGGCAGTGGCAGGGGCGAGGTCAAGCCTGAAGTGGGTATTTTGAGCCGTTGTGAGGAGTATGAGCCCAGTATGGCCAGGCGCTCAGGGACTGTGCTGTTGAACCAATAATTGTGTTTCTTTGTTTTAGCACATTTTGTTAAGATGGATGTAATATCTAAACTTTTAACTGATTTCTTCATTGTACTGCTTTGTGCCTTAGGTTCTGTACCCAGGTACCATAAACTAGCAACTTGTAATTATATGAGTACATGCGACAAGAAAGCTAATTCAACTCAATAATATTCAGCTCCTCTATTCTTCTCGTTAAAGTGCATTACCTCACATTTTCTCATATTATATTCCATCTGCCACTTACAACCTAACTAATTCCCCTGGCTCTCCTCATCCTCGCCACTTGGCTTTTCTATTTTTGTAACATCCCAGACTTGGTTATAACACATTCACTTCTGTTATCCAAGCCATTCATATATATATTGTAAATAATTGTGGCTCCGGCACTGATTCCTCATGGCACTCCACTAGTTACAGGCTGTCGTTATGAAAATGTCCTCTCCCTGACTTATCCCAACTCTCTGTCTTCTATTCATTAGTCAATCCTCTATCCATGAGAATATACTGGCCCCAAAACTATGGTTCCCAATTCTAATTAAGTAGCTTTCTATTCAATATCTATGAGCCATCTTTTAGAAATCCAAATACATTACATGAACTGGTTTTCATTTATCTATCCAGTTCTCAAAGAACTGTAAAAAAATTGTCAGGTCTGATTTCTCTTTCATGAATCCATGTTGATCAAACTACACATTTCTAAACAGTCTGCTATTACATCCTGTATAACAGATGTGAACATTTCCCCTTTAATAGATGTTAAGCGAACTGGCCCAGAGTTACCAGTTTTAGGTCCCCCTCCCTTTTTCAATAGAATTGTTACATTGGCAATGTTCTTATTCTTTGGGCCTTTTCCAAAGTCTAAGGATTCTTGGAAGATTACTGCCAGTGAATCCATTATGTCTGTAGCTACTTTCTTTATATAGTTTGGATTCTATTCATTAGGTGTAGGTGACTTATCAACCTTTAGTTTCTCTAGTGCTTTTTCTCTACTGATAGGTATTATATTTATTTCCTCTGCCATTTTTGCTCCTTGATTATTTTGTATTTTGGACTACTTTTAATGTCTTCTACTAGGAAGACTTTGACAATGTATTTATTCAACTCCACCAGCTCGGCAACTGTTTTCAGTATATATTAATGACTTGGAGGAAGGAAGTGAATGAACTGTAGCCAAATTTGCAGATGACACCATGATGATGATGGAAAGGAGAGGAATACAAACAGTTTAAAGAAATATATAGATTGGTTACATAAATGGGCAAAAAATTAGCAAATGAGGTATAATGTGGGAAAGTGCAAAGTTATTCATTTAGGAAGACAGCGCGAAAGAACAGGATATTATTTAAATGGAGAGAAACTACAGAAACTTACAAAACAATGGGGCTTGGGGCTAGTTGTGCACAACACACAACGCCAGCACACAGGGGCAGCATGTAATCATGAAGGCTAATGGAACGTTGGCTCTTATTTCAATGGGCTAGAGTGTAAGAGTAGGGAAGTCTTACTTGTTTCAAGGTGTTGGGGAGAACACATCAGGAGCACTGTAAGCATTTTTGGTCACCTTATTTATGAAAAAATGTAATTTCATTGGAAGCAGTTCCCCAGTATGCAGGGATTGTCTTATGAGCAAAGATTAAACAGGTCGGGACTCTACTCACTGGAGTTTAGAAGAATAAGAGGTGTTCTCATTGTAACATCAAGGATTCTTAATGAGCTTGACAGGGTAAATGCTGAGAGGATGTTTCCCCTCATGGGAGAGTCTCAGACTAAACGGCATAGTCTCAGACTAATGGGGTACCAACTGAAGACTCAGATGAGGAGGAATTCTTTCTCTTGGAGAGTTATGAGTCTTTGAAACTCCTTGTCTCTGTGGGGCAGAGTCCTTATGTATACTTAATGCTGAGATAGATTCTGTATCAATCTGAAATCAAGGGTTACGGGGAAAGGGCAGGAAAGTGGACATGAGGAATTGCAGATTAGCCACAATCCTATTGAATGATGGAGTATGCTCCAGGGGCTGAGCGGCCTACTCTTGTTCCTTTTTCTTATAGACTTATGGTCTTTCTCCTTCCTATTTTGTGGAGCCTAGAACTGTACACAATATTCCAAGTGAGGTCTAATTAGCATCTTATATACATTCAGTATAACCTCCCTGCTCTTTTCTCTCTGCCTCAGTGAAGCTTGCAATATTGTATGCCTATTTAAAAGGTCTTTACTCCTGTCCTGCCACCTTGAATGTCTTCTGCAATAAAAGCACCTTAGAACATCCTAAGATGGTGAAAGGTGCAATATCAATGCAAGGTTTTGTGTTTCCGAAGAGGCACCTGACTTCTTTACATATTCTTGAAAACAGGAGTTAGTAGACAATTATGGGGTAACAAGCATGGAGCTGGATGAACACAGCAGGTCAAGC
>JAHRHZ010000223.1:10416517-10457095 GCA_024137785.1 Ginglymostoma cirratum | reverse complement strand
GGGTTTAGGCCCGAAACGTCAAGTTTTCCTGCTCCTATGATGCTGCTTGACCTGCTGTGTTCATCCAGCCCCATGCTTGTTATCTCGGATTCTCCAGCATCTGCAGTACCTTTTATCTCTGATACAATTATGGGGATTTGGTTCAGATTTCTTCTGTTTATCCCAAGATCCTTAATCAACTCTTGCAACCCAATTGATAAAGTAACTGTGATCAGCCAATTTATTTTAGACTAGGCTGTGAACCAAGAACTGTGTGTGAATTTTAATAGTGGTAAATGATAGAGTGTTTCATTACTAGCCTTGCCAAGCACCAGACAAAGTGAAAGTTTCTGTTCCTGACCACTGCACAGCAACAGAGAGAGAGAAGGATCAGATCATGCTGGTTTTATTTGTATCTAACGTATTTTAATGGTTCCTCTAGGCTCATACATAAAGCATTGGCACATGAATGAATTAGAAATGTGCATTTAACTTTAACCCAGCATAAATCAGCTCATTTGGGAAACAAACTCAGTGATTGCAAAACAGAAGAGTTTACTTTGCTTTTCTGGCTATTCTTGATTCTCTAAGGCATGAGGAAAATCACAGAAATGCGACCACCAAGGGGGAGGCCATTCAAACCATCAGGTCTATGTTGGCTATTCACTTACTGCCAATCTGCTTTCCCCATATCCCTGCATTTTCTCCTCTTTAGGTAATTAGAAAATTTGAAAATGTAAACAAAAAAAAAGTACAGAAGGAGGCCACTCTGTAAAAGTGATTTGTGGATAGCCATGGACCTGACAAATTAGCACCATGAGAACTCGCTGGAGACATAAAGGTAAAATTGCCACATGTGGAGGCTCCCTCATTAAAGAGAGATGACTGGCAGTGATCTAACCTGGGGGGGGGGTCACCATAACTCAGGTGAGGGGAGAGGTTGAGGGGGAGAATCCATCATTGTAACCTCACAGCCAGTGCGGGAAATGAACCCAAGCTCTGCATTTCAAACCAGCTATCCAGCTGACTGATCTCCTACATCTGGGCTGATAATGTCAACAGATGGAAACATTCAACCATGAAACATATTTATTTTCTTTGCAGTCAAAATGGGCAAAAATCGAACTGGGGTGAGAGCTGGAGAATCCTTATTAAATATGAGTTGATGTTGCATGGCTTTTCCCTTTCAGGAGAAGCTAGGGTGGGGCACATGAACAAAGGTCTGTCTGTAACATGGTGTTGAAAGAGAACTGGATGGAAAAGGGTTGGACTGACTCCTGAGGTCTCACAACATTACTGGGTCACTCCTGAGTGAGCACGAGTCACTCCTGCTGAAGGAAGACACAGAGCTTTGGGTGGTTCTGCTCAATCAGCAGACAAGGCACGTCATCCCTTGAATGGAGCTGCAAAAACACGTCGTTTCCTAGCAACCACAAACACTGTGTTGCTGACGTTAGAGCTAGCCAGTCACTCTGAAATTGTGACTCGTCAGGATGTCACACCGTGTGCAATCAAAAGGGAAGTGGGAAGAAGTTGCAGAATATAAAATGATTAATTAGAAAGGCAAAGAAAAGAACCCTCAAAATAAATCAAAACTCTATTCTCTCCCTGTTTTCACTCCTCATCTCCTAATAGCCTTGCCAAACCTTCTGGAATTAATCCGAGAGTCTCAAGCAATCCGTGATTAAAATCCTGATGATTGTTGTGAGGAATCTAGAAGAAAAACAATTAGGCCATTAAACAGAATTTTATATTTTGGTATGGGGAAAGGAAGGTTTTTTTGACTGAGTGGGACATTTATAGATAATGTGATGAAATCTTGGAATATGCCCATTCAGAGTTGGCAACCTATCAACTAATCCACGAATAGTGTTGGACTTTCTTTGCTCTCATCCGTTTCTATAACCCTCCCTCAAGTACCTCACCCAAGCAGTACCCCTTCATATGGCTGCCATATTGACTGTTAGTCTTTACCTGACCTCCACATAAAACAAACGAGGACAGGCTTTATTCAATAAAACGTAGGGCATTGGGTAGCACTGTAGAACAGAGAGACCTAAGGGTTCATGTACGTAATTCTGTGAAGTTTGTATCACAGGTAGACAGGATGGTTAAGAAGGCATTTAGCATGCTTGCCTTCATTGCTGAGACTTTTGAGTATAGGAGTTGGGATGTCATGTTGAGGTTGTACAGGACGTTGGTGAGACCTCTTCTGGAGTACTGGGTCCAGTTCTGGTTGTCCTGTTAAAGGAAGGAAATTATTAAGCTGGAGAGGGTTCAGAAAAGGTTTACCAGGTTGTTGCCAGGAATGGAGGGTTTGAATTATAATGAGACACTGGATAAGTTGGGATTGTTTTCACTGGAGCATAGGAGGTTGAGAGGTAACCTTACTGAGGTTTATAGAATCATGAGGGGTATAGGTAGGTGAATAGCAGGTGTCATTTCCCTAGGGTTGGGGATTTCAAGACAGCTGGCATATTTTTAAGGTGAGAAGAGAAAGACTTGACGGGTATGTTTTATAAACAGAAAGTTTGTATGTGGAATGAACTTCCAGAGGAAGTGGTGGATGCAGGTACAGTTACATCTTTTAAAGACATTTGAATAAGTACGTAAATAAGAAACGTTTTGAAAGATATGGGCCAAGTGCAAGCAGGCGAAACTAGTTTGGTTTGGGATTTTGGTTGGCATGAACTGGTAGCACCGAAGGGTCTGTTTCCCTGTTGTATGACTCAGTAAACAACAAATGCTCACAATCCAGAAAATAAGGCTCATTATTTTGTTCCAAAATTTAAAAAAAGGATTGTAGATGCTAGAAATCTGAAAAAACAAATAGAAATTTCTGGAGAAACTCAGCTGGTCTGTTAGCATCTGTGGTAAGAAAGCAGAGTTAATGTTGTGAATCCAGAGGCCTTTTTTCTTCAGATCCCTTCTACCTTATTTGCTCCGCCCAGACCTCTGATGATTTTGAATTCTACAATCAGATCTCCTTGTGGCCTTCTCTTCACCAAGAAGAACAATTTTTTTAAAATCTTCTTTCTCTAATCCATCTTCATAAGTGAAATTTCTGAAACCAGGAGCCATTCCTGTAAACCTCATCTACACTTCCCCTGATGCTTTCAGCTCCTTAAAGTTTGCCACCGAGTACTGGAAGGAATATTCCAGCTGAGGCCAGACTAGTGTCCGATGTAAGTTCAACATAGATTCCGTAATCCTGCGCTCTCACCCACATTAATATATCCGAGACAACTATATGTTTTATTAATTTTTTTTCTTTCAACCTGCTCTGCCAACAATAATGACTTATTCATATAAATACTCAGGTCCATCTGCTCCTGCACCCCCTTTAAAATTCTGCTCATTATTTTGAGTATCTGCAATGTATCTGCATTTCCCTGCATCGAACATCATCTGCCACCTATCTGCCCATTCCACCAATTTGTCAATGTCCTATTGAAGTTCCATACTATCATCCTTACATTTACAATTCGCCTAAGCTTAGGATCATCCGCAAATTTTGGAATTTTGCCCTATACTACATAGGGTCAATCATTAATATGTGTGAGGAACATATGAAGAACATTTGAGGACTCTGGGTCTATACTCGATGGAGTTTAGAAGGATGAGGGTAGATCTAATTGCGACTTACAGAGTACTTAAAGTCCTGGATAGAGTGGATGTTGGGAAGATGAATGGGCGGTACGGTGGCTCAGCGGTTAGCACTGCTGCCTCACAGCGCCAGGAACCTGGGTTCGATCCCAGCCTGGGCGACTGCCTGTGTAGAGTTTGCACATTCTCCCCGTGACTGCATGAGTTTCCGTCGGGTGTTCCGGTTTCCTCCGACAGTCGAAAGATGTGCAGATTATGTGGATTGGCTATGCCCATAAATTGCACATAGTGTCCAGGGATGTTTGGGTTAGACATGGGAAATGCAGGGGTAGGGGAATGGGTCTGGGTGGGATGCTCTTCAGAGGGGAGGTGTGGACTTGTTGGGCTGAATGGTCTGTCTCCACACTGTAGGAAATCTATGATTAGCAGGTGAGACTAGGACCCAAGGGCACAGCCTTGGATTAAAGGGAAGACCCTTCAGAAAAGAGATGAAGAAACTTATTCAGCCAGAGGGTAGTGAATCTTTGGAATTCATTGCCACAGAAGGCTGTGGCAGCCAGATCATTGAGTATACTTAAGACAGCGATAAATAGTTTCTTAATTGTTAAGGGGAATCAAAGGTTATGGAGTAAAGTGGGAGAATGGGGTTGAGAAAATTTTCAGCCATGACTGAATGGCAGAATAGACTCAATGGGCTGAATGGCCTAATATGTGCTCCTGTGTCTTATGGTCATGTGGTGAAGAAAAACAAAGATCCCAACACTAATTCCCTGGAAACTCCACTGCAAAACTTCCCACAGCCCAGAAAACATTAACTAATTGCATTGGACTACCACAAAAATCAGACCGTCTAGGTGCCCCTATGCCACATGGATTGCAAAGGTTCAAGATGGCAGCTAATCACTTTAGACAATAAATGCTGACCTTCCCATCAATATTTATAGCCCATGAATAAACGTGATAAAAAAATGTCCTGGCCTACATGAGTCATTGTTGCGTCATTAGCATCCATCTCCGTTAGGAGTTACTTTCAATCAAAAACGCAGTTAATTTGACCAACCGTCCCTGCTTTGATGAACAATATGTTCCACATAATCTTCTTATTTATTGATCATATGCCGGACAGTTCAAGCTACAGCTGTTTCTGTGCCAGATAATACTGCAAAGGTTTACTGCATTTCTCATGTGTTGTTTACACCTGCCAGCCTCATGATATCAATTGCTGTTCTCCTTCTTGCAATGATGCCTGTGAAATATTTAGCAAGCTTGTCAAGTGTCATTACACTCAGGTCTTCTCTGTCCTCTTGAATAGAGTCAGAGAATCATGCAGCACAGAAACAGATCCTTCAGTCCAACCAGTCCATGCTGACCTTAATCCCAAACTAAACTAGCTCTTCCTGCTGTAATGAATAGCACTGTTTAAAAGAAAAAGCAGGGAAGTCCTAATGTCTTGGTCAATAGTCAACTCTTAATCAACATCATGAGAAAAGACAGATTATCTGGGTATTTGTTTTGGGGGGAGGAGGCGAGAGTGGAGAATAGATGTGAATTTAGATGGTGCTTTTCATGACAGAAGTCTCAAAGTGCTCCCTGGCCAATGAAGTAATTTTGAAGCGCAGTCATTGTTGCAATGTAGGAAATGCTGCAGGCAATTTGCACACAGCAAGCTCCCAAAAAAAAATCAACATTATATTCACCGCATAATCTGCCTTCATGATGTTAAGTGAGAGAGAAATATTCACAAAGGCACGAGGGATAACTACCCTGCTCTCACTTCAAAAGGTGGCCCTTCAAAGCTGTGACTAATTGACTGATTCTGCAGTTATAACAGTGACCACACTTCAGAAAAGTTTCACTGTCCACTGGAAAGCATTTCAGAACATCTGGAGGTCAAGATAGGCACTATATGACATTGAAAATAGGAGCAGGAGTAAGCCATGTGGACCTTCAAGCCTGCCCCGACATCATAGCTGATCATCCAACTCAGTTCCCTGTTTCTCCCCATAACTTTGGATTCCTTTAGCCTTAAGAGTGGTATCTACCTCCAGCTTAAAAACATTCAATGTTTTGATCTCAATAACTTCTTGCGACAGAGAATTCCACAGGCTCACCACTCTCTGGGTGAAGAGATGTCTCCCTACCTCAGTCTGAAAAGGCCGACCATGTATCCTTAAACTGTGACTCCTGGTTCTGGACTCCCCAGTCATCAAGAACATCCTTCCTGCTTCTAACCTGTCTAGTCCTGTTCAAATTTTATAGGTTTCCATGAGATCATCCCTCATTCTTCTAAACTGCAGTGAATATAGTCCTGGCCAATCCAGTCTTTCTTCATACGTCAGTTCTGCCATCCTATGAGTTAAACAGTGAGTAACCCCTCTTGCAGCTAGGTTAATCCCAACAGTAGTGGCCTGAGAACTTTAAGTGATCTTTAACTGTCCTGCCAAGTGCCTCAGCTGGTAGACAGGCATGAGGTTTGACTGTTCAGTCGGGATGAGAGGCAGGAGGGGTTTGGGTTAACCACCATCCAGCCTAACTCTGTGGCCTTCCATCCTCCCAGCTCAACAACACTGGCAGCACAAAATTCTAGCCACGGTTCCAAGAACTGAACCTGTATTGATTCCTGTACATTATCCATTAGATTACATTACCATCGAGAACCAATTTTACAGACTCTATCCCTCCTTTATTTTTCGGACTCTTTCAAGTCAAAGAGAGAGGAAGGATTTAACTCCATCAGTCAGGCTCAAATATGAACAAACATCAAAACTGTCATCCAGTCGACAAATGGCATTGGCTTTGGCTTCAAGGCTTTCGTGAGGAAGAGGGAGAAAAAAAATGCTTGACAATGGACAATTGCATTGACCTTCCACATCTGCTACTGAAAATCTACTAATACTTCTTCAATGAGAGTTAATAGTTCCAACAGCTGGCTTCTTCATTGCCAGAAGTTGAGCATTTGTAAACTGAAGGCCACTGTGTTCTTGCTGTTTGACATATTGATGTTTGATGTGTAAATTTAAATTCAGTCCCAGAACTAGGACAGGTGAAATGAATACTGCAAACACTGATAGTGCACAGCAGAATGTAACTGCAACCCAAAATTTAAATCTGATTTTTCTTCTTTATCAGTTACGGACAGACCTGCAGTGTATTTTTAGCTTATGCAAATATATTTATTGCGAAGTTCTGATTTCTTGCAGTTTTCCTTTTATCTCCACTGGGTGATAAGAAGGTCAGAGTTTAGGGATGATTGCTGAACCTTGAAAGTAAACCAACTTCTACTTTCAAAACAGCATAATGTGGCACAGAGATAACAAGGTGTAGAGCTGGATGAACGCAGCAGGCCAAGCAGCATCAGAGGAGCAGGAAGGCTGACGTTTTGGGCCTAGACCCTTCTTCAGAAATGGGGGAGGGGAAGGGGGTTCTGAAATAAATACGGAGAGAGGGGGAGGCGGATAGAAGATGGATAGAGAAGAAGATAGGTGGAGGGGAGACAGACAGGTCAAAGAGGCAGGGATGAAGCCAGTAAAGCTGAGTGGGAATACAGAAAGATCAAGGGGGCAGGATGAGGTTAGTAGGTAGGACATGGGAGTAGGGCTTGAGGTGAGAGGAGGGGATACATGGGAGGAAGGACAGGTTAGGGAGGTGGGGACGAGCTGGGCTGCTTTTGGGATGCGGTAGGGGGAGGGAGGATTTTGAAGCTTGTGAAGTCCACATTGATACCATTGGGCTGCAGGGTTCCCAAGCGGAATGTGACTTGCTGTTCCTGCAACCTTCAGGTGGCATCATTGTGGCACTGCAGGAGGCCCAGGATGGACATGTCGTCTGAGGAATGGGAGGAGGACTTGAAATGGTTCGCAACTGGGAGGTGCAGTTGTTTAGTGCAAACCGAGCGTAGGTGTTCCGCAAAGCGGTCCCCAAGCCTCTGCTTGGTTTCCCTGATGTAGAGGAGGCCACAACGGGAACAGCAGATACAGTATACCACATTAGCAGATGTGCAGGTGAACACCTACACTCACCTTTACTGGCTTCATCCCTGCCTCTTTGACCTGTCTGTCTCCTCTCCACCTATCTTCTCCTCTATCCATCTTCTATCCGCCTCCCCCTCTCTCCCTATTTATTTCAGAACCTCCTTCCCCTCCCCCATTTCTGAAGAAGGGTCTAGGCCCAAAACGTCAGCCTTCCTGCTCCTCTGATGCTGCTTGGCCTGCTGTGTTCATCCACATCTGCTTGATGTCGAAGGTCTTCTTGGGGCCTGGGATGGGGGTGAGGGGGTAGGTGTAGGGGCAGGTGTAGCACTTCCTGCGGTTGCAGGGAAAAGTGCTGGGTGTGGTGGGGCTGGAGGGCAGTGGGGCGCGGACAAGGGAGTCACGGAGAGAATGTTCCCTGCAGAAAGCAGATAAGGGTGGGGAGAGAAAAATGTCTTTGGTGGTGGGGTCAGATTGCAGATGGCAGAAGTGTCGGCGGATGATGCGTTGGATCCGGAGGTTGGGGTGGTACATGAGGACGAGGGGGATTCTGTTTTGGTTGTTATTGCAGGGAGGGGGTGTGAGGGATGAGTTCTGCAGACACCATTCTTAAAGATTCTTTGATTGCCTTGCCTAAAAAGAATCCATTTACCTCCATCTTAAAACATATTTAATTCAGATGTAACAGTGTTACACTAGAGTATAGGTAACTACAAAGACACGAGGGAGGAGCTGGACCAGAGTAGATTGGAGGGGGACCCTAGCAGGGAAGATGGTGGAGCTGCAAAGGCAGGAGTTTCTGGGGGTAATTCAGCAGGCACAGCAGAAATTCATCCCAAGGAAGAAGAAGCATACAAAATGGAAGCTAACAAGGGAAGTCGGTGACAGCATAAAACCAAAAGAAAAAGCATACAATGTGGCGAGAGGAAAGCCAGAGGATTGGGAAGCCTTTAAAACTAGCAACAACTGGAAAAGCAATAAAAGGGAGGTAAAATATGAGGTTAAGCTGGCTAGTATCGTAAAAGAAGATTGCAAGAGTTGATTTAGATATATAAAATGTAAGAGAGACGCAAGAATAGACTTTGGACCACTGGAAAATGAGGCTGGGGAAGCAGTAATGGGGAACAAAGAAACGTGGAAGAATTTGAATGGATACTTTGCATCAATAGATAGTTAGCAGTGGCATACTAGAATTTCAAGAGATTCAGGGAGCACAGGTGAGAATAGTGGCCATTGCTAAGCAAGAGGTGCTGTGGAAGCTGAAAGGTATGAAGGTAGATAAATCACCTGGACCAGCAGAACTACACAACAAGGATTTCTGGAGAAAATAGTTGAGAAGACCATGGAGGCATTAGTGGTGATCTTTCAGGAAGCACTGGAGTGAGGGAGTGTCCCAGAAGACTGTAAAATGGCTAATGTAATTGTCCTGTTGAAGAAGGGAGGGAGGCAGAAGACAATAAACTGTAGGTCAGTTTCCCTGACCTTGGTGATTGGTAAGATTTTAGAGTCCATTATTAAAGATAAGATGGAGGAATACTTGCAAGTGAGTGGTAAATTAAAAGTCTGCACAACTTCATCAGGGGAGGTTATGCCTGAAAAATCTGTTAGAATTCTTTGACAGTGTTAACAAGCAAGTTAGACAAAGGAGAGCCAGTGGATCTTCACAAGGCCTTTGACAAGGTGCTGCACAGGAGACTGCTAAATAACATAAGAGCCCATGGTGTCTGGGGCAAGGTGCTATCATGGATAGCACTGGTTGACTGGCGGAAGGCAAAGAGTGGAGATAAAGGAGTCTTTTACAGGATGGCAGTTAGTGACTAGGGGTGTTCTGTAGGGGTCTGTGTTGGCCACACAACTATTCATGTTATACATTAACAACCCAGATGAAGGAATTGAGGGTATTGTTGCTCAGTTTGCAGATGACACATAGATGGGGGAACAGGTAGTGTTGAGGAAGTGGCAAGGCTGCAGAAGGACTTGGACAGTCTAGGAGAGTGGGCAAAGAAGTGACAGATAGAAGACATTGTGGGCAAGTGTGAGGTTATACACTGTGGTAGGAAGAATAAAAACATAGCCAATTTTCTAAACGGGGAAAGGTTTTGAAAATCTGAAGCGCAGAGGGACTTAGCGGTCCTAGTTCAGATTAACTCTCTTAAGGTCAACATGTGATTCTATTGGCAGTTAGGAAGGCAAATGCAATGTCCACATTCACTTCAAGAGGGCTAGATGCAAGACCAGGGATGTAATGCTAAGGCTGTATAAGGTTCTGGTCAGACTGCATTTGGAATATTGTGAGTGGTTTTGGGCCCCCTATCTAAGGGAGAATGTGTTGGCCTTTGTGAGGGTCCAGAGGAAGTTTACAAGAATAATCCAGGGGTGAAGATTTTGTCATTTGAGGAGCAGTTGAGGGCTCTGGGTCTGTACTCAATAGAATTCAGAAGAATGAGGAGGGATCTCATTGAAGCTTCCAGAATACCGAGAGGCCTGAACAGAGTGGAAAATGTTTCCACTAGTAGGAGAGACTAGGACCCTGGGCCACAGAGTCACAGTGAAAGGACGACCCTTTAGAGCTGAGATAGGGAAGAATTTCTTCAGCCAGAGGGTGGTAAATCTGTGGAACTCATTGCTGCAGAAGGCTGTGGAGGCCAAGTCATTGAGTGTATTAAAGATAGAGTTAATAGGTTCTTGATTAGTAAAGGGATCAAAGGTTACGGGAGAAGGCAGGAGAATGGGATTGAGAAACATATCAGTCACGATCAAATGGTGGAGCAGACTCAATGGGCCAAATGGACGAATTCTGCTCCTATATCAAATGGCCTTATGGTCTTATGGCTCCTGTTTCCACCACCTCCTGAAGCAAATATCTTCAAAGTCTCACAAAGAGAGAAAAAAAAATCCTCCACGTTCTATCCTCAAAGGACAATTCTAAAATTTTACTTCTGGACTCATAAGCAGAAACATTGTTTCCACTTCAATCTTGTCAATCCTGTTCAGGATCTTATAAAAGTAGTCACTGCACTCCAGCTCCCTCATTCGACAGGGATGACTGATAGTGGTTTAACCCAAGGGTCACCATGCCTCAGGCAGGAGGAGAGATTGAGAAGTTGTCTTTGATGGTAACTAAAGTAGGAATTGAACCTATGCTTTTGGTGTTACTTTATATTACAAACCAGGCAACTGGCCAACTGAGCTAACTGTGCATTTCAATCGATCACGTTTCACTCTTCTAAGCGCCAGTAAAGGCAAGCCCAGTCTGTCCAACCCTTCAAGTTCAATTAGGAAAGCAAGCCATTCACTGCAGATATCAATCTAATAAACCTTCTCTGAACTGCGTCCAATGCATTTACGTCCATCCTTATTTAAGCAGACTAAAACTGCAAAAAATACTTGAGATAAGGTCTCACCAAAACTCTATATCGCGAAGCATAACATCCTTATTTTAACGTTGAGTTCCTCTCATAATAAAGGACAACATTCCATTAGCCTTCTTAAACACTTGCTGTCCCTGCATACTAACCTTTTCTAACATGTGCACTAGAACACCTAAACCTATCCCTTGCACCTCGGGATTCTGCAATCGTTAACTGTTTAGGTAATAAATTGTTTTTATATTCTTCCTGCAAGACTATACATTTTCATCTTTTCCCACATTATGTTCCATCTGCCAGATTTTGGCCCATTCACACTATCTACAGTAGAAGACAACCTCATCAAGACTTCTTTTACACACATTTTCCTACATATTTTTGTGTCATCTGCAAATTCAGCTACCGTAGATTTGCTCCCCTCAAGAAAGTCATAGATATAAACTGGAGAAAGTTGAGCGTCCAGTGCAATGAAACCTCTGTGTCATATCCTGTCAATCACTAAAAGATCCATTTAGATATATTCTGTTTTCTGCCAGCCAGCTAATCTGCTATCCATGTTCGTATATTGCACCCTATACTACGTGATTCTACTTTGCACAATAACCTTGCAAAATTCCTTCTGACTATCCAACCACAGTAAATCAACAAAACTTTAGAATCCCTACAGTGTAGAAGGAGGCCTCCAAATAGCATCCCACTCAGACTCACTCCCTAACCCAAATGGGGTTTTTACAATGGCTAATCTACCTACCCTGCACATCCCTAGAGACAATGGGCAATTTAGCACAGCCACCCACCTAACCTACACAACTTTGGACTATGGAAGGAAACCGGAGCACCCAGAGGAAACCCATGCAGGCGTGGAGAAAATGTAGAAACTCCACACAGACAGTCACCCAAGCCTGGAATCAGACCGAGGTACCTGCTGCTGTGAGGCAGCAGAGCTAACTGCTGTGCTGCCATGTTTTGCACAAACAAGTATAAATATTACTATTGAAAATTAGAACAGTAATAAAATCATTATTATGGTCTTACCTGTCCATAGGGCTATTCCTCCATAAGAGACAGACAGACAGGTGGTGGTTTAAACTCTAGTTCAGCATGCCTCAGGTGAGGGGAGTGGGGGAGATGACAGCCCTGCATGGTAACCTTAGCTAATGCAGGAATTGAACCCATGCTGCTGGCATTACTCAGTCTTACAAAACAATTGTCCAGCTAACTGACTCCCTTTCAAATGGCAATACAATCTATTTGATATGTGCAATTTACATTTTAGCATTTAGTATTAGGATGACGCAAGTATGACTTACAAGCTATGATTCAACAACCTACGTACATTACAAGGAATACTAAATGTAATCAAGACAGATCCCACAGATTTGTCAGCAATTCCTCCTTCCCTCAGACCCCTCCAGATGTCAGTGACCTGGTAGCTCAACAAGTCTCATTCAAACTTCACAAGGAATTCCAATTGTTCACTTTTGACAACCTGACTTTGAAAATCCCTCAAGATGTGTTCTGTCAGGTACAGCCTCACTGAGTGCTCCCATGCTGGCACTTCCCTTTTCTTTCTGGATTCCGGAAACTGTATCCCACAGGTGCAACTCCAGACTTTTACCGACATCTAGCTATGCAAAGATAGCACTGCCCCGGGGTTTTCCTTTGTCATCTAACCTTGCTCAGTTGCCTAAGGTAAATATTGCTTGTGGGTTTTACAACCCCAACTCTCAGAAGTACTGAACTATTGATTGCTTATAGACTTTTCTGAATGCCCACGGCTTCCAGACCTTAGCTGAGCCCTAACTCAACAGACCTCTTTGGACACCACACTCTTCTTGGGGGGGTTCTCTACACAGAACCAGTGAAGTTGTTACCTTCCCTTGAGTACAGCTAAAAGCTGCACTGTTCTTGCCTGGAACCTTGCTTCTCTCTTCCTCATACACACACACACACACACACACACACACACACACACACACACACACACACACACACACACACACACACACACACACACACACACAAACTGAAACAATTAATATCCAATTGTCTAACTTTTTAACTGCTCTGAGTGATCTTTTACTTCTTGCGAGTGACCTGTTGAAAACCTTACAACAAGCTTTTCCCCTAACGCTTGGCTGAACCGAACACAGCAACTCTTTGGAACTGAGTGTGGCCTGAACTTAACAATTTTCACAGTGTGCTCGTTCACAACACAAATTGCTTGCAATAAGTAAGAATGGATTATGAGCAAAATGTACCGTTAGAAGAATTGCAGCACATTTAAGAACATTCCCTCCCCTCTTGACTGTAACAGCTCTGAAGATATATCATTGCATAGTTAGCACCTAAGATTTTTCATGGTAAGATGTCACACAAATTTGTGCAAGTTACAGATAGTGATAATGCCCTATTACAGGTGGATCCCATTGTTAATATATTGACAGAAGAAAACGCAATTATCCTTTCTA
The DNA here is from genome assembly GCA_024137785.1 of Ginglymostoma cirratum. Lineage (NCBI taxonomy): Eukaryota > Metazoa > Chordata > Chondrichthyes > Orectolobiformes > Ginglymostomatidae > Ginglymostoma > Ginglymostoma cirratum. Next base: position 10,443,703 of record JAHRHZ010000223.1, on the reverse strand, counting down.
AGAATTGTGAATTAACTAGAACATCTGCTCCCTCTTATGAGCTTGTCATAAAAGATTACACTTCTCCCATACGGTTTCTTCAACTTGCGGTATTACTAAATACTGTATGTATGACTGTGTAATCTGCAGTTCCTGACTGCATCTCAATGATTTAAGAATTAATCATTTTTTCCACTTCAAAATAATGATGGATCTGTCTAAACATGATAACCATCACACAAATTCTCACTCTGCTATCACCTGATTCCTTGAAACACAGAAACATCAAAGAACAAGTGAGGAGGGGAAGTTGCCCTTTTGATAAGGGAGGACATAATAACAGGGCTTAGAGAAGATATTCTTAAGGGGCCATCAAATGAGGCCATACGGTTAGAACTTAGAAACAAGAAGGAGATGGTCACTCTGCTGGGACTCGATTATAGACCCATAAATAGCCAACGGGTATTAGAGGAGCGGATGTGTAGAAAGACTGCGGATACCTGTAGGAATAATAAAGTAGTATTGGTTAGAGATTTTAATTTCCCCTATGGACCCCCAGAGTGTAATAGGCCCGGACGGGGTGGAACTTGTCAAATGTATCCAAGAAAGTTTCCTAAATCAATATATAGACGGCCCTACTTGGGAGGACGCAACACTGGACCTCCTCTTAGGAAACGAGGTCGGAAAAGCAGCTGAAGTGTCAGTTAGTGAGTGTTTTAAATCTCTTAGTTTTAACATACTTATGGAAAAAGATAGGACAGGTCCACAGGTTAAGCTGCTAAACTGGAGGAGGACCAATTTTGGGGTCATTAGGCAGGATCCAGCAGAGGTCGATGGGGTGAAGTCTGTTTGAAGGAAAAGGGACGACTGGCAAATAGGAGTCTTTTAAAAGTACGATGTTGAGAGTCCAGGAACAGTATGTCCCTGTTAGGGTGAAGGGAAAAGCTGGCAAGTTTAGGGGTCCCTGGCTGACAAGGGATATTGAGGCCCTGGTCAAGAAGAAGAAGAAGGCATACATTGGGATTAAGCTATTGGGCTCAAGTGAATTCCCGATGACTGTAAAAAGTGTAGAAGCACACTCGAAAGGGAAATCAGAAGAGCAAAAAGAGGGTATGAGACGGATCTGGCATATAAGGTTAAAGATAGTCCCAAATAATTCTATAGCTATATTAACAGTAAGAGGGTGGCTAGGGAGAGAATAGGTCCCCTTAAAGATCAGCATCGCCATCTATTGTGGAGTCAAAGGAGATGGGGAAGATTTTTAATGAAAAAGTTCTCCTCAGTGTTTACTGAGAAGAGAATCATACATGCTAAAGAAATGAAGAAAACAAGTAGGAATGTTTTGGACTGCATACACCTTACAGAGAGGATGTGTTTGCAGCCTTAAAGCACATTAAGGTGGACAAAGCCCCTGGGCCTGAGCAAGTCCATCCTTGCACGCTGAGGGAGGCGAGGGAAGAAATTGCACAGGCCCTTGCTGAGATTTTTGCTTCGTCTTTAGCTACTGGTGAAGTTCTGGAAGACCAGAGGGTGGCTAATGTTGTTCCATTGTTTAAGAAAGATAGCAAAGACAAGCCAGGGAACTACAGGCCAGTGAGACTGACATCAGTGGTAGGTAAGATATTGGAGAGGATACTGCAGGACAGGATCAACCAACATTTGGATAGTCAAGGTCTGATTAGGGATAGTCAGTATGGATATGTGCACAAGAAGTCATGTCTGACATAAGTATTACCAGTGGTGCTGCAAAATTGCCCCTGGAGCCATCTTCATCAAACTGATGAGAGGTGCTCAGTTGCTGTAGAAATTTTGGCCTTTGGAAAACAATGCCAATCCTTCCCGAACCTTCTGTGTTGTCAACACAGCCAGTGACTGAATAATCGTACTGATACATTTGGAAGCACCTTTAAACAAAGGGCATAAATTTACCTCCAGTGTTCTCATATATTGAGTGAGTTGAGATGCAACACAATTCTATGAAAACACAAACAAAAGGATGGATTGCCGTACAACAGGCTTGTAAATACGGACTCAAGATCATCTAATTAGAAGTGCACTTAAAGGCATTTTTGGACACAGAACAAAGCTATTTGATTCTCACTGAAATAATCCAATACAGTCATTACTTCACGAAGTCAGCAAGAAAGCTGGTCAACAAGAAAATTCTGCTTGTACTGTGACTGAGACATTATAGTGACCAGGGAATTCAAACTTATGGCAAACGTTATGTTCCTTGTGAAGGTGATTGGGAATGTAAATAGAATATTGCCCTTTGTTGCAATTTAAAAACAGGGGAGTCTTGTTACAGCTGTAGAGGCTGTTGATGAGGTCTGCACCTGGGGTACTGAACATAGAACATAGAACAATACAGCGCGGAACAGGCCCTTCGGCCCTCAATGTTGCACTGCCCTGTGAACTAATCTAAGCCCATCCCCCTACTGCACCCAGCTTTAGTCCCTGTATTTAAGAAATGATTTGTTATCATTGCACACAGCCCAAGTGAGATTCATTCGGCTAATCTGGGATGCAGGGTTGACTTATCAAGAACAGTTCAATAGATTTGGCCTTTATTCATCAGGGTTTAGAAAAATGAGGGTGACTCAGATGTTTACAGCCTGGAAAGAGGCCATTCAGCCCTTAATATCTACACCAATCAACAAAAATCTGACGACACCAACTTTTAACCGATAGCACTGAAGGCTATAACAATACAAGTGAATATCTAAACGCTGCTTAAATGATCTTTTTGAAACATACAAGATTCAGAGGATGTTTGACACAAGAGATGCTGAGAAGATGTTTTCACTTGTGGGAGATACCTGATCCGGGGGATATATTTATAGAATAAGGGGACACATACTTCAAACTGAGATGGAAAGGAATTTCTTTTCCCATTGGGTAGTGAATGTCTGGAATTCTCTAACCAAAGGAGTCATAACGTCATGGAGAGTCATAGAGTCATACAGCATAGAAACTGACCTTTCGGCTCTCACCATGTCTACACAGACAACAAACACCAAACTACAGTTACCCAATTTACCTGCACTTGGTCCATATGGCTTTTTATGTACTCATCCAGATGCTTCTTAAATGTTGTGAGAGTACCTGCCTCCACCACCCTCTCAGGCAGCAACTTCTATGTTTCTACCACCTTCTGGGTGAAAAAAAAATGTTTTCAGATCTCTTCTAAACCACTTATTCACTTTAAATTTATACCCTCTGGTCTTGCGCATGTCCGTCATGGGAAGAAGATTGTCATGACCTACTCTGTCTGTGCCTCTCATAATTTTGTACACCTCAATCAGATCCTCCCACAGCCTCCTTTGCTCCAAGGAAAGCAAACCCAACCTATTCAGTCTCTCCTCATAATTGAAACTTTCTATCCCAATCAACATCCTAGCGAATGTCCTCTTCACCCTCTCATTCATGTCCTTCCCAAAGTCTGGTGACCAGAACTGCATGGAATATTCCATCTGTGACCTAACCAATGTTTTATAAAATTGCAACAAGACTTCTTTGCTCCCATATTTTATGCCCCGGCTAATGAAATCAAGCATTCCATATGCCTTCTTCACTACCCTGCCTACTTGTGCTGATACCTTCAACAATCTATGGATTTGTACATCAATGTCTCTTTGTTCTTCAGTACTCCCTGGAGACCTACCATTCATTGTGTAGATCTATCCTTGTTGGCCTCCCAAAAACATGTCACCTTGCACTGATCAGGGTTAAATTCTATCAGCCATAGCTCTGCCCAACTTACCAGCTGATGAGTTGTGGAGGTTCAGTCACTGGACGTATTTATGGAGAAGGTTGGAAACTTTGGAAATATTAATGAGCTGAGGGATGTGAGGAGATGGCACTAAAGAGGAGTTGAAGCTTCGGGCTGTTCAGCCATGATCTTACAGAATGGCAGGGCAGGCTTGAAAGGCCGAATGGGCCTTGACAGGCCAAATGGCCTACTGCTGCCCCTAATTGATGTTCTTATCAGAAATCCATTTCACAAAATCATAGGATGATACATCGCAGAAGAGAAGGAGTCCACTATAGCTGTGCTCACTCTGGCAGGGACATCCAAATGGTCCTCAGGATGCTTCTCTTCCCCAAGAGCCCCTTTTCAGCAGAGTCCAACAGCCAAATAACTAAAGCCTCTCAGTGTAAACCACAAGTCCAATCACATTAAATATTAATGGAAATTCAGTCAACTGTCAAGGGATCTGCCGAAAGTCTCCTTCAATTCTTATTAGAGAAACCAAGGGAACCTGAAAGGAGTTCTGAGGAATGGTCACTGGGCCCGAAATGTTAACTCTGATTTCTCTCCACAGATGCTGCCAGACGTACTGATCTTTTCCAACAATTTCTGTTTTTGTTTGAGAACCTAAAGGGGCTTCAGTGAAAGTCAGCGTCAAGGCTGGGATGAGTGGCTACAATAAGATCAAACAAAGCCTAATTAAAGTGTAAAATTCATGAAACTGGGACAAAGCCCATTTTCCTTGATTGACAGGTTTTGGCTCTCAAAACTGATGTGAGTTCCCAAGATCTCACCAACAGGTCAGTAATTGCAAAGAAATACAGTCAATCCTCTGTGTGCTGTTCAACAAGGATGTTTCTCTTAAAAAAAAGCTAAGATTGCAGCCAAAAGAGAGTCTCAGAAAGATTCAGAATTCCAAGCTCCAAGGATCCCGAGAAAGGATAAACAAAATGGAAGGACATACAGTGTATTTTGGCCTACGCGCATGATGATCTCAGAGGAACAAAATGGAACACTGACAGCAGCAATATAATGAAACTTTACTTTTGTAAAGCAGCTTTCAGTGCACATACCAAAACACATTACAGCCAATTAAATGTTTTTGTTTCATTTTAGCTTCTGCTGTAGCGTAGAAATCACAGACGTCAGCAAGATTCCAGGAACAACAATGTGGTAAATACTGAATCATTTGATTTTCGATGTTTGTGGGGGAATAAATATGACCAGGGCACCAGGGAAAACTGCCCAGGTATCCTTTAATATTATGCCCTGGAACCATATACAGGCACGTCAGAAGCAGACAGAACTATGGTTTCATAATCTCCAACAGTGTAACCCTTCTTCAGCACTGCCTTAAATTGGCAGTTTAGGTTTTATGTTTAAATCCCTAGAGTGGAATTATGAGTCCACAATCATTTGACTCAGAGAGGAAAGTGGGATCAACTGCGTCACAGCTAAAACCATGGTTATTAATAAAGTACAAAGAAATGTTGTGATGAGACAGAGTAAGTAAGAGAGAATGCAGGGGAGGCAATGGCCTAGTGGTACTATTGCTGGACTGTTAATCCAGGGACCCAGATAATAATTTGGGGACCTGGGTTCAAATCTCACCACGGCAGATGGTGGAATTTGAATTCAATAAAATATCTGGAATTAGGAATCTAATGATGATCATGGATCCATTGCCAATTGTCAGGAAAAACCCATCTGGTTTGCTAATGTCCTTTCGGGCAGGAAATTGCCATCCTTACCTGCTTTGGTCTACATGTGACTCCAGACCCACAGGAATGTGGTTGACTCTTAATGGCCCTCTAGGCAACTAGGGATGGGCAATAAATACTGCCTAACCAGTGATGTCCTCATCCCGTGAATGAATAAAGAAAAAATATACCGTCCATCATATAACAAGCTTCTACTGTATGAGTCAACACAATGAATAACATTTTAAAATGTTACTTTTATTTCTTCCCTCTTATGCACAGGAGAAGATTGAAAACCATGATTCCAGGATTGTGTCACTATTTTACTCAGGATGCTATAAATTAGCAGGTGTTTGACAATTAATTCCAAGTTTTGTCCTTCTTAGTCATGGATGAAAATTTACTAATTAAATGGGATTTAGAAGAGTTCTTGAAGAGAGAGGTGGAGCTTTATCTATAATCTCATAAAACTTTAGGATAGGCTACGGTCTAAAGGTACCTTGGCTAAATAAAAACTGAAAGAACTGCAGATGCTAGATCAGAAGCAAAAGCAGTAATTGCTGGAAAGGCTCAGTGACCCTTCCTCAGAACCGAAACATTAACTCTGACTTCTCGCCATAGATGCTGGAACACCTGCTGAGCCTTTCCAGCAATTTGTGTTTTGGTACCATCGCTAGGCTATTCATCCAGAAACTCAGATATTGTTCTGGAGACCTGGGTTTGAATCCAACCATAGCAAATGACGGAATCTGAATTCAGTCAAAATCACCTGGAATTAAGAATCTAACAACCATGAAACCGTTGCTGATCATTGGGGGAAAAAAATCTGACTCACTAATGTCCTTTTGGGAAGGAAATTTGAAGTCATTACCTGGTCTGGCCTACATGTAACTCCAGGTCCATAGCAATGTGGTTGAACCTTAACTGCTCTCTGGGCATTTAAAGTAATAAATGTTATCCCAGCCAGTGATGCCCACATTTGGTGAATGAGGTAAAAAAGGCCCAGAATGATCTCTTTGCCTTGAAAACTAACGAATCGGTGAAATTGAGCTGCATAGTTTTATTAAGATTAGAGTTAATTATTATCATTGTTAATATGAAAGGTAATATACTATTAAACATTAGTGTTAATATTGATAAACATGCTGAAAGTGGAAACTTTGTACAATGTTTCTTCAAATATAACCAAAATGATGCTGAGAGAATGGGTACTGGGCTTAATCTGCATCTCTCCCCTCAAGACCCTCTTCTCAAATTATTGAATGACTGACTATTGTTAGGGGACTAACGGATGTCAGGATTTCTGTAGGTTGCTACATTTTATGACATTTGTTTATTTGGCCTGGAAAGGAGGCTGAGTGGTTTTATTTTTGTTTTAACCACAAAATTAGATTCTGTTAACAGAGGATTGATGAGAAGAACCAATTTGACTGCTGATTAAGACAAGTGGTAGGAAGACAGTGATACAGTTATCAAAGACTCGAGTGAATCTCATTGATTTGGAGGCTGTGGGAAGCCATTGATCACACCTTAAAGATGTTCACTTCCTTAATGCTAAAGTGGTTTCATTTTAACAGAGAGACTTAGCAGACAGACTTAGCCAATTTGATAATATAAGACAAAATACATACATCACAGACGAGGCTACTTGGCCCAATAGTACATTTTGGTGTTTGTATTTAAACATGTTTCCTTCCATCTCACTTCACCTAACCCTATCAATATATCTTGCTAGTCCTTCGCCTTAATGGGTTGATCTAGTTTCCTATTAAGTACATCCCTGCCTTTCATTATTCACTCACGGGATTTGAGTGTCACTGGTTAGGTCTGCAGTTACTGCCCATCTCTAAAGACTGTGCGGAGTTTGTACATTCTCCCCCTGTCTGCGTGGGTTTCCTTGGGTTCTCCTGTTTCCTCCCACAGTCCAAAGATGTGCAGGATTGGCCATGCTAAATTGTCCTGTAGTGTCCAGGGATGGGTGGATTAGCCAAGAGAAATGTAGGGTTATGGAGATTTGGGTAGGGGTGTGGGCCTGGATGGAATGCTTATTGGAGGTTCAGCATGGACTCGATGGGCCGAACGGCCTGCTTCAACACAGTAGGGATTTTATAGTTATGAATGCACTGGTGAGCAGCCTTCCTGAATTGGTGTAGTCCAGGTTGTGTAGATTCACCCACTAGTGCTGTTAGAAAGGGAGTTCCAGGATTTTGACCCAATGACATTGAAGGAATGGTGATAAAGCTCCAAGTCAGGATAGCATGTGCCTTGGAGCTAATTTGCTGGTGGAGGTGTTCTTATCTACCTGCTGTGTTTGTCTTCTTGGATGTTAATGCTTGCAAGCTTGGTAGATTGTTGAATGAGCCTTGACAAGTTGCTCACTAAGTCCCACGTTCTGGGTATAGAAGCCTCAGCTGGATTCCCAATTGGATTTGTTAGTGACCATCTGATATTTATGGTCTCAGGCTATGACCTTTGTCATAAGTGAAAACATTTTCTCTGGTTAACTGCACATACCACACCATGAGAGAGTTGTCAAATTCTGTTACAATTTTGTTTTGAACCATTAATTTTATCCTGAACAAAGAGAGCAGAGGGAGAAGTCAGATGTCAATCTTTATTTCTCCATATCTCTCAGGAGCAGTCTGGTTCATGTTTGGAAAAGCTAGAAGTTTATCTTCTCTCCGACTAGTCTAGGAAGCTTTGAGATTCTGGGTTAAGGCATGGATGAATGCAAGCTGTTAAGCACAACAGCGCTGGTTAATTCAAACATCTTGACTTGTAAAACGAGCTTAGCTCATAAGAAAGAAACAGAACTTCATATTTAATTAATTATATTGTATGAGGAGTGATTTAAACAAAAGGTATATCTCTCACTGGAAAACTCTCCATTCATATAAACCTTTTACAGCATGCAAACTGAACCAGGTTGTTGGATCATGTGGAGATCATCCAAAGATGTGCTGCTCATGTTCTAATTCATGTCAAGTTCCATTCATTCAATACCCTGTCAGCTGACCTCTACTGTCTCCTGGTTAAACAACACTGTAATTTTGAAATTCTCATTTTCAATTTCATCAATGGCTTTGTCCCTTTCCATCTGTCCTCTCCCCTAGCCCCCACGACCTTCTGGAATACCTGGGCTCAGCTAAATCTGATATTTCATGCAACTCCAATTTTAAGTGCTCCACTCTTGGCAGCCACACTTTCAGCTGAAAGTACTGAAATTGCCCAAACCCTAACTACACTCACCACATCCCCCTACCCCGCCTTCTCTCTCTCCCTCCATCATTCCTCTTTTAGAATGCATCATCCCTTTGTACCTCTTTAACCTTGTCTTTGGTCACCTGCCTTGGTATGTTTTGCTTTGTAAAAGGTACTGTTTCACAAAGCAAAATACTGCAGATGCTGAGAATCTAAAACGAACAGGGAAACTCAGCAGGCCCGACAATACCTGTGGGGGGAGAAACAGAGTCGTTTTCCAAGTTCATTACGGCTCAAAGACTCGGAAAGTTAACTCTGATTCTCTCTCCTAAGAAACAATATGAACGCCAGTTGTTGATTTATGTTCTGAGACTGAAGTCAGTCTACCTATCAGAACAGGAAGAAGATGCACACAGTAGCATGTGCAACATCCGGTCCATAACAGCAGACCTTCTTATCAAGATCCCTGGATCGTAAGATTGTTTATCCAGACAATGGGTGGTGTGGGAAGTGAAGATGTTCTCCATTTCAAAGGAACATAAGGTCCACTTATAGGAGTGCTTGGCGATGCTGAGCCTGAAATAAGAGTTACTGAATTTGCAACAAGAAGGAAAAATATGAGGAGGTGAAAGTTAGGTTCAGAATTATTTTCCTGCTCATGTTTTTTGGGGTTAGAGGCAGCAAAGGGGAAGTTGCCTGTTTTACCCCAGCATTTGGATGAGAATAAAACTCTAAGATAAGAAGAAGATAGAAGGTAAAAAAATCTTCAGCTCTATTTTTGACACAATAGGGGTCTTATCCTTTGTGTCGTTAGTCTTATCTTTAGTCCACACTTGTCCAGTGCCACCCAATGAGAACTATTAAAGTTGAGAACTTCCCAAGTACAAATGAGTCTCACATAAGAAATATCAGCTTCAATTTCTTTTTATTGTCCTCCTCACTCTCCTTTGCAGGCTCACTTCCCGCACACACCTAGACTCCCAGATTGAATTTTTTAGTTCAAAAGCAGAAACTTCACACTCAGCTGTGATGAAATCCATTTGTTATGTTTCTCCCGCTCACTTAATGTATCAATGCCTCTCTAATTTTTCCATTTCTATCTAACCATAAATCTTTGTGTCATTGGCAACTTGTGTGTTATCTCAATGGCCAATAATGTTGAGGCCACAGCACAGCTCCGTATAGGCACTACTCCATCACTTCCACCCAAGTCAAGAAAAAAATAAAGAATAAACAATAGCGGGAATGATTTTCCCTGCAGCACTGGAGGTTGAAGGGTGGCCTTGTAGGGGTTTATACATCATGTGGGGCACAGATAGGGTGAATAGCCAAGGTCTTTTCCCAGGCTAGGGGAGGCCAAAACAAGAGGGCATTGGTTTCAGGTGAGAGGGGAAAGATTTGAAAGGGACCTAAGGGGCAACATTTCATGCAGAGGGTGGTGCACGTATGGAGTGAACTGCGAGAGAAAGTGGTAGAGGCTGCTACAATTACAACATTCAAAAGGTATCTGGATGGGTACATGAATAGGAAGGATTTGGAGGGATATAGGCCAAATGCTGGCAAATAGGACTCGATCCACTGAGGATATCTGGTCAGCATGGACGAGTTGGACTGAAGGGTCTCTTTCTGTGCTGCACAACTCTATGGCTCTGATTAATTCCATCAAAAAATGCTTTTCATGGCACATCAAACACATAATGCTAATAATTTTACAAGAGTAATGCATGTTGTAGGAAATTTAGCAGTCAATTTGCACACAGGAAGCTCCCTCAAACTGCAATATGATGGTGAGCAAATAATCTGTTTGTGATGTTGATTCAGGGATAAATATTGGCCAGGACACTAAGGACAAGACTCCTATTGTCTCAAAAATAGAGCTGAGGAATTCTTATCTCCATCTTAGAGTTTAATTCTCATTCAAAAGCTGTCACCTCCTACAATATTCAATGCTGCACTGAAGACCAGCTTGAATGCTAGTGTTCAGGAATCTGGAATGGAATTTGAACACACAGCCTTCACAGGGTGGGACCTGCTAACAACTGAACCTTGGCAGGTATTTGTCTCAACTGTGGTCTTCATATTAAGGGAAGGATGTGATTGGACTAGAAGAGGTACACAGCAAATTTAACAGGATATTGCCGAAACTGCAGCAAGGGTTATTTTCTCTGGAGGTGAGTAAGAGAAGATTCACTTGAGGTACATAAAATTATGAAAGGTCAAAATGGATTGGATAAGAATGATTGCTTTCCTTTTGCAGAGTTGTACAGTTTTTTCATTATAATAATCAACAGCCATAAATTTCAAATAACTGGCAGAATATTTGGAGGGGGTTATACAAAAAATGTCAAAGGATGATGGGGTCTAGAAATCACACCCTGAAATGGTGATAGAGGTAAAAACACTCAGACTATTCAAAAGTACACAAATATGCACTTTTTTAAAAATTAATGCAACCTAATGAGCAATTCAGGAACAACAGGAAAGTGGGTTCTGGCTGGGTGACCCTTTATTGGGCAAGCAAACAAATTGGGCCAAATGGCCTCTCTCCATACAATATATTTTATCAGTCTCTCCTGTTGTATGAGCATCAGGAAGGGTTAATGCTGAGGAGTGCCATTAGCACGGCCCAACACAGTGATGTCATACGGTCTTTGTAGGTGAACAGTTAAGGATCTCAAAGGAGTCATACCTACATCCTACCTACTCATGCAGAAGCAAAATACCATGGCTTCTGGGAATCCAAAGCAAACACAGAGAAAGCTGGAGAAACTCAGCAGGTCCAGCTGCATCTGCGAAGAGAGAAACAGACTCATGTTTTGAGTCTGGTAAGACTTCTTCAGAACTGAGGGAGAAGTGTTACAGTGGCTCAGTGGTTAGCACTGCTGCCTCACAGTGCTAGGGACCTGGGTTCAATCCCAATCTTGGGTGACTGTCTGTGTGGTGTTTACACATTCTCCCTGTGTCTGTTCCGGTTTTCTCTGGGTGCTCTGGTCTCCTCCTACAGTCCAAAGATCTGCCAGGTGGATTGGCTGTGCTACAGTGTCTAGGGATTCGCAGGTTAGGTGGATTAGCCAGGGTTACAGGGGTAGGGTGGGTGTGTGGGTGGGGTGTACTTTGGAGGGTCAGCCTAGACTTGTTGGGCTGAATTGCCTGCTTCCACACTGTAGGGATTCTATGATCATATTGGAAACATTAACTCTGTTTCTCTAGGCACAGTGATGTCAGACCTGCTGAGTTTCTCCAGAGGTCCCTGATCATTCCAGGTCATGCTATTGCCTCTGTAGCAATGTCTATCACATCAATGCAACTTGTACAGATCTGCTGTCATGAAATTAGCAGCATCTTGTTAAAGTAAGAGCCTCTTTTCATTAGAATAGCAAATGGCTTTCCTCTACCACACTGAATCAAGCAGGCCCTGGAGATCCCTACTTTGAAAGAGGAGGATGGCAGCAAATCCACATTATGCTAAAACTAATACATGCAGCGGTATGGATTATATCTTAAGTTATTGAGGTGGAACAATACTTTGGAGGGGGAGGGGATGGTGGTAGTGGCCACTGTGATGCTTTGTGAGTTCCACTGCTCCAGCAGACATGTTCACAACAACAACACGCAAACTTCAGGCAATTGATTCCGTCCAAAAGGAGTTAGATAATGAATACTGAATAAATTTGAGGAGATAGATTTTTAATTACTAATGGGCTTAAAAATTACAGGGACCAGGCAGGAAAGTAGGGTTGACGTCTAGGTGAGATCAGCCATGATCATATTAAATTGCAGAACAGGCTCAAAAGACTGAATGGCCTATTCCTGCTCCTCACTCTTATGTCGATAGATAGCTATCACATTAGTGATGTTCTCTTTCAGAAAAGATGTCTGTTCAGTCGTGTATAAAAGATCCAGTACCATTGTTCAGGGTGCATTCAGCAATATTCTTCTCACAACAAACAACATCAGAGAGAAAAAATCCTACTGGCTTTTTATCTGATTTGTTATTTGTGGGACATCATAGTGCATAATGCTGGCTGCAATATTTATCCACAAAACTACAGTGACTGCATTTCAAAAGTAATTTTTTTTGACTGTGCAGTGTTATGTGACATCCTGAAGGCAGGATGAAATGCCAAAACAAATCTTCATTCTCACCTTATGTCAACCCTGGGTCAGTGGTCGGACTCTTGTGTCTGAGAGGCAGATGCTCCCAGCGCTGCACTAAGTATTGCCTCCTGGTTGGGTCTTACATCAAGGTCCCATCAGCCCTCAACATGGATGTAAAAGAACCGAAAGCATCGTTTAGAAGAGGAGTCGAAAGTTATCCTCGGTCTTTAACCTGAAATGTTGAACTCTTGATTCTTTGAGTAGTCCTTTGTTTTTATTGCAGCTTTCCAAAATCTGCGGTATTTTGCTTTTGCACTGAGTTATTCCCCATGAACTGGTCTAATACTTACTCCCCTGTCAATATGACAGAAAGAGATAATCTGATCATAGAGTCAGAATCATAGTCATACAGCACAGAAACAGATCCTTCGGTCCAATCAGTCTATGCCAATCATAATCCCAAAGTAAACCAGTCCCACCTCCCTGCACTTGGCCTGTATCCTTCCAAACATTTCTTATTCATGTACTTACCCAAAAGCCTTTTAAATGTTGTACCTGTACCTGCATACATCACTTCCTCTGGAAGTTCTCAACCACAAACCACACTCTGTGTTAAAAAAACTGCTCCACACATCTTTTTTAAATGTTTCTCCTCTCACCTTAAAGTATGTCTCCTCATCTTGAAATCCCCTATCATCATCATCACATTACTATTTGTAGGTTTTTAGTGTGAGCAAAACTGGTTTCGAGGTTTCATATTATAACATTGACTGCACAATAAATGGATGTACCTGACTGTAGAGTGTTTCATCTGGAAGATGTGAAAGAAAGGGACTATATAAATGCAAATGCTTCTTTCTTCTCTACTCTTTTGAACCTCAATGGTGTCCTTCACTACATTCTGTAGACCTTCCTGTGCATTTTTTTTTACACAGAACAACTTCTACATGGAAACATTCTTTAATTTACAGCCCCTCAGGGAATCTAGCTCTGAATACTGCTAGCCTTTGTCTGGAATTTAATAACCACTGCAAACATTAATTGTTAATCTCTTTGGCATTAATACGTAATAACAATAATCTCAATATGTTCAACATTCAGAGAGCTTATAACTTCATGAGCATTATGACAATTGCCAATGGAAACTGAATGCATCATCTTGGCAAAATCTGATTGAGGTCTCACTTTTGAACAAAATATTCATTGTCTTTTTGTTTAAAATGCTCCTATACTTAATATGGTAAAATTTATTTTGTGTATTCAACTAGAAAATGACACCTCAGGTAGATAGGATAGTGAAGAAGGTGTTTGGTACACTTACCTGTATTGGTTAGTGCACTGAAGAGAGGAGTTGGGAGGTCATGTTGTGGCTGCAAAGGACATTGGTTAGGGCCACTTTTTGAATACAGCATTCAATTCTGGTCTCTCTTCTGTAGGAAACATTTTGTGAAACTTGAAAGGGTTCAGAAAAGATTTAGGATGATGTTACCAGGACTGAAGGGTTTGAGCTCTAGGCAGAGGTTGATTAGGCTGGGACTATTTTCCCTGGAGCATCGGCAGCTGAGGGGTGATCTTACAGAAGTTTTTAAAATCATGAGGGGCATAGATAGGGTGAATAGCCAAGGTCTTTTCCCCAGGGTGGCAAAGGGCATAGGTCTGAGGTGAGAGGGGAAAAATTTAAAAGGGAACTAACGGGCAACTTTTTCACGCAGAGGGTGGTGCGTGCATGGAACAAGCTGCCAGAAGTGGTGGAGGCTGGTAGAATTACAACATTCAAAGGCATCTGGATGGGTACATGAATAGGAAGGGTTTAGGGGTATATGGGCCAAATGCTGGCAAATGGGACTGCATTATTTTAGGATATCTGGTCAGCATGGACAAGTTGGACTGAAGGGTCTGTTTCCATGCCGTATAGGTCTATGATTCCATGACTCTAGTCAGGTAACAGGGACCCAACTGATGTAAGTATACTTAAATTTCCAAAAGAAATTTGATAAGATGCCACATAAAGAGATAATACACGAGTAAGAATAAGCAAGGCAGTTGCAAGTTGACAGTATAACTAGAGGAATGCTGCCAGGATCAGTGTTGTGGCCCCAGCTTAAACAAATCACTTAAACACAGAGACCAACAGTAATGCATCAAAGATTGATGGTCACATAAAACCAGGTGGGAATGTAAGCTGGGAAAAGAACATAAACAGGCTGCAAGGAGATTTAGATAGTCCAACCGTTGGCAAATGGAGTACAATGTGCAGATGTCTGAGGTTATTCTCTTTGCTCACAAGCATAGAAAGACAGGCTATGTTTTTAAAAGGTATGAAACATTTAAATGTTGATGATCAGGGCCATACGTGAAAGACAGATACAACGATCAAGTTAGAAAGCAAATAGCAGGGTGGCCTCGGTGCAAGGGGATTGGAGGATGAGAATATGGAGTCTTGTGCAATTGGAAAGGGGTTTTGTGAAACCACATCTGGTGTACTGGGCCTCTATATTTCAGGAAGGAAATACTTGCACTGGAGGGGGTACAGTGAAGGTTCACCAGATTAGCCCCTGGGATGACAGGGTTGAACTTTGATGGGAGGCTGATAACTTGCATGCTCTAGAGTCTCAAAGAATAAGAGGTGAACTCATTAAAAAGAACAAAATTCTGGGAGGTAACAAGGTAAATACTGCATTTTTTTTAGCCTAGGGCACATGGATACAAATTCAGGATGAAGGACCAATAGTTTAGACTTGACATTAGGAACAATTTCTTCCCTGAGAGGGTCATTCATTGCTGCAATTCACAACTCAAAATGCCCTATTGCTGAATATGTTTAAGGCAGGGATAGACAGATTTTTGATCTCTCAGGGAATCATGACACAAGAGAAATAGGCAAGAGAGTGGAATCAAGACAGAACAGCACCAATAAAAAAAACTGAATGACAGGGCAAGGTTGAGGGGACATGAATCTACTCCTGCTCCTATTAAGTCCTTACACCAGGTATGGATTGAGGATAGACATATCGAAGAATGACAAAGCAATGAGCATGACACTGAAGATTTAGCTGCATATCAATTATGCTAATTTACATACATCAAACTGTCAGGGTAATTCTACATGACTCGCATGAAGAGTGTTTGTGAGTAAACAGCAATGATTCAAGATATATTCTAGACATTCATTCGATGGAAAAACCACAAGCTTGCACTCCCACAGTTTTTCAAAATGTACTCCCTGATGCCATCACTGTTGTAAGCTATGGATCAGTGGGTCACATTCTCTCACTATGTAAGAAAGTTGTACGTTCAAGATTCAATCCAAGGGCTTGAGGATGAATCTAGGGCTGTCCTTCTGAGTGAAGTACTGAAGGAGTCCTGCATTGCTCAGGTGCTGTATTTCAGATGGAACTTTAAAATGTCTGCTTTCTCAGGTGATCTTGAAAGTTCTGAATTGAAGAAACCTTCCTGATGGGTGGTATGGTGGCTCACAGCACCAGGGGCCTGGGTTCAATTCCAATCTGGAGTGGCTGTCTGTGTCGAATTTGTACGTTCTCCACGTGTCTGCATGGGCTTCCACCTGGTATTCCGACTTCCTCCCACAATCTAAAAATGTGCAGGTTAGATGGATTGGCCATGCTAAATTGCCCTGTAGTGTGCAGGCTCGGTGGATTAGCCACAGTAAATGTGGAGGTTACAGGGATGGGGTGGGTTGGGGCTGGGTCTGGGTGGGATGCTCTTTGGCATGTCAGTGCAGCCTTACTGGGCTGAATGGCCTCTTTCTGTGCTGAAGGGGTTCTATGATCTAGTCAACATTAAACCTCACTCAACACCTGCTGTAAAAGAGACATAGTGGACTAAAAGTGTTAACTTTAGTTCTCTCTTCAGACATATTGCCAGATCTGTTGAGTTTCTCTTACAATATTCTGCATTTACTACCTAAAATAAGATTACCTGTTTATTCTCTGATTGTTGCTTTTGAGACTTTGCTTTATGCGAATAGGTTGTTGTATTTCCGACATTACTATAGTGGCTCCTTTTCAGAAAATATTTCATTGACTGTAAAGCACAATTGGGTGTCCTGAGATCATGAAAGACATCATTTAAATAACGCATCACTCAATTAATTTCAGAGATGAAAAGCTTGTTTTGTGAGAAGAGATTGAGCAGTTGAGAAGAATTAAAAGAAATCTAATTGAGGTGTGTAAGATGCTAAAGGGGACGAACAAGGTTGACATAGAGGGAATGTTTCCCCTCGTGGGGTAATCTAGAATGACGACTCATAGACTTAGACTAAGGAGTGGCAGATTTTAAACAGATTTGAAGAGGAATTACTTCTCTCAAAGAGTCATTAATCTGTGGAATTTACTGCACCAGAGCTCAGTGGACACTAGGACAGTGAGTAGATTGAAGGATGACTCAGACAGAGTTTTAATTAGTAATGGTTTAATGGTTATGGGGAGCAGATAGGAAAGTGGAGTTGAGGCTGAAGTAAGATCAGTTGAGGCTGGCTGTATTAATTGGCGGAGCAGGCCCATTGCCCACTCCTGCTCCTGGTTTTTACGTTCTTATACTCTTAACAATAAATACAAGTCATTCTTTCTTACCCAAAAGTCAAATAATGTGATATGGACAGAATGTTTCCTCCTATGGGAGAAGCTAGAACAAATGGTCACTGTCTACAAATAAGAACTTGCCACTTCAAACAGAGATGAGGCATGTTATTTTTTACGAGGCTCTTGAGTCTTTTGGAGCTATTCCTGTAAAGGTGATAGATTTAGGCCCTCTTGTGGTAGCACCTCTATCCCTGGACCAGGACGCCCAGGTTCAAGTCCCATCTGCTCCGGGGGGTATAATAACATCTCTGAACAGGTTGTTCAGGAAAAATAGTATAAGCAGAGTCTTTAAATGTTCTTAAGGCAGAGATGAATGGATTCTTCATGAGCAAGGGAGTGAACCGTTATCAGGAATACATTGGAATGTGGATTTGAGGTTACAATCCAATCAATCATGATCTTATTAATTGGTGGAGCAGGCTTGAGTGGCCAAATTGCCTAATCATGCTCCTTATTTGTATATAATTGCCCAATGAAATTGTTTTTTATCAGTTGCTGCGGGAATGTAGGTGTTGCTGGCTAGGTTAGAATTTGTTGCACATCCATCACTGCTCTTGCCTCTGCCCTACAGTATAGTTCATCAGCAAGTTTATACACATTAGACACATTTTATCAGCTGCAGCATCAAAAACGCAAGCAATGAACAACTACTTCTCTTGTCAACAGTTGCACCAGAATCTCATCACAGAGATAATTAGACTTTGGTGAGGTGCAAACAGCTATGTGCAGATGTCTGAAGACCTAACTTCCCCTGAAAGCAGCCAAGATGTTTAAACGCATTAAGAGCCCCAAATAACCTGCATGTTTAATAGGCCATAAGCATTGCCATTGTAACTGGTTCCCATGATTGGCATGGTGGCTCAGTGGTTAGTACTGATGCCTCACAGTGCCATGGGCCTGGATTTGATTCCACCCTCGGATGACTGTGTGGAGTTTGTACATTCTCCTCGTGTCTGCATGGGTTTCCTCTGGGTGCTCCAATTTCCTTCCGCAGTTAAAAGATGTGCAGGTTAAGTAGATTGGCCACACTAAATTGCCCATAGTATCCAGGGATGTGCAGGCTAGGTAAGTCAGTCATGGGAAATGTAGGGTTACAAGGAATGGGAGAGACAAACACAGTGTGGAGCTGGAGGAACACAGCAGGTCAGGCAGCAGCAGAGGAGCAGAAAAGTTGACATTTCAGTTTGGGACCCTTCTTCAGAAATGGAGAGCGGGGGAGGGGGTAGCTGGGAAATAAATAGAGAAAGGAGGGGTGGAGCTAGGGAAATGTAGGTGGAATGTTGATAGGTCAGTTTAGGTAGGGACTAGTGAGGATTGGTCAGTGGGAAGGGTGGGGCGGATAGGTGGGAGAGAAGATGGACAGGTTGTGTTGGATCAAGGAGGCAGAGGGAGGATGGGTCGGGCTGGAGAAAGGTAGATGGGGTGGTGATAGGTTGGATGCAGGTTGGGGGTAGTGGGGATTGGTGAGGCAGGGATGAGATGGATGTTTAGACATGGGATGAGGCCGGGGTGGGGAGATTTTAAAACTGGTGAATTCTATGTTCAGGCCATAGCGCTGTAGGCTCCCAAGGCAGAATATGAGGTGTTGCTCCTCCAGTTTGTGGGTGGTGTCATTGTGACACTGGAGAAGGCCCAGGATGGACATCTTACCCAGGGTGTGGGAGGGGAGTTAAAATTGTTGGCAACCGGAAGGTGTTGTCATTTGTCGTGTACAAGGAGCAGATGCTCCGCAAAACAGTCCCCGAGTCTATGCTTGGTCTCACTGATGTGGAGGAGGCCACATCGGGAGCAGCGGATAGAGGACACCAAGTTGGAGGATGTACAGGTGAACCCCAATTGGATATGAAAGGTTTGCTTTGGGCTTTGAATGGAGGGGAGGGGCGAGGTGTAGGGGCAAGTGTAGCACTTCCTGCAGTTGTAGGGAAAGGTGCCGGGTGTGGTGGGGCTAGTGGGGAATGTGGAGCGGATGAGGGAGTTGCAGAGGGAGCAGTTCCTACGAAAGGCAGATTGGGGTGGGGAGGGAAATATCTCTTTAGTGGTGGAGTCGGATTGTAGGTGACAGAAGTGGCGGAGAATGATACTTTGGAAGCGGAGGTGGTATGGCAGTATGTGAGGACCAGGGGGATTCTGCCTTTATTTTTGTTGGGGGAGGGGATTTGAGGGCAGAAGTGCAGAAAATGCAAGAAATGCCAACCTGTTAGCCAGAGTTAAATTTTTTTTTTCTGATGAAGGGTCTAGGCCCAAAACGTCAAGTTTTTCTGCTCCTATGATGCTGCTTGGCCTGCTGTGTTCATCCAGCCCCACGCCCTGTTAGCCAGAGTTCCCTGATTGGCCCAGGTTAACAATCCCAATCAAGGATCACATCGTCAATAAGATCGACCTAGTTCTAATCATTACAACACCATGTTAGATTTGGTTTGAATTCTTCTGCTTCTTCAGTTCTCCTGCCTGACGGTAAGTCTGATGCACAGCATCACAACTTCTCGCAAAGGTAAGGCATGGAGGAGCTTTGCGAATCTATCCCAGCCTGCAACAGAGATTAAAGCCAGTGCGCCAATCTGATCCACACCAGCTCTCCAGCCAAACAGCACATCAAGAGTCCATACAGCGTGGAGCTGGAGGAACACAGCAAGTCAGGCAGCATCAGTGCAGCAGGAAAGTCGATGTTTCATCAGCACGTCAAGACGCTGGAGTTGCTGCGGCAACATGCACATTTAAGTGTTTATTATGGTCTGGAACAATGATAGTGAAGGTAAAGGCTCCAATTTTCTTTTCATGACATCGTTGACCAGGAATCCCTCCTGCTCTTAACACCTTGTAGTTGTTTTTCATTCATGGGATATGGGCATTGCTGGTGAGGCCAGCATTTATTGCTCATCCCTAATTGCCCAGAGGGCAGTTAAGAGTCAACCTGAGGTTAGAAGGAGAGGCTAGAAGGAGTTACAAGTTGACAATCAACAAGTTGGCCACATTATGAATGTACCTTCCTCGACCATCAAGTCCTCGAATGGGACTTAAACCCATTTGTCTAAAAACAGACAATACATCGCAACACTTCACATTCTGAGTTTGACTGAATTACCAGAATAGACATTTGCAGTCACACAAAGGTCCAAGGCAACTCTTTCATTGTGTATTCTATGACAGCAGTTACCGTGAAGCAATGATCTGTTTCGTACGTCTGGAGCTGTGGAATTTATCATCCTTCCTGACAGCTTCTCAGTGATACAGCATTCATCTCTGAGACAGAAGACCTATCCAGCACCACTTGATTATCATGCTCATAAGGTTCAGCTTCAGTTTCCTCAAACTGTGTTCACAAATTAACAGCTGGGAGATAACACAATTCACTCAAACTTTGAACATTCATGGTAATGAGTGATCATCTCACTTCATCCCTTCATCTTCATTTACCTATCCTAAGGTGAAGGGTTCAATATTAGAGAGCAGGTTATATATTATTTAAATGTCTCATGTAAAGCTCATCATGAGAAATCCCATAGGAAATCATTCCAGGCTGGAAATAAATTCAGAGCATAGGTGAACAAAGCAGATTGATTTTATTTATTGCCCATTCCTAATTGTCTTTGAAAGGGCAGTGAGCCATCTTCTTAAATGTAGAAAGTGAAGCTGCACATATTGTTATCTGAGGTAGGATGCTCCTAGCAGTTTGAGAAAATAATTATGAACTAATAGTAATATATTTCTAAATCAAGATGGTGGGTTGATTTTAAAGTGGATTGTTAACCCATTAAAATTAGCTGTTCTTAATTGTTCCCACCTCCTAACGTTTTTTTTCCTTTATTCATTCATGGGATGAGGGCCTCGCTGGCCAGGCAGCATTCATTACCCATCCCTAATTGCCCATAGGGCAGTTGAGAGTCAACCACTGTGGGTTGGAGTCACAATCAAGCCAGATCAGGTAAGGATGGCAGTTTCCTTCCCTAAAGGACATTAGTGAACCAGATGGGTTTCTCCAACAATCGGCAACAGATTCATGGTTATCACCAGATTATTTTTATTGAATTCAAATTCCACCATCTTGTTGTGGCAGGATTCGAACCCAGAACATCATCTTGGTCTCTAGACTAACAGTCCAGCAATTATACCATTAGGCCATTGCCTCCCCAGATGAATAGGAAGAGTTTGAAATAAAATTTACAAACCTTTGAAAAAAGCTCAGGGAATAGGATTGATTGGATAACTTCTTCAATGAGCTAATGTTGGGTCAAATAGCCAACTTTATTACTATTGTTTTCTATAAGGGCCTGGAGGAAAGACAAAGACATTTCATTCCACATAAGATCTCCTCAGAACATCTTGATGCATAAAATATCCAATAAACTGTCATCTGAGTACAGGAACTTCTGCAAGGTAAGTAAAGAAGGGTCCAGCAGGGTGACGCCATGATTGAATGAGACCGATCTGAGGCAATATGCTATAAATGATGGTTCAGGCAGATTCATTTTCAATGTTGAAGGCAGTTGGTTATCTTAATTGGCTGGACAGCTCGTTTATGATAGAGAGTGATGCCCATCAGAGTGGGTTCAATTCCTGCACCTGCTGAGGTTGCCATAAAGTTCCCACCTTCTCAACCTCTCCCTTTGCCTAAGGCACAGTGACCCTCAGGTTAACCAGCACCCAGCGTCTTACCTCTAATGAGAAAGCAGCCATCTAGAGAGAGGTGATTTGACCCTAATTGTAACTTTTAAATTTGAAGTGAGGAAAATGGGCATATATTTCAAAAGGAAAAATATTACAGAGCTCTGCAGAAAGAGCGGGAGGGTGGTATTAATTGGAAAGCTCTTTCAAAAAGCTGGCAAAGGATCGACAGACTGAATGTTGGATCAATTCCCTGGCTGTAAGATCCTATTAAAAATGTTAACAAGAAGAACTCCCTGTACCTTTTTGAATATAAACCTGTACTATCTTACATCTATTTGTACGCTCTGAGAAAAATGGCAAGGAAAAGGAAAATGTAACAAAAAAATAGACAAAAGGGGACAAAAAAGAAAAATCTGTATTTATATAACGCCATTCAAGACTTTCCAAAGTGCTTCATTAGCAACAAATTATCATCAGTGTGGGATACAAAGCAGTCAATTTGAAGGGCAACCTTCCACAACAATGTTGATTGAGGACTAAATGTTCCATAGAATTCCTATTGTGTTGAAACAGGCCATTTGGCCCAACAGGTCCACACTGTCCCTCCAAAGAGCATCCTACCCATTCCCCTACCATAATTTCCCCTGTCTAACCTATTTAACCTAAATGTTCCTGGGCGCTATGGGCAATTTAGCACAGACAATCCACCTAGCCTGCACATCTTTGGACTGTGAGAGGAAACCAGAGCAAACCCAGGGAGAATGTGCAAACTCCACATAGACAGTCACCTGAGGGTGGAATTGAACCTGGGTCCCTGGCACTGTGAGGCAGCAGTGCTAACCACTGAGGCACAGTGCCACTATGGTGTTGGCCAATGCATCCTTGAAAAGTGTCCTATTCTTGAATTAGTGATGTGGCTTTATTGCTGCAACATTTAATTTCAATACAACCACCACAGTGAGAACATACCTGTGCTTCAAATTCTGCCATAACAAGCTGTGAAACCAAATTAAAATAAATAAGAGATAAAAGGTACTGCAGATGCTGGAGAATCCGAGATAACAAGCATGGGGCTGGATGGACACAGCAGGTCAAGCAGCATCATAGGAGCAGGAAGACTATTTTTGGGCTGCCACCACCAAACGACATTGAAAGCTGTTCGACTGTGTATAAGCACCCAACTGGTCTTCTTCAAGGAAAAAAAGCTGTTACCCCTTACCCAGTCCAATTGTTCTTAAGAACTAATACTGTACTCGAAACGTTGACTCTGATTTTCTGTCCACAGATGCTGCTAGACCTGCTGAGTTTCTCCAGCATTTTCTTAACAGCCCTCTGGACAATAAATGCTGATCCAGCCAGTGATGCCCTCATCCCATGTAGGATTTTTTAAAAATTCTCTGTGTTTGCTCCAGATTTTCAGCAGCAATAGTTTGCTTTCAGCCTATATCTGACCCCACATCCACACTAGGTGGCTGAATATTAATACCCTTGAGTCAATTCAGAGTCGGAAGTCAAGCTTGCCTTGGAAACAAGTAAAGAAATTATGCTGTTGCAGAAGGGAAATCACCTAAAATCCTCAAATATAAATTGAACACCGAAAGCCTTGGAGAAGGTCAGCTGGTCTGGCAGCATCTGTGGAGATAGTTAATGTTTCAAGTCTGCAATGACTTTTCTTCAAGACTGAAAGGAGCAGAAAAACGGTCTAAAGTCAGAGATTGGGAGTGCTGAGTGATTAAAATCCCACGGTCTTCTGCGTGGATCACACAGTTAAATAATTCCACAGCTTGACTACCCTCTGAGAAAAGAAATCCCTCCTCATCTCTGTTTCAGGTCATTTGTGGAAAATAAAACACAATTTCAAGAGAACATTTAAGATCATATTGAGCCATACATTTCCATATCCCTGGAATTGCTAGTACTAATAGATTCCGGAACTATCCATGCCTCTCAAACAATTTGGAAATCAATCCGTATATATTTTTAGAAATTTTTGTCTTTTTGGACTCATTTATTTCTAATCTATGTTTATGTGTATTGCATTAATAATTCTTTTGTTGACATAGAACATAGAACAGTACAGCACAGTACAGGCCCTTCGGCCCATGATGTTGTGCTGAACTTTTACCATAACCGGAGGTCTATCTAACCTCTAACCCTACCTTATACTATTATCCATGTGCCTACCTAATAGCCGTTTAAATGTCCCTAATGAGGCCGACTCCACTACCCTCTCCAGCAATGCATTCCATGCCCCAACCACTCTCTGAGTAAAAGAACCTACCTCTGATATCTCCCCTACATCCACCTCCACTCACTTTAAAACTATGCCCCCTCATAATAGCTACCTCCACCCTAGAAAAAGTCTCTGGCTGTCAGCTCTATCTATACCTCTGATCATTTTGTACACCTAGTCGTTAATAAACTCCATTTGTAAATTGGGCCATCAGATGCTGAGTTGTGACCTTATGGAAGTTTATAAAATCATGAGGAGCATGGATAGGGTGAATAGCCAAGGTGTTTTCCCCAGGGTAGGGAAGTCCAAAACCAGAGGACGTAAGTTTAAGGTGAGATGAGAAAGATTTAAAAGGGACCTGAGGGGCAACTTTTTCACACAGAGAGGGGTGCATATATGGAATGAGCTGCCAGAGGAAGAGGTGGAGGCTGATAGAATTACCACATTTAAAAGGTATCTAGATGGTTATATAAATAAGAAGGGTTTAGAGGGATATGAGCGAAATGCTGACAAATAGGACTAGATTAATTTAAGATATCTGGTCAGTATGGATGAGTTGGACCAAAGGGTCTGTTTCCATGCTGTACATCTCTATGACACTGAATTCGAGTTTAGCCACCAAAGGTTTCACACTCGAGGGCCCACAATAATCATTAAGATACTATAAGACACACAAGTGCAAATAAAACTGACGTGAGGCTTTCAATGGTAGACAGCTACAGCCCAGAGTTCAACGTGATCTAAAGTTTGGACACTCATAGTCTACTGTCACACCAGGATGCTTATTTAGGAAAATATTAACCCCATCATGAAGCCATATTGTTGCTAAAGGATTGCCAGCCCACCAGGAATGAATTGGTTTCTGTAATAGTTGAAGATACATTTCTGGGACAATGTCTCAAGCAACCTTGGAGAAAAATCATGGAGGCATTAACGAATTTATTTCTTCCATAGAATCCCTACAATGTGGAAACAGGTCCTTCGGCCCAACAAGTCCACACTGACCCTCACAGCATCCCACCTAGACCCATCCCCTTTATAATCCACCTAATCTACACATCCCTGAACACTATGGGCAATTTAGCATGGCCAATACACCTAACCTGCAGATCTTTGGACTGTGGGAGGAAACCGGAGTACCCAGAGAAAACCCACGCAGACACAGGGAGAATGTGCAAACTCCACATGGACAGTCACCCGAGGGTGGAATCAAACCCAGGTCCCTGGCGCTGTGAGGTAGCAGTGCTAAACACTGAGCCACCGTGCTGCCCTAATTATTTGTTTATCACAATGATTTTTTCTTTGAACACTGTCCTTAATGAGCTATAAAAATAACCATGAGTCAATCAGGCAAATAATAAAGTCTGCCAACTCTCTGATCATTGTGGGAAGGTACCTCCTCCTCTTTATTACGGATTGAGGATGTCTTTCTTCCACTCTGGTGTTGTGGGGCCTGAGCTGACTGAACAGTCCAATACTGGATCCACACACAGTGCCACAGGAGGGACAGGTAATGTTTGTTGAAAATCCAAGTGGGTAGGTGCCATGCTCAGGTTTTCGCTTGGGAGGTGCAGTGTGGTAGTGATGATGAGAGGTTCAGTAGGTTGAGACTGTGCTCGTTGGGATACAGAAGAATGAGAGGTAACCTTATCAAATTACACAAGATTCTTTGGGCACTTGACAGGCTAGGTGTGGAGAAATTGCTTCCCCTTGTGAGAGAGTCTAGAACAGACAACCATCTCAGAATAAGGGGTCACCCATTTTAGACAGAGCAGGAATTTCTTCTCTTAGAGGATAATGAATCTATGAAATTCTTTACTGCAGAGTGCTGTCAAGGCTGCGTCATTGGCATATTCAATGCTGAGATAGATAGATTTTTAATCAGTAAGAGAATCAAGAGTTCCAGGAAAAGGTAGGAAAGTGGAGTTGAGGATTAATGGATTAACCATGATCTCACTAAATGATGGAGCAGACTCGATGGGCCAAATGGCCTACTTCTGCTCCTATGCCTTATGGTCTTCTGACCATATTTGACAATCAGTGAGGCATGGAGATCATGTGATGAAGCCTCGTCATGTGATCAATCAAAGTTGACAGCCTTAGTTGGAGTATGATTTACACTGATATTTACAATTAATGTGGCCTCTTTCACCTGCCACAACTAATGGATAATGTTCTGAAGTGCAGTCACTGGAGTTATGGCCACAAATACACCATAAAAGTCCATAAACTGCAAAAACATGAACGGCCAGTTATTCATTTTTCCCATGTTGGTGATTGAGGAAAATACATTAGCTTGGCCAGCTCCTGGCTCTTGTATTAATGGTATCATTAGACCATTAGCTCCAAAGAGGCTGGGGTAGAGGGGAGTATTCTCTATTTAATGTGAAAGATGGCACTTCTGACAGTGTAGCACTCCCTCAATACTGCACCGACAGCATCAATATCAGGGCTACGATAGGGCTTGAACCCACCACCTTCTGACTCAGAAATAGGACTGACCAAAAGTGCCTGCAAATGAGGCGGAAATTATTCACTAGCAGCAAAATATAATGCTAATTAATATTAATTGCAGTCAGAAGTGAGCACTTATAATGAGAGAATCTGCAGTTAAATGAGGGTTCACTTATGTTAGGATGAGATTACACAGATGTTATTTCAGTTCTTAAAGAGGTTAATATACTAGCTCCAAAGAAGAGTCGCGTTGGATTCAAAACCATTAACTCTGCCTCTCTCATGCACATGCTGCCAGTCCTGCTGAGTTTCTTCAGCTCATTCTGAGCCAGGTCAGGAAACTCATTGACTGAAATCTATGAGGTATTAAGCAAGGCGAAGTGTTCCATCTCAAATGCAGCAATTCCCCGAACATCTGTTACGTGCCCGAAAACAACTGATTAAACCCTTTATAACAAGCGTGGGGCTGGATGAACACAGCAGGCCAAGCAGCATCATAGGAGCAGGAAAACTTGACGTTTCGGGCCTGATGAAGGGTCTAGGCCCGAAACGTCAAGTTTTCCT
>JAHRHZ010000223.1:10398491-10416117 GCA_024137785.1 Ginglymostoma cirratum | reverse complement strand
CATCAGGCCCGAAACGTCAAGTTTTCCTGCTCCTATGATGCTGCTTGGCCTGCTGTGTTCATCCAGCCCCACGCTTGTTATCTCATATTCTCCAGCATCTGCAGTACCTTTTATCTCTGATTAAACCCTTTACCCGCCCCAGGGGTCAACTGCAGTTTCTTACAAACAAAATCTGTCTACTGTAGTAAAGTAATATCTGGCTCGTTTTAAAATCTCATTTCAATAGACTGTAAACACCAGAATAATGCAGCAATCAATTGATTTTGCGCAAAGATGCACAGAGACATTGGTCCCAGAACAACTCTAATTCAAGCATCACACGCCTGGGCAAAATGCTGGATGTAGTCATGAGGAATCTATATTTTTGATGAATTTGCTGGCAGTCATTTTTTTGGATCCCTGTACTAATTAAATGCAAGAGATGGCTTGTTTTACTACAGTGTATTTTAAAATGTCAAATGTGCTTTATAGCCATTGAAATACTATTGTGGCAGGTTAATTGAAGCTAGCAAACAGTCAGGGCATGAACAGTAGGTAATCTGTTTCTCTTAGTTGGTTGAGGGATAAATATTGACCAGGTCACCGGGGATAAATTCCCTGCTCTTTGTTGAGATAGTGACCATGTGGTCTTGAGTGTCCATCAGAGAGTAGAAGTGGAGCGTCAGTTTAACAAATCATTCATAGAATCCCTACAGTGTGGAAGCGTGTCATTCAGCCCATCGAGTCCATACCTATCCTCTGAACAGCATCCCAACCCTGTACCCATAAGCCAACACCTTCCATGGCCAATCCACCTAACCTGCACATCTTTGAACTGTGGAAGGAAACCGGAGTAACCGGAGGAAACCCTGCACAGACACAAGCAGGATGTAGAAACTCCACGCAGACAGTCGCTCGAGACAGGAATCAAACCCAAATCCCTGTCACTGTGAAGCAGCAGCGCTAACCACTGAGCCACCACTTTCAAAAGACAAAACCAAGCCAAAGATCTGAGGATTTGACACAAGAGTATTCCTTTTAACCATCAAGGGAGCTACTATCATCGATTTATGACTAAGGCCTGGTTAATCCTTAATTTCACCAACTCAATCATTGCGTGGATTTCCGAGCTGCCTTCTCGCTGCTAAGCCAATCAGGTCATACCAATGATGGAGGTATTCTACAGCATTCTCCTTGCCTGATTGGATAGTTGCTGCAGGGAGAGGATTGACTCACTAGCTTCCTCCTTGTTGCATGTTTAGTGGAGAGAGACAGATAGACAGCCAGAAAAGCCGGTAGGAATGGGGACAGCATGGAGGATATCATGAGGTTAGTGGGGAATCACAAGGAGAGGAACTGTGGAAGCCCCTCATGGCAGGAATAAATGACAGCGCCTCCTTTATTTGAACAGCTCCCACTCACTGCGAAGATCATATTTCTATCAGATAGGGGCAGTTAAAAGCAGTAATCTCCAGAGTTACAAGAGCATTTGCACTGTTTTTAAGAGAGAGTGTCTAGACCCTATAGACAGGCAGAAATTGAAAAGATGGGCACATCTCTGCTCTTAGCTGAACTTTCAGTCGAAGTCCTTCAAAAATACCAGTGACCAACTCCTCCAACCCCCACCCACATCTTCTATTTTTGATTCCTCATCAGGATCTGCTGAAAGGAAAATTCTCCAGTCTAACAAAGAGGATGAAGACAAAAATCTTAAGCTCATTGTTCAGTATGTCTGCACAGTGACTAATGGCTGAATACAGCTTTGACTGATCTAAAACGAAAGGTCAATTATTCTACCCTTGATGAAATGAGGGTGGAATGAGAGCTAAAACTAAAATGATTTCCAGAATTTCTACAATGCTGTTGTGAGATCGTGGAGGAGAGGTACTTGTTCCACTGGTAGGAAGGTTGGCAACTAGTCAAAAGATTTAAGATACAACAAAGAACTGTTGATGCTGGAGATCTAAAACAAAAACAGAAATTGCTGGCAAAATTCAGCAGGTCTGGCAGCATCAGTGGGAAGAAAGCAGAGTTAACATCTTGAGTCTGGTGACACTTCATCAGAACTCTGCTTTAAGATAATCAGTTGAAGAGCCAGCCTGAAGATTCTTTTTTTAAAGAGCAAACTGTGATGATTTGGGAAGTGCTGCCTGGAAGGATAATGGGAGCAGATTCAACAGTAACTTTCAAAAGGGAATCGGATGTAAATTTAAAAGGAAGGAAGTAGAGGAGGAAAGAGATTGTCAGGTGAAAGCACCGAATGAAACAATCAAGGCTAAAGGAATGAATATTCCATAATATCATAAGATGTAGGAGCAGACATAGGCGAAAGCTTCTGTCATACATCTCTCTTACTCACACACACACACTCACACACACACACGCACGCACATGCACACACACACAATCTCAGGTGTGGGCACTACCTCCCAGCCTCCAGGTGAGAGGGCATTGAAATAGGCAGATAATTAAGGGGCAACCAAGCTTATTAAAAGCTTAATTGACTCCAATATTGCTTTGTCCATGCCATGATATATTTAGCACTGGCAGGTAGGCCTTTTAAAAAAGTTTTTCAAAACATCACAAGTGAAAGTGGGGTTACTATCTTTAGAGATTGTCCTTTGTCCATTCGAGAAAACTTCTGAGAAGATAGTACCCCCTTCCTTCAAATCTGCCTATACTTCAAAACCCAACCCCTCACCAGCTTTGTCCCAACCACTCCAACCTTCCCTAAGTTGAGGAAATTCTCCCCGACCAATACTCCTTGCTATCTCACTCTGGGGTCCTTGGGACTCCTTGATGGGCCTACCTGCAGTTCCAACAATGGCCACCATGGAGCTGTGGCGCTGCTGGGACAGTTGGAGCTGCCAGCCAATCAGTGTCCAGCAGCTCCCCGAGGTGAGTGGCCAAAGTTCCACTCTCCAGCAGATCAGCCATTCTGCCCACAGCATGTTATAGCTGCAGGGTGGACTTTTCTCTTGCCTGTCTGATTTTAACTGCCTGAGAAGATTCATGGAATTGCTGATGGAGGCTATTTGGCCCATCATGCCTGCACTGGCTTATTAAATGAGCATTATTATTATTAATGTACCAAACTCCTTCTTTTTCTCCACATCCTTGCACATTATTTTCATCCAAACAAGAGGATGCTAATTGGGTCCTTTTGACGTCTGTTATTCTTGCAATTCTATTCTGATAAGTGCAAGTTGAAAAGCTTCTAAAGCATGTCTCTTCTATCAGCAACACTCATACTCCAGACTACCAAGTGATTACTGTAGTTTGCCCAGCCATTGTCATGTCACTGGCCGTGAGTGTGAGATGCAAGAATTACCAGTGCCCTTCATTCCAACTGCACTTCGCAGAAGCACTTTAGACATGAATTGCTTCAGGGTCTCCTGAAGTTCAAAAGGTGCTACACAAATTCAAATTCTTTGTTCCCCTTTAACTGAAGGCCTTCTATTCAGCAGTCACACAATGGTGTAAGCAGTTTAAACATCAGGCACACTAAACATTCCAAAATTTCTGAGGCCATCTGAAGTATCCTATTTCACTACCTCTTTCTATTCTTTTCTGAGATGTGGGCATTGTTGGCTGTGCCAGCATTGGTGGTTGATCCTTAGTTGCCCTTGAACTGAATGGCTTGCTGGACTATTTCAGGAGGTAGTGAAGAGTCTACCTCACTGTTGGGGTAAAAGGAAAGTACAGCAGATAATGGCGATCTGAACTAAAAAGAGAAAGTGCTAGAGATACTCAGCAGGTCTGCCAGCATCTGTGGAGGATGAAGGTGTGTCCAAAAGAGAGTTGTATTGAACTCGAGAAGGTAACTGTGTTTCTCTCTCTCTGAATGGATAGGTGCAGCCAGCACTTCTTGTTTGCATTTCACACTGGTGTGGGTGTGGAGTCACGTGTAGGCCTGATTGGGTAAAGAGAACAATCACTTGTTTTGTTCATTCATGGGCTTCGTTGGCTGGGTCAGCATTTATCACGTCCCTGTTTGCCTCTGAGTCCTTGAATATCAAGCCTGGGATTGAAAGGTTGTCAGGGGTAGGCAGGAATGTGGATTTGAGGTTACAATCAGATCAGCCTTGACCTTATTAAATGGCAATGATGGAGCAGGCTCAAGGGCTGAATGGCCTACTCCCGCTCCTGATTCGTATGATTTTATGAATGACACTGTCTGTTTGGTACCCTCAAAATGCTGTTAGTTCCAGGATTTTAGCGTAGCAACACTGAAGGAATGCGATTTTTTTTATTCATTCATGGAATGAGGTCAGCGCTGGTGAGGCCAGCATTTATTGCCCATCCTTAATTGCCCAGAGGGCAGTTAAGAATCAATCATATTGCTATGGGTCTGGAGTCATATGTAGGTCAGAACAGGAAAGGGTGGCCGTTTCCTTCCTAAAGAACATTGGCAAACCAGCTTGAATTCATTTTTGATTGTTGGAAAAACCATCTGGTTCACTAATGTCCTTTAGAGAAGGAAACAGCTATACTTACTTGGTCTGGCCTACATGTGACTCCAGACCCACAGCAATGTGGTTGACTCTTGGTTGATGGGGCTTTTTTTCCGACAAACAACAATGAATTCAATCTTGTTCACTAATATCCGTTATGAAGGAAACTGCCATCCTTACCTGTTCGAGCACTGTTGTGACTCCAGACCTACAGCAATGTGGGCAATTAAGCATGGGCAATAAATCCTGCCGAGCCAGAGATGCCCTCATAAAAGATGATGGGATTTTCCTGACAATCAATACATGGTCATCATTACACTCTTAATTCTAGATTCTTATTTAACTCAAATGCCACCATCTGCTGGAGCAGGATTTGAACTTAGGTCCACTAGAACGTTACCTGGGGTTTATAGATTAATAGTCAAGCAATAATACCAGTAGGCCAGCACCTCCCCAGATATTTCCCCATCAGGATGGTGAGTGGTTTGGAGGGACCTTGCTGGATGTGGAATCCTCATGTATCTGTTGCTTTTGTCTTGTAGTAGTAATGGTCACATGTTTGGAAGGTGTTGTGCTTTCCCAAAGGACCTTAGTAACAAATTGGCTTTTTATAGCATTCAAAATGACTGTACGGTCAGAACTACTAAAACATGCTTTCAGTTGTTCATTTATTAATTGAACTTAAATTGCACCAGATGCCACAGTGAGATTTGAACCCACAAAAAAGCCGGTCCCCCTGGACACCTAACATGTGAAAGATTATTAGCATGGCGCTATTTAAATGTTGCCTCGCCATCTAAATTGTAGTAACAGTATATGACATTGGGGTGTGATGTTCCTCTCTCAAGACAAACAACACTTGCATTTTATATTGTGTCCTTTAACAAGAATAAAAAAAAAGTCTGAAGCTCTGTATAGGGAGCATAATTAGACAAGATTTGACAAAGGACTACTAAGAACAGTGCCACGGGAGACTGGCTGTAATTAAAAAGAAGACAGAAAATGGAAGAATAAGCAGAAAGCAGACTCCAATCCTGCAATAATACCTTTGGGAAATTGCTTTGTTCTCATTGTTTCAGTCATGGTTTAATTTCACAACAGTTCAATATTGATATCCCAGCTAAATATTCATGAATTCTGACCTGGCCTTTTAATGCTGCCTTGGCTTACTTTCTGCCCTTGTCTCTCCACATTCCGGTAAAGGACATCCGTGAACTTTAATATTGAACTTTATAAGGATGTACAGCTGCCGTGTCTCTCCTTATCAGTGTCTGGCTGGGAGCCGTGTAATTGCCCTTATTACATTATATCAGGCAAATACCACTCCTTATCCACTGGCCATTAAAACAGAAATTATGCCTGATTGTTTCCACTGAAGGCTACCGATCACTAATATCATGTTTAAAATATTTATAATAAAGCCTGTGTCAAAGGGCCAATTTCATGTAAAGACATAATTATGTTTCTAAGCAATTATGTTGGCATATTATATCTTATCTTTCTTGACTTCACAAGAGGAAGAATTCCAGTTTTGAATCATAGAATCCCGACAGTGTGGAAGCATGCCATTTGGTCCATCATATCCATGCCAACCCTTCAAAGAGAATCTCACCCAGCCCCAGCCCCGCCCTGTAACCCTGCATTTCCTATTGGCTAATCCACCCAAGCTACACATCCCTGGACCCTACAGGCAATTGAGCATGGCCGATCTACTAAAGCTGCGCATCAGTGGGACTGTGGGAGGAAACCAGAGCGCCCAGAGGGAACCCACGGAGACAGGGAGAGGATGCGTAAATTCCACACAGACAGTCGCTGAAGGGTGGAATTGAACCCAGGTCCCTGGTGCTATGAGGCAGCAATGCTAACCACTGAACTACCGTGTCACCCAAGCAGGATACTCAATTATATTCCACTTTTCTATGCTTCCTGTCAAGGTGAAAACCTTCACATTTTCCCACATTAATCACCATGTGATAAGTGTTGCCCACTTATTTAACCTATCCAAGTCAACTAGGTGATTTCAGGACTACTCTTGCCCGTAAACAGAACAAGTTGAACTGGTAAATTGAAACAGTTGAGCTGATCAGATTGCATCAGCTGTCCAATATAGTGTTTCCATTTCAGTTGATGACTGCTGCCAACCTTGAGGTCCTCCTCCTGACTATCAGTTGGGAATGGGTTTGGGATTTGCGAAAACTTTGTTGTCTCCACAAAAGATTTAAACATCCCATGTTAAAAAAGCCAGAAGGAAAATACTTGGAAATGAACACACTGGTGGTACTGCAGCACTGTTCTGCTTCAGAGCAATCTGCGTCATTCTCAAGTTTTACTGATTTCTTGCTTCCGGGTGGGCCTCTGCAAACTTTCCAATCGTGGGAAAGGGTTCAGGTTCAAGTTAGTTCACAAACCCACAGGCCACAGGTTAATGTCTGCACCTCAGCAGAATCTGCACTTTTTCCCCCCCTCCCCAGTACTTTCAATGGGTTGGGCAGGTTTTCAGAAAGCTGCCAGATACCAGAGAACTGTGACCCTTAGCAGCGGCTGACTGACAGTCTGAGAACATTCTGCCAGATAAGCGTTAAATGCTTTGACAGCTTTAGATGTCGTTAGATGTTATCGTATAACTTCAGCGTGTTCTCCTGCGTGATTGGTTGTTGGGCTCTGTCCTGTAAAGGTACAGTCACCATTATATTGATTAGCATAGTGTAGATGTTGAGGTACATTACAAAACTTGAGTTTAGTTCTCACCTCTGACCTTTGTCTACATGGGCTTGTTGCAACCTTTGGAGCGCCCTTATCTCAGTTTACACTTTGCCATTAAGCTACTCCAGTTTGACACTAATGTTGTTGGAGGTCTAAGGTCAAGGAGATTCCTCTGACCTCACTAAGGATTGTAGCCTGGGCCACCACCTCTCCATCCCCAAACTTGTACCTCCTTTCAACAACAACAGTCTTCAGTTCTGAGGAAGGGTCACTGGACCCAAAACGTTAACTCTGTTTTTTCCTTCACAGATGCTGCCAGGCCTGCTGAGCTTTTCCAGTAACTTTGTTTTTGTACCTCCCTTCCCCCATCTCACCCACTTCTTCCAGAGTGTCCACCTGAATGCCCAGACTGATGCATTACACGGAGGCACGCACAAAAGCTTTAATTAAATCTCAGTTCAACTTCTGATCTTGACAAAAGCATCCATTAATAGAAGGGCTAGGAGCAGAAGTAGGTAATCCAGCCCCTTGAGCCTGCTCTGCCATTTAATACGGTCATGGCTGATCACTTCAGCCTCAACCCACTTTCCTCCCCTCCATTACCCTTTAAATCATTACAATTTAAAATTCTCTCCAACTGTTCTTCAAATTTATTCAGTGTCCCAATGTCCAATGTATTTTGGAGTTCCACAGGTTCAGGATCCTTTGATAGAAGTAATTCCTCCTCATTGCTGTTTTAAATCTGCCACCCCTGAGCCTAAAAGTATTAGAGCTCATTCTATGTTGCCCCACAAGGGGCAACATCCTCTCTATATTCACTTTGTTAATTCCCTTTAGCATCCTATATACCTCAATTAGATCCCTTCTCATTCTTCTAAACTCTACACAGTTTAAGCCAAAACTCCTCAATCTCTCCTCATAAGACAAGCTTTTCAATTCTAAAACCAATATGGTGAACCTACTCTGACATCCTTGCTCAAGTAAAGAGACTAAAACTGTACACTGTACTCTCAGCAGTGATAGACAACAGCCCAATTTACATAAATCCTTGAATGATGGCACAAGATCTCTGCAGCACATTTAGTGTGTCCTTACCAGAGCTTGCCTCAATGCACAGCACTCTGTTATCAGAAAGAAACAATTACAAGTTACCTGTCAAGATTACTGATAAATATTATGAATGTCCCAAATCCAGAGCCGATCCTATTGGACTCCATTAATCACTTTTGCCTACAGCTCAAATATAAAATCCATTTATAACAACTTCTGTCTTCTACAATGAATACATTCATCCTTCATCCCTTATGTCATTGTGTTTCTGTCAAATCTTTTGTGAAGAGCTTTATAAAAGTTTTACAGAAGTCAAAATATACAGATGTTTCCATTTCTTCTCATTAACTATTATTTCATTCTCAATGCATTCCAATAAATCTGGTAACCATGATCTTGCCTTCGTGAGCTCAAACTTTCTTTCATTTATTGCCTTCAGTTTTGATGGAAGATAGTAAACTGTTCCATTTTTAAAGTCATTGATTGATATCACACTAACTGGCAAATAATTCTCAAGGCTATACCCCACTACTTTCTTAATGTTCAGAATTAAATTTCCAGAAGCAATGCGATTGTCTCTTAACTGCCCTCTGGGCATTTACTTATGGGTAATAAATATTGAGCCAGCCAGTGATATCCACATCCTCTGAACCAATTTAAATAAAAAAATGCACACCTTCCAAATGAAATCAGGGGACGCGAAATCAGGCTGAGGGGATAATGGGTGGACTGACATTCCATTGTCTGTTTTGAAGCCCAGAGTTGAACTTATCGCTGTAGGATTTACAACACAAAATGAGACCATTCAGCCCACTGTGCTTGTATCAAATCTCTGGAACATTTATCCATTTTGTCCCATTCCTCTGCCCTTCCGCCACAGCATTGTGGGCTATTAATATTTAATTATTCAATTCCTGCTATCCTTTATAAATCCTGCTTCACCACTCTCTTCATGTCATGGAGTCATTGAGATATACGGCATGAAACAGACCCTTTCGTCTAACTCGTCCCTGTGGACTACATATTCTAAATTGATTTAGCCCCATTTGCCAGCCTTTGGCCCATATCCCTCTAAACACTTCCAATTCATATATACATCCAGATGCCTTTTAAATGTTGTAATTGTACCAGCCTCCACCACTTCTTCTGGCAGCTCATTCCATACACGCACCACCTTCTATCCCTTAGGTCCCTTTTAAACATTTCCCCTCTCACCTTAAAACTATCCCCTCTAGTTTTGGGCTCCCCTACCCTGAGAAAAAAACCTTGACTATTCACCCTATCCATGCCCCTCACAATTTTATAAACTTCTATCAGGTCACCCCTCAGTCTTAGAAACCCCAAGGAAAATAGCCCTAACCTGTTCAGTCTCTCCCTATAGTTCAAACCTTCCAACCCTGGCAACATCCTTGTAACTCTTTTCTGCACCCTTTCAAGTTTCACAACATCTATAGCAGGAGACCAGAACTGAAAGCAGTATTCCAGAAGTGGCCTAACCAATGTCCTGTACAGCTGCCAATTGATCTTCCAATATCTACAGTCGATGCACTGACCAATAAAGGCAAGTGTACCAAATGCTTTCTGCACTATCCTGTCTATCTGTGACAGCGCTGTGCTATTTCTCACAGCTTGTCCCATCATTCAACTGCGTTTGATTCTAAATTTGTGCCGACTCACCAATCTGCTCTTTCCTGTTTATCTCACATTTCCATTTCACAATCTGAGTCACCCGCACAGTAAAAGTATCAATAAAATGTCAATCAGTCATGATTTAATGGGTCATCATGTTACTTCTTTCCCACTAGGAAGCCAGAGAAGAGTTACAGAGTGTTAGGAAGGAATTATTTGCTTGGTTTCTTCCAAATAGTTGCCACTGTTGCTACCTAGGCTCAATGCATTGTTGGAGTGTCGGTGGGCAGGACTTGAAACATCCACCCAACACTGGCACCAGCCGGCAGCACCAATCTCCCTCATTGTGGGTCCACCTACATCACATGGTCTGCAGCGGCTCAAGGTGGCAGCTCACCACCACCTACTCAAGGGCAATTGGGAACAGGTAATAAATGCTGGCCGGACACATGACTGAATAAAAACAAACATCATGGAATGACACAGGATAACCGGCCTGCCGAGCCAGGTGAACAAAATGGACTGAAGTAGCTCTATGGACAGCAAGCTGCAGCGGGTCTACCAAGGGACCTTTAAACCAGCCCTCTCCCCGGTGATACAGTGAGGTACAGCCAGTGTGTACCAGCACAACGCATTTCTTTCTCACATCACCCATCCTTGAGACTTCTAGTCAAATATGGAATTCCTAGCGGCTAGGGGTCAGTTCAGTTGTCAGCAAAACGTAGTTTCCGCTCCATCAGGTTGGGTCAGGGTTGACCTTTTCTTTAACCTAAGCCCTGGAAAACTAAAAGGAAAGTGACCCAGTATGTGGAGGCGCCTCATCCGTTAGTCTCAATTTACCGGATGACCTGTCAGATATTCCAACAAAGAATTGTCCTTTCATCTCAAGTATTGAACTGTGAGGAGGACAGTGTGGAACTTGCAAAGGACACAGACAAATTGATGCAATGAGTGGGTAAGTGGCAGATGAAATTTGCTGCAAGGAAGTGAGAAGTGACTAATTCTGGTGGGAGAACACAGAGAGACAATACAAAATAAAGGGCTCAACTCTAAAGGGGGTGCAAGTGTAGGGAGACTGTGGTGTACGTGCGAACGAATCATTTAAAGTGGCAGAAGAGGTTGAGAGACTGATCAATAAAGCACACTGAATCCTGGGCTTTATTATCAGAGTACAGAGCACCCGGGGAAGGAGGTTGTGTTAAATCTGTATTAAAGATTAGTTTGGCTTCAACAGGAACACGGTGTCTAGTTCTGGACAGCATACTTTCAGAAGAATCTGAAGGCATTCGAGAGGGTAAAGAAGATTCATAGAATCATAGAATCCTTACAATGTCGATGCAAGCCATTTGGCCCATCCAGTCCACATCGACCCTCTGAAGAGCATCCCACTCAGATCCAACCCCTACCTTTTCCCTGTAACCCTGCATTTCCCATGGCTAATCAACCTAGCCTCGACATTCCATTCATGAAAATGTTTCCAGGAATATGAGATTTTGGGTATGTGAATGGAGTTATTATTGCTCTCTTTGAAGAAGAGCAGGTTGAGAGTTGTCTTGATAGAGATGCTCAAAATCATGAAGGGCCCGGACAGAGTAATTAGAGAGAAACCATTCTCATTCAGAGAAGGATAAAGAACCAGAGAGCACAAATTTATGATAATTGGCAAAAGAACTTCTTCCAAGCAATGGGCAGGGTTCAGGATCTGGAATGTACTTCCCAATACTGTAGTAGAGATCAGTTCAATTGAAATGCTCAAGAAGAAATTTTTTTACTATCTGAAAATGAACAGAATGTGCAGGACCATGGGAGGTGGAGTGTGGAGGAACAGTTGTTACTCTAAGATCAACTGCTGAGCTACTGTGGAAGATGTTATAGCGTT
This sequence comes from Ginglymostoma cirratum, assembly GCA_024137785.1. NCBI lineage: Eukaryota > Metazoa > Chordata > Chondrichthyes > Orectolobiformes > Ginglymostomatidae > Ginglymostoma > Ginglymostoma cirratum. The sequence goes on along the minus strand of JAHRHZ010000223.1, from coordinate 10,404,423 downwards.
ATAGTGACATCAGATCACAAGGAACTGGACCCTGCGTCTGTCAAAGATGGCTTCTCTTATCCCTCTTTTTCAGAAGCTTATTAATATTTACTCAAATGAATGTAAACCTTGGTGTACTACAAGAATGGTTGAAGATGAATTGCTCATTTGAAAAGCTAGCACAAGATGAATGGGCTGAATTGCCAACTCCCGAGCTGCAGATATTGCTTAATTCTATGATCATTACCCATGTTCCTATTGAGTTAATGTCTGTGGTCAGACAATGACATAGAAGGGACTGTACGTTGAAATAACAAGCCAGTGACAATTTTGTCAACATTTCCATCAGAATGAAAAAGTCAGAAAAGGAAAGAGCAACTTGCATTTGTATTGTGCTTTCCAAGACCACCAAACTTGTCAGAGTGTTTTACAGCCAAATTAATTACTTTTGTGCAGCTGGCACTGTTGCAATGTTGGCAATGCGACAACCATTTTGACACAGCAAACTCCCACAACCAATAATGTGACAATGACCAGATAATCTGTTTTTGCAATGTTGATTAAGTGAAAAAGGTAGTGTCCATACACTAGAGATAACTCTTGATCTCATTGAAATAGTGCCATATGGGATATGAAGGTAGACGGGACCACAACTTAACATTTCATACAAAAACAACTCTTTCAACAGTGCAGCACTCTTCCAGCAGTACACAGGTTGTCAGCTTTAATTTTTATGTTCAGACCCTGGAGTGTGACAAGACATGTCATCAAGAGGGCGACAAACTGAGCCACAGTGGATACATGACACATAACACTTCGTGGTTTCTTTAAACACAGCCACTGTTTTTCATAAGTGTACTATACTGTAGAGAATTATCACTTAATTTTTAAAGTGTGAAGTGTCTGATACTGAGGGATATTTGCCCACTCTATAAACTCAGGGAAAACATTAATAATTAATCAAAACTATACACCTTTTGTCTTTCTTTCAAGTAAATAGCTACACAGCTATAAGATATTTTCTAATCAACCTGTTCAGAGATGTTATTATGCACCTCTGGAGCAAGTGGGATATGAATCTGGACTTCCTGGCCCAGAGATAGAGACACTACCACACAATACAACATTTCAGGAATTGGCAACATATCATGTTACCTTTTTTCTCAGATTTATTTCCAATCCTCTTCAATTCCAAATTGTAGCTGGAATAAACCAGAAGGTATTGCCAACGGTATTGCAATGAGTCTCTGTTGTTAGACTAAACAGATGTCCTTTACCACCCACAATGACAACTCACACTAAAGTTCTTCAGCAACTTAATGGTAAAAGCTTTTTTGCCAGGAATTATACTGGGGAGATTCTTCAGCAGGATTTCTTTGTTTAAAATATTGCCAATCACCAGCTCTTGACCAGATGTTTCATCACACTCCAGAGACTGATCACAAAAATTAAACCTAACATGCCAGTACATTACTGGAAGAGTGCTATACTGTTGGAAGAGCTGTTTTTTTGTATGAAATTTTAAGTCGAGGTCCCATCTCAAGGTTCATTGCAGACTACAAGTGACAATGAATCATCATTCATTCATCTGCCTTCATAGGTGGATGTACTTCAATGAGGATCAAGGAGTTACTGCTGGCATACTTTTCCACTGTAACACAGAACAAAGTTACCCACTAGGCCTGTACCGCCTCCTCACCCCCACAACTACCCAGGGAAATTTCTAAAGTTTCAGTCTCATTCCACAGCGAAATCTATTTATGGAAAAGGAAAGAAGGGTGAAGAGAGTTGAAAATGTGATTTTTATACAAGCCAAGATTATAGAATCCGTTAAAAGAAAAATATTGCAGAAGCTTGTAATTTGAATTAAAAATAGAGGCTGCTGGAGAAGCTCAGCAGGCTGGCAGCATCTGTGAAGAGAGAAACAGAGTTAATGTTTCGACTTTAATGACTGATACTGGATCAAGATGGCGCTGACACAGAGCAAGCTCTCTACAGCAAATCCTATTCTTACATTTCTCACAATCATCTTGTGTTTTTGAACCTCAATTCTGAGTCTGTTAAAATTGCTAACAATATACTCTTAATGTCGATCTTGCTTTTTGTACACCTTCTCTGGAGCCGTAACTTTGTATTCCTCGCTCTGTTCTATCACCCTATGATCTTCGTCTGGTATGAGTGCCTATGCTGCAGGCAAAGCAAAACATTTCACTTAACTAGGTACGCGTGACAATAGTAAATCAAATCAAATCAAAGACTACTCCGTGAAACTGAAGGAAGGAGTGAAATGATGGTTTAAATGCTGTTAAGAAAGTGAGCAGGAAGAACAAGTGGACCAGATAGTGAGGGTGCTCAGAGCAACACTCAAAGGGAGAGCTAATGGTGGTGAAAGAGAGACGGAGATGTAAAGTCAGACCCAAACACACATTCAAGGTGAAGCCACAGTTTACTTGTATTTCTTTTCTTCTACCATTTCCACAATCTCTGGCAGACTGTTACACATCTGGCCCTTCCGTCTGCTGTCAGCATTCTGCAGTGTCCGTTCTCTTCCAGTCCACATCTCCATCACTCCTAACACTCCCTCATCATTCCATCCCCATGCACACTCCCTTGCAATTGCAGATGGTGTTGCAGCTGCTCTTTCATTTCCTCCCTCCTCACTGCCCAAGGTTCTAAGAGGTGAAGTCCTTGTGCTTCTTTAAACCAACCAGCCACACTTATTTTGCATCAATACCACTCCTTTATCACCACTAGAACTCCCTTTGTCTTTTGCTGTGGGCACCCTCACCATCTGTTCCACACCCTCTTCCTCCCTTTTTGTCTTTGTCATTTTCCAGCCTGCTTCAGTGCTGAAGGAGAGACTTGTGACTTGAAACACTAATTCTGTTTCTCTCTACACAGATGCTACCAAACTTGCTGAGTTTCTCCAGCACCTTCTGCTTTTATGCGAAACCTAAACTTATTCTCAGCTGAGCCATTCAAAGGGAGTAATTGGTCCTTAACAGATTGAACAGAATGCATCTTATATCTTGCATCAGGACAACTGGGGAAGTATTTTGGAAGGCTGACTTGATTGGAGGTTGACAAATGAAACAACACCGTCTCCAATGATGTAGTCTCACATATTTGGCCTTAACTGGCCACAGTTTCAGCTTAATCTGAGGAAACTTTTGGAAAATCCTCAGGCTACTAGACTAACCATGTTAAGAACTTCTTAAACTTCATTTTTATTCTTCCGAAAGTAAGCGAAGAGCCCAATGTACCATTAGAACACCACAATAATGCAAATTGTTGTAAACTTCAGTGTTTAAATTTTGTTTGAATTGGTACAAAAAGTTCAGTTGCAAATATTTTTGTAGGAAGTTCTATTTCCTTAACCAACAGCAGAGTGCAGCTAACAATTTAACTTGGTCTCTGTCCACCCCGCCCCACTTAAAATAGCACCAACCAGAAATTATGTTGCAATGTTGGTTGCCATAAACAGCACTTGTTCCATATCCCCTCTTTGGGAAACAGGCTGCTATAAATGTAAACTGATGCGATATATCTGTTAGAAATATAGCTTTTTTTTTCAAATTAAGGATCTACAAACAACATCCACATCAATTATCATGGTAAGTTAAAAGTTTCAAGCGTCAGACTGTTAAACATAACAAACAGACTCGACCTCTCCGTATATCCACGCGATGGAAATAATTGGGACTCAACTTTAAATATTTGGCAAGAAAACAGCCATCTGACAACAGCAGCTGGGGGAGAGACAGCCGTGAACAATTTTTAGTGAGTGGGCATTTTTAAGATGACAACTTTCCAACTAAAACTGTCAAGCAACTTAACACCATGTGGTTAACTAGAACTCATTCACTGAGCAGGAAAAAGGTTGGTACAGGGAAGCCAGGGGCACAGTCCATGACAGAAGATGGGGAGATGCCGTTGTTGGACTGGGATGGACAAGGTCAAAAGTCACACAATGCCAGGTTATAGTCCAACTGATTTATTTAAAATCACAAGCTTTCAGAGTGTTGCCAAAGGAGCTGTACTCCAAAAACTTGTGATTTTAAACAAATCTGTTGGGCTATAACATGGCATTGCGTGACTTTTGACCATGACAGAAGGTAAACACTGCAGTAACAGACATCCCACTCAAGTTCAGGAGAAATGTCCCACATAGTGGAAGGTCCAGGGTTTAATGTTTCTTGCGTGAAAAACACTGTTTTGTTTTCCAAATGACTTTGTTTAGTCACTTAATTCTGGTAAGTCACCATCGTTCTGCTCTCTCATACACAGAGATAATCTGTGGTGAGTTTAACCTGAGGGTCATCACATCTCAGGTGAGGGGCAAGGTTGAGAAGGCAGAACCTTTATGGAAACCTCAGCTCGTGCAGGAACTGAAGCCGCGCTGTTGGCATCACAGTTCAGCCGTCCAGCTATGACCTAACCGACACACCTCAATTTGGTTCAAGCTCTTGCTCAGTGTATGTTTGGGTTGATATGGTGGGGCAAGACTGTTTCTCCCTGCTCAGAACTGCTGATGAAAATTACAGTTCAGACCCTGATTAGGCTATTCCATGCAATGCGAGAGGATCTTGGGTTAATCAAGAAAATGAACTACTCCAGCTTAGTATCTAATTCCCAGGACCTGCAATTTTATCAAATGATTACCACACAAGAAAATCTTGGTGCACAGGGACTGCATATCCAAATCGATACCTTTGATGCTCTGAATCTGAATTAAAAGACCATCTACATGAGTAAGTATTACAAATCAAATAGAAAAATTGTTGCAGTTTTAATGTCAACTGAGAGTAAAAATTTGATTCTACAAGAGCTGTCATTGTAAGGAAGCTCAGGTATGTTTTATACTCTGCTTAGCCATGTTTTTCACAAGACAGCAGATCAGTCTAGCCCACTGCGGGTCCTACTTAATGATACTTATAATCATAGAATGTAGAAGTGTAGAAGTAGGCTATTCAGACCACACCAACCCTCCAAAGATTATCCTACCCAGATCCATGCCTTCTGTATTTCCCATGGCTAACCCACCCCAACTGCACATCCCCAGACACTATGGGCAATTTATCATGGTTAATCCACCCTAACCTGCACATCTTTGGGCTGTGGGAGGAAACCGGAGCCCCGGAGAAAACTCACGCAGACATGGGGAGAACATGCAAACTCCACACAGACAGTCACTCGAAGATGGAATCGAACACGGCTCCCTGCTACTGTGAGGCAGCAGTGCTAACCACTGAGCTACTGTGGCATCCCATCTATTTTTGGTAGATACGTTGATATAAATTCAATTTGGTCCCCTAAAATAGTAAAGAAAATTAGGCAAAGTTGAAAGCAAGTTGCCAATTTGCTGTTAACCATCCCCGATGGAAAATAAAGAGAAAAATCGTAAATGACACATTTAAGATAACAAGGTGTAGAGCTGGACGAACACAGCAGGCCAAGCAGCATCAGAGGGGCAGGAAAGCTGATGTTTCGGGCCTAGACCCTTTCTCCTACTATCAATGACACATTTAACGTGTTTTATATCCCTCAAAACAGGGCTCGAGCACATTCGTTTCCATGTATTCCAGCTTATTTTTAACTGGCTTTCCACTCTGGGGTTTTGTCTTCCGACTAACTCATTCCCCTATGTGTTTGAGCTTGAGACAGACTTAAGGAAGAGAAGCTCACTGGTCGTTTCCTAGTTAACTACACCATCCTCATAGGCAGAGGTATAACCAAACTTTTCCCTACCATTTTCCAGTGATTTAGCTGGGCAGATACCTGAGCAGGAATGATTCAGTAATTAAGAGAACCTAGATAGGCTGAGATAAAAGGTACTGCAGATGCTGGAGAATCCGAGATAACAAGCATGGGACTGGATGAACACAGCAGGTCAAGCAGCATCATAGGAGCAGGGAAACTTGACGTTTCGGGCCTAAACCCTTCATCAGAAAAA
>JAHRHZ010000223.1:10385466-10395491 GCA_024137785.1 Ginglymostoma cirratum | reverse complement strand
AGAAATGGGTTCTGATGAAGGGTTTAGGCCCGAAACGTCAAGTTTTCCTGCTCCTATGATGCTGCTTGACCTGCTGTGGTCATCCAGCCCCATGCTTGTTATCTGAGATAGGCTGAGATTGTTTTTCTTAAAACAGAGAAGGCTGACTGGGGATTGTTGATGAGGGAAAGGTGGGACATGCTGATTGCAGTGTCCAAAGTTATGAGCGGCATAAATAGAGCAGATAGGGAGAAGTATTTCCCCTTAGTAGAAGAGGCAGCAACCTGGGGACATAGTGTTATGGTAATGAGTAGGAGGTATAGAGGGGATCTTATGAAAATGTCTTCCATGCAGAGAATTGATGATGTGGAGATGCTGGTGTTGTCAGAAGTCACATGACACCACATGTCACCATGACACAGGCTTTCACAGCACTGCTCCTTCATCAGGTGACCTGACCTGCTGAAAGCTTATGATTTTAAATAAACTTGTTGGACAATGACACAGAGAATTGAGGGTGTCTGGAACTCACTGCCTAAAAGATTGACTGAAACAAGAACCCTCAATGTTTTTAGGAAGTATTTAGATGACCACTTGAAATGCCATTGTATACAAGGCTATGGGTTAAGTGCTGGAAAATGGGATCCTAATGGATAGATGAGAGATAATAAGGTGTGGGGCTGGATGAACACAGCAGGCCAAGCAGCATCATAGGAGCAGGAAAGCTTGACGTTTCGGACCAAGACCCTTCATCAGAAATGAATGATCTCTCCTAATGGATAGATGTTAGATTATCAGCGTGAACACAATGTTCTCTTTCCATGCTGTAATAACTCTGTGACCTCGATGAGATGAGAATGGAGAAGCTCTGAAATTTCAAAGTGCCAATTTTGGAGCTAGCAATGACCACCAGTGTCATTGGGAGGGTGGAACAGAAATCTGTCTCCCTTTAATTAAGGCCAATTAGGACAGTTTGAAATTGTATCAGAGATAATAGGTACTGCAGATGCTGGAGAATCTGAGATAACAAGGTGTGGAGCTGGATGAACGCAGCAGGCCAAGCAGCATCATAGGAGCAGGAAAGCTTGACGTTTCAGGCCTAGACCCTTCATCAGAAATGGGGAAGGGGAAGAGGGTTCCGAAATAAATAGGGAGAGAGGGGAAGGCGGATAGAAGATGGATAGAGAAGAGGATAGGTGGAGAGGAGGCAGACAAGTCGAAGAGGCGGGGATGGAGCCAGTAAAGGTGACTCACCTCAAGCCCCACCTCCATCTCCTATCTACTAACCTCATCCCGCCCCCTTGACCTGTCCGTCCTCCCTGGACTGACCTATCTCCTCCCTACCCCCCCACCTACACTCACCTTTACTGGCTCCATCCCCGCCTCTTCGACTTGTCTGTCTCCTCTCCACCTATCCTCTCCTCTATCCATCTTCTATCCGCCTCCCCCTCTCTCCCTACTTATTTCGGAACCTCTTCCCCTCCCCCATTTCTGATGAAGGGTCTAGGCCCGAAACGTCAAGCTTTCCTGCTCCTATGATGCTGCTTGGCCTGCTGTGTTCATCCAGCTCCACACCTTGTTATCTAGGACAGTTTGAAAGCTCCTTTAGAATGAATTAGGGTTTCTGATTTTCGAGTTGCTGCACTGGTAACTCATCCTAGCAGAGGCTGGTTCGCCAAAGACAGACAGATACACAATTGGTAGTCATTTGTAGCTGCACTAGGTGTTATCATGACCCATCAGTAGATCAACACTGCAGAGGGAGAACTGGTATTTTTCGCACCACAAAGGTGTCACTCTACATCGAGGTTTTGAATAGAGTAGGCACCACATGGCAACATGGACAGAGGGCAAAAGATTAATAAGCAAACACAGAGAATGTCAGAGAAACACAGCAAGTTTGGCAGCATCTGTGGTAAAAGAAACAGGGTTAACGTTTTGAGTCACAGGTGAGGAAAGAGGGGCAGGAAGGCAACAGATTATGAACATTCCGCTGAGAATCAATCACCGAAGATGCAGTAACCTGGGGATGGGTGAAAATTAGGGCCAGGGAAGACTGCACCTCCCAGTCGTGAACCATTTCAACTCCCCCTCCCACTCTTTGGAAGACATGTCCATTTTGGGCCTCCTGCAGTGCCACAATGATGCCACCTGAAGGTTGCAGGAACAGCACTTCATATTTCGCTTGGGAACCCTGCAGCCCAATGGTATCAATGTGGACTTCGCAACCTTCAAAATCTCCCCTCCCCTGACCACATCCCAAAACCAGCCCAGTTTGTCCCCGCCTCCTTGACCTGTCCGTCTTTTCTCCCACCTCCTACCTACCAGCCTCATCCCCGCCCCCTTGACCTGTCCATCTTCCCTGGACTGACCTATCCCCTCCCTAACTCCCCACCTACGCTCACCTTTACTGGCTCCATCCCCGCCTCCTTGAGCTGTCCATCTTCTCTCCACCTATCTGCTCCTTTATCTGCCTTCCATACGCCTCCCCCTCTCTCTCTATCTATTTCAGAATCCCCTTCCCCTCCCCCACTTCTGAAGAAGGGTCCAAACCCGAAACGTCAGCTTTCCTGCTCCACTGATGCTGCTTGGTCTGCAGTGTTCATCCAGTTCTACACCTTGTTATCCCAGGGAAGACTATAGTTCTCCAATCAGAAAGCCACAGAGAACTGTACCCTTATTGTCAAAGACCTCACACTGGTCAAAATATCCAGGACAGCAGCTGTCAAAGTAAATGTGCCCATTAAATTATTTACTTCTGGATTCCACTGAGGATCAGCTGTGGGACTTAAGACACATCTTGCAAACGCTTGCCTACCATTGCATCTCACTGTGTACTGATATCTTTATTGCTACAGCTGAACAGTACATTTATTTAATGATAGACATTGACCCAGAGTGATAGAGGGCAATGGTTTTGCCTCCAGCGTTGGGTGGGCCTCAGTTTCTGGTCATCCACGTGGCCATCAAGGTTCTCAATGAGATCTAACAATAGGAAGAGCTTCCACCCCCTGTACATTCAACTGGTTTGCAACTATATTAAAAATTTCCTCCATGTGTATACACCGTACTCACTTTCCTGGCAGTGCCATGACCCTCTCATTGCCTGGAAGCTCACACTGCCTCAGGTCTTCACTCCAAATCTAAAGTATGTAAATGGGTCTTTGAGATTAAATGAGATAGCTCCTGACACCACTAGGGGAGAATGAGACTGAGGCACAGAGGTGACACAATCAATGCCACCTTGTTGACAGGACAAGTATTGCACAAGCCATCAGTTTTCTGAATAGGCTTTCCCTGTATAAGATCATAGAAAGGGCAGAGGTGGCCCATTCGACCCAGTGAGTCTGCCCCACCATTCAGTGAGCTCAAGGCTGATTTGATATACCCAACTCCACTGTCCTGCCTTTCCCCCGAGCCTTGATTCCTCTACCGACCAAAAACCTGACTATCTCAGCTTTGGGTATACCCAATGAGTCAGCCTCAATAACCCTCAGTGACTGCTATCCTCCCACCTCAACACAAGTACCGTATCCGCTCAGGCTGAGGGCATAAGATTTCACCTCATCGTGCCCAGTTTTTTTTTCTTGATTCATTCACAGGATGAGGGTGTCGCTGGCTAGGCAGCATTTCCCACAGGGCAGTTAAGAGTCAACCACTTTGCCGTGAGAATGGAGTCACATGTAGGCCAGACCAGGTAAGGATAGCAGTTTCCTCCCTTAAAGGACATTAGTGAACCAGATGGGCTTTTTCTGACAATCGACGATGGATTCACAGCTATCATCATCAGATTCCTAATTCCAGATATTTATTAAATTCAAATTCCACCATCTGCCATGGAGGGATTTGAACCCAGGTCTCCAGAACATTATCTGAGGGTCTCTGGATTAACAGTCCAGTGATAATACCACTAAGCCGTTGCCTCCCCGCATTTGCGAATGTTAATTCATTTACTTTAGCTAAGTGTCTGAAATTCCCTGAACCCTGAATAAAACAGCTGACTTTCTTGTCCTGTGGTGAGCTGATTAACATAATGTATAAATCAAGGTTGCACGAATGATATTAGGGAGAGGTAACATTTAAATGAGTCCGGTGACGTTTCCACAGTACTGACCACAATGAGAAACATCATGCAATTTCTACTGGGTTTAACAGAAACCATTGTTAATACAAACTAATGTCAAACTAAACCCTTTTTTGACATCATTATTATATTTTAAAGTGCACAGAAAGTAAAGAACATTAAATAAATCAAAAACCATACCTTAATCCAATTCACTGACATGCACAGTTTACTAAAGAACCTTATGCCTTTGACAGATAGACACATGAAAAGCGCCCGCTTCCCAGAATTCAACAACAATGCAGAGCATGTACCTCATCACTGCAATCCATGGTGAGTTATTTGCTCTCATTAGAATCATACTGTGGTACAGTTTTAACAGTGCAATTGAAAATGGTGCATCACAAAAGAAAAATATTTTTCTTAAGTGTCTCAACCACTAGTTGTGAGCAGCTCAACTTTAAATTACATCAAAAACTATGTGAACTGTTGACTTCTCTTATTGGTTTGCAGTTTCTCTGCAAATTTAAAAATTCTTAATGTGCCAAAAGTGCTTAAATTGAAGAATTGTTGCACATGAAATCAGTGGAGACATGGCTTCCTCATTATTATGGTTTACATAATAGTTAGTTCCATGAACACATTTTCCATTGCTCATACCATTCAACATAACATGAGTTAAAGATTTTGGTATCAATTAAGCCAAATTCAAGGAAACTGCACCAGTTAGCAGAAAACTCTGGGTCCACCCATGTGCTCAGTTACTATGATTTGAGAGAGCTTGTCTCGCAGCTCAGCCACTAACAAACAATCTACACAACATGACATCCTTACCTCCTCCAGGGCCCATAATGAATCCACCAAGGGTTTGATCTTCTTCTGGTTGTACAGCGATATGAGCTTATCCATCACTGCTTTCACCTGGGCTCCCCGACCTTGTTTGAAGAGGAGGTTAAGCAATGAAAATCCAGCAATGACTTTGTTCTCTTCATAGAGTTTAATGGGGTTCACTTTCTCAACTTGCCACCACTGTAAAAGGAAAACGAGAGTTCACTTTCATTTAGCTGATCTTGAGGCCATCCTTCCATTTGTCCCTTGAGTTACAGATTCAATGATTCTATGAGCATGGGCATGACATTGCTATGACATTATAATCTAATGAGCTACAAGCACAACAGGGTTTTGATTTACTTACTTACAGGTACATCATGGGCTATGGTTTAATGGATCTAACTCATCAGGCTAAATAAAAGGAAAAAGCAAAAGGTACTTTTAAAATGAGACTGTGTGTTTATTTTGAAGGTGGGCTTCAATACTTAGAAAACTCCTTTTAAGTGAGTTGGGCATTAATATAAAGGGCTCATCAAGGTGTAGTGTGTCAGAGGGTACGTTCACCATGCAAAGTTAAGGTTAACCTTGAACCTTTACACTCAATGGTGCAGTTACAATGAGGACATAGCATGGAAATAAGCCATTCAGCCCAACAGCTCCATGCTAGTATTTATGCCACACACAAGCCTCCCCCTTTCCTATTTTATGTCATCCCATCAGCATGATCTGTATTTCTTTCTCTGTATCCATTCATCCGTCCATCGACTCATCCATGCATCTGTGTGTCCGACCTTCTGTCTGTCTGTCTGTCTGTCCATCTATCTATCTATCCATCTATCTGTCTATCTAACGATCTATCATCCCCTTAAAAGTATCTAAGCTATTTGCCTCAACTAGGTGGTTAGACAGGAATTGTTATGTTCACTTCCTCTAGACAAAACCCCATGTCCTATTGCTACATTTTCAGCATACTTTTTCTGTCAATTTTTCTTTCAATTTATCATGAAAACTCCTTGTTCTTCTTCTCTCCTTCAAAATTGGTTCTTGTTTAACTTAACTGTGGGTGGCAAAATAAAATCATTTAAATATGTTAAAACATGACAGGATGCCTGGCATTAAAATGGAGATTGAATTATGTCGGCACAGCTTAATATTACCACCCAGCACCGTGACTCTCCAGGAGAGCTGACCGATAGTCTTGACCAGTGGACATACAGAAATGAGTACAGTCTCTTCGTAGTACAGAGCATGAATATTTCTTAAAAGGGGAAAAAGTAGAGAGATGGAACTAAGTGCATTTTGTTATCTGGAGATCCAGCACAGAGGCTGAATGGCCTCCTTCTATACTGCCTTTTATCTTGCCGGTATCAGGAAAAATCCAGAATGCTAAATTTCAAATGATTGCGATAATTTATACAACTGGACAAAAGGACGCTAGTCATTGGCAAGTTGATTCTAATTGCAGAAAGGAAAGAGGTACTATAGGATCTCCCACACTCACAGGTAGTTCAAAAAGGATACCTACACTCACCTTTACTGGCTCCATCCCCGCCTCTTCGACTTGTCTGCCTCCTCTCCACCTATCCTCTCCTCTATCCATCCTCTATCCGCCTCCCCCTCTCTCCCTATTTATTTCAGAACCCTCTTCCCCTCCCCCATTTCTGATGAAGGGTTTAGGCCCGAAACGTCAAGTTTTCCTGCTCCTATGATGCTGCTTGACCTGCTGTGTTCATCCAGCCCCATGCCTGTTATCTCGGATTCTCCAGCATCTGCAGTACCTTTTATCTCTGATACAATGCTTGAACACATTCCTTTGGTCAGAAAGAACAAGTTCCTGTGTAAGAATGCATGGCATCTTAAGCAAGTGTAAATGAGACATGTTACAACCTTGACTGTGTTATCTTAGTTGGCTGTTTGCATATATATTATGGAATTTAGGATTATTCAGCAAGTGTTGCCCAATCATGAAATCACATCTAAAAGTAGACCGGGTTTTGCAAGCAAGTGTTAGTTGAATACTGACTGTACTCTGTGAACTGTGAACAAATGTACAAAAAGTAAACTTGTTGGGTAAAATGGCCTGTTTTTGCGCTGTAAAAGTCTGTGTTATCTTCAGAATGTGGAGAGTCCAAGTAAAATCTTTTATTCGTAAATAAAACTAGAATTGTGTTTATTTTGTTGTTGTTTAGCTTAATGTATCAAAAATACAAAAGATTCTCAAAGCTTCAATTTTCTTGCCGTGTCAATAATAATGTTTTCAGGGTCACTGAATGCACATTGATAACTGATGAACACCAGTCACGCCAAGGAAAATGGAGAATCCTAATATCTCCCAGCAGTTGAAAGACTAAAATTCCTTAAGCTTCTTTAGATCTTTTGGTGTGGGAATCAGCCATTGGCTAAAGTGGATTATTTGGTGGAAGCTATATGTTATGCATCAGAGGACAGTGGAGTTACAATATATTAAACGAGAAATTTCTTGCCCTATTGCCAAAAATAACATAACTGCACACATAACACAGACATACGCATTTTCCACAGGAAGCCAAAACTCAACGTACTACTTAATTATTAATTTTTTTTATACTTACTGATTTGGCAAAGCTGAAGAAGCTTTTTGTTTCTCCGGTAACCATATTTGATGAGCCTGGAATTTGGTGAATACATGATTGTAATGCTTGCAAGACATGAATATTCTTTCACATTAATGCAACAACACAAACCATTTATTATTTAAATACTTGCTTCTCAAACATGCTCAGACTGAAGTACTCACTGGGTGTGAACCAGTGCAGCACTTACCGTACAGGATGTATGTTCCAAGTGGTTTCAAGAGCCCAAGACCCTTTCCAGTATTTTCACCGCACAGGCAATCCAGGACAATGTCGACTCCATCTGGAGAGATTCTACAGTGGAACCACAAATGGACCTTACTACAGAACCTATGTATAGACCTAGACTAATACAGAATTTACCACACATTAAGAGGCCATTTCCACCAACGACCTCATGCCAATGTTCCATCATCCAACTCCATTAACTTAATGTTACAAAAATACAAAACAATCTCAGTTTTCTTACTGCCAACTGACAAACACCAGTCATTACAGAAAAACTGGCGTTCTATCATGTCCCTCAATGTCATTCATGTTGCTAGATAGTTCATGCATAAGCGCATCTATACACACTCCAGCCACTATCTTCAAAATTCACTCCATCCAAGAGATGTACATTGGCAGCAGTGTGTACAAGATGTAAAATGCACTGCAACAATTTGCAAAAACCCCTCTGACAGCAAATCAGCAACCTCCACCAGCTCAAAAGACAAGGCTAGCAGATACATAGGAACCACCCACAAGTCCCCTTTCAAGTGCCACACCGTCCTAACTTGGAATTATACTGGGCTTTCCTTCACTGTCGCTGGGTCAAAATCCTGAAATGAGTTTGTTAACAATGCTTTAGGTGTCCTTACACTCCACTGAGAGCAATGGTTCAAGAAGCCAACTCACCAACACATTGTCAAGGGCAATGAGGGATAGGCAATAAAATAATGATACACTCTGCCCAAGTAGGGCAACATGGTGGCTCAGTGGTTAGCACCAGGGATCTGGGTTCAATTCCACCTTCGGGTGACTGTCTGTGTGGAATGTGCACATTCTCCCCATGTCTGTGCGGGTTTCCTCCGAGTGCTGTGGTTTCGTCCCACAGTCCAAAGACATGCAGGTTAGATGGATTATCCATGTGAAATTCAGTTATAGGGTGGGACTGGGTGGGATACCCTTTGGAGAGTTGGTGTGGACTCGACGGGCTGAATAGCCTGCTTCCTTACTGTGGAGATTCTATAATCCTAGATTCATCCACTGAGGAAGAAAACTTTTTTTGATAAGGATCATCATAAACAAAATAGATGAACTGGTTTAATTCAGCCTGCAGACTAGCTGATGGGCTACTGGGCATCATAAGAAACGACTGAATCTTTTTGAAATAAGAACTTGTATCTCCAGGTGAAGCTTAATGCAGGTGATAGGGTCTGACCCAAAACTTACTTAGAATCCCTACAGAGTGGAAACAGGCCCTTCAGCCCAACAAGTCCACACTGACCTTCAGAGCATTCCATCCAGACCCATCCCCCTGAAACCCACTTAACCTACACATCCCTGAACACTACGGGCAACTTAGCATGGCCAATCCACCTAGCCTGCACATTTTTGGACTATGGGAGGAAACTGGAGCACCCCGAGCAAACCCACGCAGACTCAGGGAAAATGTGCAAACTCCACACAGACGGTCACCCAAGGGTGGAATCAAACCCCAGTCCGTGGCGCTGTGAGGCAGCAGTGCTAAACACTGAGCCCATCATGCTGTCCTAAAAGAAGCCCATTTTGCCTACTTTCATAAAGGCCCACAACATTTCTGCCAATCAGGCAGGTAGCTGGATAGCAGTGGGACTTCTGTGGGATTAAGGATTAATAATACATTCCCCAAACCACTGCCAAGATTCATTTGGCAATCAGAAGCAATGGCCTACTGCCGGTAATATGCCCACCTGAGGCCTAGAATTAGTTACTCTTAGCACAAAGGATCCAGGGTGAGTGACAGTAGGAGGTGACTCACAGGATATGTAGGGAGGGGGAGTTAGCACTGAGAGTAGGGGATGATTTTCAGCAGGCCTGCTTTCTTGATTCCATGTCCTTCAAACAAGGATTGACAATAAGGGACCCGAGCCCGACTGAAGGTTTTGCTTTTCAGGCTTCTTGCACAGTACAGTCTCTCCTTCTCGTCTTATGGTGGGATGAGTGCCTTAAGGAGTCATTAATTGAGCTTTCTTGTCCTGGAAATAAGTGGGGGTAAAGCAGTTCTTAAGCATTATCCTCCTGTCTAATTGAATATACCAACCAGCACCAAACCTGCCTTGATGTGGGGCATTAAATTCTGGCTTCAATATCAGAGAAAACCACCTTGCTTTACCCCATTAGGAAAGATTAGATGAGACTTATTCTCCTTTATAGAGACAGGAGGAACTCTTTCAGCTCTTGAGGCTGTTATGACCCTCAACTTGGACACAGCTAATCTGAATCTTAACTCTACATTGGTTCCAGCTTATAACCAGGAACTGATGGAGGCTCCGAGATAACAAGCGTGGGGCTGGATG
>JAHRHZ010000223.1:10344860-10382466 GCA_024137785.1 Ginglymostoma cirratum | reverse complement strand
CTGTGTTCATCCAGCCCCACGCTTGTTATCTAGGATTCTCCAGCATCTGCAGTACCATTTATCACTGAGGGAGGCTAATGCTTAATAGATTGTGAGATCAATGTGATACCGTTCTGATCACTAGAAAAATGACAACCTTAGCAAGGGCTTTGCAATGTCTACACTGATCAGTTTATTGCAAATCAAAGCTCTGAAAGACATGGGATAACAAGGTGTAGAGCTGGATGAACACAGCAGGCCAAGCAGCGTCAGAGAAGCAGGAAAACTGATGTTTTGGGTCTGGACTCTTCTTCAGAATGCTGCTTGGACTGCTGTGTTCATCCAGCTCTACACCTTGTTATCTCAGATTCTCCAGCATCAGCAGTTCCTAATATTTCTGAAAAACATGGGACCGGAATAAAAATCCCACACTGTGACGTTTTATCCTCTCAATTATCTCTTGTCATCTTAACCATAAGGTTTTTATTCCTGGAAAAGCCCTTCCTTGTTGTTCGAAAGTGTTGTTGAAACAACTCCAAACACTTGTATTTCCTTCACTTCACCTATGTGGGCGCAGCTCAAAAAACTGACCTGAATTGTCTGAGAAGTTGGGAGGAATTTTCTTGTGGCTTAATGCCACAATTACTTTGTGCAATTTGTTAACATATCCTCTAACTCACCTTGTACAATGTCGTGTAGACCTGCTTATAAAATATTAAATGTCTTGCAAATACATGAATTTCCCACAAGTATAACAGATGCGTTCAGTGATATTTCTTCAATTATCCTCTTCTATCAGACATCTTTTGTTCTGCTAATGTAGTGCTATCAATATTACTAATGTCTGACTGAGTCATCCATCTTTGGTCTCTACAGTAGACAGTATTGTTGCCAGTTACCTCTTGCCAAGTAACATAACAGCAAGAGCGGGCCTTTCAGCATTCAATGTGAAATGG
This sequence comes from Ginglymostoma cirratum, assembly GCA_024137785.1. NCBI lineage: Eukaryota > Metazoa > Chordata > Chondrichthyes > Orectolobiformes > Ginglymostomatidae > Ginglymostoma > Ginglymostoma cirratum. The sequence continues at coordinate 10,381,531 of JAHRHZ010000223.1, read as the reverse complement.
CTCAAGTATTCTGCAGTTAGCCTTAGCACATTGGATAAGGGCTGCAAGAAATGACAGAGAGACAGATCAAAGTAACAAGTAAAGGGGAAAGCTACAATGGATGGGCAAAAGGGATAACATAGGAAACAAAGAAGATATATCAAGGGAAGAGAATAAGGAGCTGAGGGATAAGGTAACGACGTTGAGAGGACAAAGGTGGAGGAACAGTAGGAGAGAAGGGGCATAAGACTGAGGGGGCAGAAGATAAGGACTTATATTGGAAATAGTGGGGAATCAGGGCAAGAAGTGAGGACTGGGAAATTGGATAAGTGGAGGGGAGGACAGTACTAAATGGGTATTTGGAAAAGTTGACCTGGGACAAAGCGAGATGGGGTGAGGTGCCAAAGGAAAGGGAAAGCTGAAGGGAAGTGAAGAAACAAGATCTATTTTTTCTAGTGCAGTGGGCAGCAACAATGTCTCTGGATCTGAGGAAGGGTCACCGGACCTGAAATGTTAACTCTGTTTTTTCCTTCACAAATGCACCATTCCTGCTGGGATTTTCCAGCAAAGATAAAAGGTACTGCAGATGCTGGAGAATCCGAGATAACAAGCATGGGGCTGGATGAACACAGCAGGTCAAGCAGCATCATAGGAGCAGGAAAACTTGACGTTTCGGGCCTAAACCCTTCATCAGAAATGATTTTCCAGCAACTTTGTTTTTATCTCGGAATCAGAGGTTTGAGTTTCAGGTTTGAGATGCACTCGTGGACTTGATGGGATTGTAATGAACATTCATGATGCAGCCAAACAGGTTGACTATCAGCCTGTATATCCTTGGCAGACAATAAGAATTCATGAGTCTCCTGGTTAGCTACGCTCGATGCAGAGTGATATCCCTCAAACCAAAGCTTCTGGCAATAGGCTGGTGACCTGCTCCTGGAAGAACTACAGACATTCACATGTGCTACATCTGCCTCTTGTGTCACTAGATATGGGAAGCTTCTAAGTCGAAGTAAATGAAGAGAAGCTGGAAAACATTGACTAAGGTAAGAACTTTCATCTGACTGAAACACAGTCTTCTTTCAACTTGCTGTGTACTTGAGATTAGAAATGGTGGACTAATCAGAGCTGGATTAATAAGGAGGAGAATGAGTCAGGAAAACAAAGACATTAGGGAAGGCAAGAGGAAAGTGGAAAGGAAGAGATTTAGAAAGGAAGGAAGCAGGAGGTATAGAAGGTGAAAGGAAGGAAGGAGAAAGGAAACTGAAAGGAAGAGAAAGAAGGGAACACTAGAAGGAACAAAATGAGAGAACAAAGGAAATAAAGAATTAAAGCGAAGAATAATTAAAGTTTTAAGCGAATTTGGCATATTGGGCTTCAGGTATCCTATCACATCTTGTTGTTATTAAAACAGTCACAGCATAACTCAACTGCAGGAAATCTTGATGCGTTCCAGTTACTCATTGGTACTCATAGATATCATGAAGTATTTCCCTGATGATTGTATCATAAATCAATTACCTTGAGTCTCTTTTTCATGTATTATTTAAGCAGCATAATGCTGACAAAGTAAGATTCTTTAACAAACAAAACATAATGTCCAATTTGAGACCAGTTTTATGCTGCAAGTTGAGAATGGTTCTGAAATTGCTTTAATTTGTTCAGCAAAGTATCATAAAAGACATCAAATTAGTCTATATACCTTGACGCAGTTTTGAAACAAACATCCCTGAGGTGAAAGAATATTGCAGCACCCAAACCTGGAATATCTGTTTTCCTGGTCGCTGCCAAATTACTGGAATTTATTTTGTTCATTTATAGAAAACATTCAAGCGTTCTTAAAGCAACATCTTTTAATCGTTTGCTTGAGAGTGGAAGATTTGTATTTGTGCCTTAACTGCTCAAAGACGTGCTTCATTCTTCGGCTGTCTTTTGGTTGCCGAACGTTTGAAATTGTCACATTTTAGGCTTGTAAAGGTTAGAACTCTTAGAAGCATTGGAAATAAAGGCAGGAGTAGGCTATTCAGACCTTCAAGCCTGTTCTGCCATCCAATGCAATCACTCGCCACATAAACACAGTGGCTACAACAGCAAGTCAAAGGTTAGGAATACTTTGGGAAGTAACTCACCTCCTGACTCCTCAGAGCCTGTCCATTATCTACATGGCACAAATCCCTAATGGAAGACACCCGACTTGTCTAGATGACTGCAGCTCCAACAACTCTCAGGAAACTTGACACCATCCAGGACAAGTCAGCCCACTGGACTGGCAGTACATCCACAAGTATCCACTCCCTCCACCACCAATGCTCAGTAGCAACAGTGTCTACTATTTGCAAGATGCACTGCAGAAATTCACCAGAGATCCTTCGACAGCACCTTCCAAACCCACAACTACTTCAATGCAGAAGAACAAGGGCAGCAGATAAATAGGAACACCACCCCCTGCAAGTCCCCCTCTGAGTCACTCACTATCCTGATTTGGAACTATATTGCCATTCTTTCAATGTCACTGGTCAAAGTTCTGGAATTCCCTCCCCAAGGTCATTGCGGGTTAACCTACAGCAGACAGAAACACCCTGATGATTAGAGGCAATGTCCCACAAAACGTCTTGCTAGAGGCCACAACAGTTCACTGTTGGATACCAGGTTTGAGGCAGGGGGGTTGACAATGGGCTGTGAACAGGCCTTTTTCTGCATATCTCACGCTACCACATTCTGTGGTCCAAGGAATGTCACTGACTCAGCGACAGCCATCACCACCACTAGCTTTTACACGTGTCAGATGGAGAAGGAGTTCCCAGTGAGGATGGGGGAGGGAACTGAAGGCCAGGGACTAACCTCGCCAAGCCCCATTTTCCTGGAATCTCCATCCCCACTCCTGGATTCACTCAAGGAATGATCTCAATAAAGATCTCCAAGATTATAAAAGGATTTGATAAAGTATACAGAGAGAATTCCCTCTCCCTCTGGTCCCATTCCTCTCCTTTAGGGACAATCGGGGACATGCCACACAAAATCACATCTTATCCTTCGATCTCTCCCTCCCTCCCGCACACACTCTCTCTCCGTCCTCATCTCATTTTTTTCGCTTTGTCTCAGGAATCACCTTGTGCTGCTAAATATTCCAATCAACCCACTTGAAATAACTACAAAATCATATTGTGTCTGCGATGTTCCTACTTATTTTGTAAAACAACAAAAAAAATGAGTAGGTAAGAGAAAAGTTAGAGAGAGAAATACTGAGAGATAAGCTTGCAGATCATTAGTCAATTGAATTGAAATGACCGTAAGACCATAAGATAGAGGAGCAGAATTAGACTATTTAGTCATAGAGTCATTGAGTCATACAGCTTGGAAACAGACCCTCTGGTCCAACTAGTCCATGCCAACCATATAAAAGAAAGTTAACTCATTCATTGGGAACTCAGGAGAAACATCTCCACCCAGAGCATCATGAGGATGAGTCAAAGAGTATTTAAAGCAAAAAGCAGGGGTGTATTTAATGAAAAGCCACATAAGCACTGGAAAGAGAAAGAAATTGAAGAATATGTACGTGTGGTCAGGTGAAGAAGGTGGAAGGAAGTGTAGACCAATGGCAGTGTCTTAGGGCCAAATAGCCTGCATCTGAGTTGTCAGTACTTTGCTAGCCAGAGGGGATGGGTTAGGGTTAGAGGGGACGAGACAGGAAACAAATAAGATTAGTCAAAGGTGAAGACAATAAGGTAAGAGGTGGAGTAAGAAGACTGAGAGACAGGGATGGACAGAAGAGGACGTAAGGCTGTTGGGGGGAAGATGTTTGATAAGTGCATTGGGATGGTATAGATGGTGGAGCAAAGCAGACAGAGGTCAGGGAGAGAAGGGAAGACTGGGGAATTGAATAAGTGGAATTTCCATTATATTGGAAATGTTGACATGGGGCAAAGTGGCATGGGATGAGGCATCAAAGGAAAGGCAAAACTGGATGGAAGTGTGGAACACTTTGCTATGGAAACAAAATACAAGTTTGTCTAGTGCAATGAGTAGTGTCAATATCTCTGAGCTAGAGGCTTACTCATTTATTATATTTTATTTAGATGTTAAGCACTAATAATATCTGTTCTCCAAACTGTGTGTCCAGCTGGATCAGATGTTTTGTAGCCTTAATGCCAATCTGAGCTTCCAAACTCACACCCTATCAATACCTACATCCACCTCCTTTGTTAACTGACTCTATTCCTGCCTCAGTATATTTTCTGGTGGAATCTCATACTACCAAACTCAATAATTTCAAATGACCTGCTAACCATCCTCTGCCATCATGAGCTGATCCAGATTCCTTCTCTCAATGTCATAACCCACAACTGCTACCTTATCCAGCATCCTCATGACTGAACAAAGAACGGTACAGCACAGGAACAGGCCCATTGGCCCTCCAAGCCTGCGCTGACGCATTTTGCCCTTCCATACTAAAACTGTTAGCAATTACAGGATCCGTATCCCTCTATTTACTTTCTATTCATGTATTCGTCCAAGTGCTTCTTGAGTTCTGCTATTGTGTCTGCTTCCACAAACTCCTCTGGCACTCACCAGCCTTTGTGTGAAAAACGTGCCTCACCCATCTCTTGATTCATCAATGCTTAAAATTCTTATCTTCATGTTGTTTACACCCTTCCATTGCCTCATCCAATGCTACATCTCCTCCAATCCTACAAATCTCAGGGACAAAAGAACTGCAGATTCTGGAATCCAAGGTAGACAAACAGGAGGCTGGAAGAACAAAGCAAGCCAGGCAGCATCTGGAGGAAAGAAGAAGTCAACGTTTCAGATATTACCCTTTTTCGGGATTGGATTTGCGGGTTGGGGAAGCTGCAGATAAAGGGGTGGGGGGGGAGCAAGGGCGAGAAATGTTGACCTCCTTTCTTCCAGGTGCTGCCTGGCTTATTGTGTTCTTCCAGCCTCCCGTTTGTCTAGATACAAACCTCAGAGCCTTGTTCCTCCAATTCTGCCCTCCTGTGGATTATCGACTCCCTCTGCTTCACTATCGGTGATCAAGCCTTTGGCTGTCAAGGCCCCACATTCTGGAATCCCATCTTTAAAACGTCGACCAGGGTTTTTACTTGCCCGCTCCCAATATCTCTTTCCTTGTTTTAAACTGCATCCGACAACACTTCAGGGAAGTGCCTGAGGACATTGTGAGTGCAATATAAATTCAAGTTACTGTTGTTGCTTTTGGTTGAAATTTTTGTTGAAAAGTCTCAAGTATTCCACAGAGACAAACAGATGTCAAGACTGAAAGATTTAGAGTGGTGATCAAATGCTTGGTTGAAAAGTTTGAAATCTCCAGCTTTTCATCTTTTCCTCTCAAATTCTCCAAAATTCTGACTTGCAGCTGCCATGGAAACATGGAGAAATAGGAGCAGCAGTAGGCCATTCAGCCCTTCAAGTCTGATAACCATTCAATGCCATCATGGACGATCATCCAACTCATTGCCCTGTTCCTGTTTTCTCCCCAAATCCTTTGATCGTTTAAACCCAAAAACCATATTTAACTCCTTGAAAAGATTCAATGTTTTGGCCTCAACCACTTGTCATTGCAGAGAATTCCACAGGTTCCCATTCTCTACATGAGGAAATTTCTCCTCTTGTTCTCAGTCCTTGGTTCTTTTCTCCCTCTTCCATCTTCCCTGCCGCTTCCCCCTCCCCCACCCTCCAACCCCAACACTATTCTCACTTGCATTTATATCTTCTGCCCCATTCTAACTAGATTATGTTTCTTTATTCCCTTTGCCAATTGCTTCTTCAATCACCCAGCATTACTGGATCCCTCTGGAAAATTTCTACTTCTTACAAACAGACTCAAATATAGTTTGTATCCTTGGGAACTTGTATGGAGATCAAAATTCAATGTTTCTGGCACGTTGCAGCATCACCTCAAAGATTTACAGACAGTCTCCAATCAAAGCCATGCAAAAAAGCCTAGTTTTTCTTCAAAATAATTCAGTGCAAAACATGCCACAGTCAGAAATGACTGGATGATGGTACAATTGAGGTGCAGGAGGTTGATGCAAGTGAGGAGTGACCCAGAGAAACAACTGATTGCAATGTTTGGAATGAATGCATTCCTCAGACCTTGCTTTGATGTGTTTAAATGTTTAAATTGATTTTCTCCCAACCCCACTCTCAGATTGCTTATCTCATCAACATAGTTACAATGCTGCCGTATCCCCATCCGAACGTTATTGAACTATTTTTCCCTTTCAAGTTGGCTTCCTTTGTGACTGAGATAACAAGAAGAGATCAGTGATTTTACTGGAAATTTATTAAGCCAGATGTTGCATGAGGAATGCTGGTGAAATTAACAAAACTGTTAGGTTGTCGTAAATCAAACAGTAAATATTTGTAACATAAACAGAAATTGCTGGAAAAACTCGGCAGGTCTGGCAGCATCAGTTCTGAAGAAGGGTTTCTGGACCAGAAAATTTAACTACGTTTCTTCCTCCATAGACGCTGCAAGTTCTGCTGAGTTTCTGCAGCAGTTTCTGTTTTTCCTTCAGACTTCCAGCATCCACAGTTCTTTGGGGTTAATTTTTGTTCAATAAATTCTTGTGTTAGCTGAAATTAGAAGCCAATGTCAGAGATATCTAAAGGGTACCATGTTGACTTCTCACCAATTAGTTCACTGCTGAAATGAGTAAAGTGGAATTAAAAAGTCCCATCTCTTCACATTAAAAAATGGCTGAAAAAGTTGTGGCATTTTTCACTAAAGACAAAAATCACCTGGACTGTAGTAAAAGAGTCTTCTTCAATCCACTCTGCCAATGCTGAAAGTCTTCTCCAAACAAAAACAGAAATTGCTGAAGAAAACTCAGCAGGTCTGGCAGCATCTGTGGAGAGAAAGCAGAGTTAACATTTCAGGTCCAGTGATAGAAGATCATTGGACCCAAAACGTTAACTGTGTTTCTCTCTCCTTGGATGATGCCGGACGTACTGAGTTTCTCCAGTACTTTGTTTTTGTTTCAGATTTCCAGCATCCGCAGTTCTTTGTTTTATTTCAGTCTGGAAGTCTGCTCTTGGATTTCTAAATCGAATAATAAATCTCCTATAGGAAAGATGTAGTTAAATTTGAAAGGATGGAGAGAAGATTTACAAAGGTGTTGTAAGTGTTAGAGGGAGAGGCTGAATAGGCTGGGGCTATTTTCCCTGGAGCGTTGGAAGCTGAGGGGTAACCTTGTAGAGGTTTACAAAATTATGAAGGGCACGGATAGGTTGAATAACCAAGGTCTTTTTCTCAGGGTAGGAGAGTCCAAAACTAGACAGCATAGGTTTAAGGTGAGAGGGGAAAGATACAAAAAGGACAGAAGGGGCGACTTTTAAACGCAGAGGGTGGTTCATGTATGGAATGAGCTACCAGAGGAAGTGGTGGAGGCTGGTACAATTGCAACATTTAAAATATATCAGCATTGGTATACGAATAGGAAAGATTTAGAGGGATATGGGCCAAATGGTGGCAAATGGAACTAGATTAATTTAGGATATCTGGTCAGCATGGACAGGTTGAACAGAAGGATCTGTTTCTGTGCTGCAAGTCTCTAAGACTCTAAATCTTATTCTCTAGCAAATGTCAATTCTTAACCTCAATGAGCACAAAAACCCATCCCAAAGATACCACTCATAAAGAATGCACAGCAAACAAAAAGTGTTGGAGATCACAGTGGGTTAGGCAGCATCCATGGGGAGAGAAACCAAGCTAACATTTCAAGTCTAGATGACTCTTCATCGGAGCTGACGTGAAGTGTGGGGCTGCAGTAGTTATGCAATGGTGGGGGGAGGAGTTCTGGAGGAGAAAGGATATCGATGGAGTGGATTAAGTAATCAGAATGTGAGAATGGCAGAACAACTGTGTGTATAGATTGGAAATAAAAGCGTCATATTCTTCTTCTCTCCATTTAATGTGTTAAAATGCAAGTGTTTTGGTTGATTAGTTCATTGGATTACATTGTACATATGGCACAGGAAAAGGCCTTTTTGCTCAAATATTCTCACTCTGGTCTTCTGTCTCATCTATCAGAATAACATCCTTCCTTCAACACTTACCCCTAATCACACCTTAACTATCCAGAAATCCTTTGTGTTGGGTGTAGTACAAACATAAGCCTCAGAGGAAGCACTGCTGAAGCCAATGTGCACTTCTTCAGTTCAATTTTCACCTTTGTCTCTTTCATTTCCTAAAGAATCTGACTTAACAATAATTTTTTTAAATAGTTGCTCATGGGATATAGGCATCACTGGCTAGACCAGCATTTATTGTCAATCCCTAATTGCCTAGCTGGCAGTTAAAAGGCAATCATATCACTGTGGGTCTGGAGTCATGTGTAGGCCAGACCAGGTAAAGGTGGCAGATTTCTTTCTCTAAAGGACATTGGTGATTCAGATGTGATTTCTTTTTAATGATAATTGACAGCGACTGTGTAGTCACCATTAGATCCCAGATTTTCCCTATTTGCCATTAATGGGTAGAGTTCTCCCCTATTGGTACCAGTTTCAGATGCTGAGAATTCAGTGATAATTATTCAAGCCTTACCTTGGTCTGTCTTACCTTTTCACATCCTGCACATAATCTGCATTCCGGTCAATGAGATGAGTGATGGAATCCTTGATAGCTTCATGCTTAAAGGATGAGGCTGTTCCAAATACAGTCACATCTGGAACGGTGGAGCAGAGCTGAGCAACAGCCTGGCCCTGCAGTAATCACAATCAAATCAGATCTCAGCCTCAACATCTGACAGTGGCTTAATAAACAGACGTACAGACACTTCCAAAGAAATTACTCTGGGAGAGAACTTCAATAATTAGCTGCTGTCCACATCCCACAAGATTAGCGACAGCAGATTATTTTTTAAGCTTTAATTGGTACCCAGTTGCCGTGACTCAGTTGGGTCCTGTACTTTTCCTGAGCCAGAGTGAGAATGCCTTGTTAGAATTTCTATCCAGTGTCTTTCCTGGCGAATTAACTCAAGTATTGACTGTGCCTGGAGGACCATCATCTTGGTGAAAGAAACTCTTTGGTCTGCCTCAAACCTGTTGGTCTTCCAGAGCAAGGAGTTGACCCTAACTGAATGTTCAGACTGGCACATTCTAAGGTCCAAGACGAGGTCCTAAGGGACACATTATAGCTTGCGCAGCAGCTGCCGTGACACAGCGGGGAAAGACCACAGTCTGAGGTATTTCTGCCGAAGTTAAATGGGGATCCATTTAGTTATTGGACCTTCCAAATGCCTCAAATGCACGTAAATATAATCTTGCACAATCAAGAAAAGCCTTTGGTTTGTTTGTTGGATAGAATCAAACTCCAATGTTTGTTTCGTCATAAGCTACTGTACAGAACCAAACTGCTTTAGTGACGTTGTCTGTACGTTTTTATGATTATTTGAAATGAAAAGGAATTATGTCCCACCCGAGTAAGCACAAAATCTGAGCTGACCCTCCCAGTTCAGTGCTAAGGGAACACTGCACTGCTAAAGGTGAGGTTCTTCAAATCAGTTGTTAATCCTGAGCCCTCTCAGGCGGGTATGAAAGGATCTACACCTCTGTTTTGGAGAAGCGCAGTGGTGTGCTCCCCTGTGTTCAGGACAAAATTCATTCTTCAGTTGATTCCCAATACTAGATCATTTAGCCAGAATCACATTGTGTTCCTGGGATCTTGCTGTGGTCACAAAACCCTGCACCAGCATGTCAACAGCAACAACCCTTCAGAAGTGAGCTCACTTACTCCATTGATAAGCCAGTTTCACCCACTGAATGCTAAACATGGATGGTGCCACAGATAAAGCATCTGTGTCCTTGCAGAGGATGGTTTAACAGGGAGGTGTGAAAGGGAGGCTGGGAATGGAGAGTTATTCTGTTAGATGAGGCAGGAGACTCGAGCGGAACATAAAAGCCAACATGGAATTTTTGGGCAAAATGGTCCTTTTCTATGTTATATGTTCCATGTAATCCTATGAGCTAATCAATCAAAACACTTGCATTTTGACGCATTATCTGTTTCTGCCCCCACAAGCACATTACACAGAAATAATAAGTTCTGATCCTTCTACAAAACGTCGGTCCACTTTTTGTGTCCTTTCAAATGTTGACTGATCTGATTCGCAGCTTGCTTCTTTTCTCTCTCCATTTTCACTTTCCTGTTCTGTCTTATCCTCTGTTTTATCCTGAACTTTTTTTTGTTCTGATCAATTACTTTCGGAGCATAGAAAAATGTTCAATTACCTGAAAAGGTCAGTCTTTATAGACCCTCAAAAGCTGAACATATACATCAAAGTAAAATCAAATCAAAGGTATCCCATTTTGTATGGGACATTAACATATGGATGCTCTGTGCAAAGATAAGTGCAGTTTGGGGTTTTTGATTCCAGCACCATGAAGATCCATCCTTTGCATGCAGTTAAATCAAGCCTACAGCACAGAGCCAGTTCAGTTGGCTCAAGTGATCTTTGCCAGTGTTCACATTCCACTCAAGGTTTCTCCCATTCCTCATCATCAAACTCTACACAATCACATTATCTGCTGCGGGAGCTGAAGACAGGAGCTGCACACTGCGGAAATCCTCACCACTCTCAGAATGGTTACGGCCATTCGGTCTATCATTTCTGTACTGACATGCAGACTGAGCAGTCCTCCAAGTGCTGCTTCCCCACCTTCTCCCTGTAACCCTGCACATTCTTCCTTTTCCAAAAAAAATCATCCAACAGTTTTCTGAAGGCCTCTAATGAATCTGCCCACACCCCTCTGCATCCCCCACCCCCCAAATCTCAGGGAGTGTAATTCAGAACCTAACCACTCCCAGCATGATAAATGCGTTTTACTCATGTCACCATGATTCTTTCAATAATTGCCTTCAACCTGTGTCCTCACATGTGCTTGATCCTTTGACCAAATGGGAGCATTTTGTCCCCATTCACTCCATCCAGACGTCTACATGATTTTGAATACCTATATCACACTTCCTCTCAGCCTTCTCTTTAAAGTCTTAACTTTTCCAATTGAAATGCATAACTGATGTCCCTTATCCTTGAACTCACTCTTGTACATCCTTCCTGCACTTCCTCTGATGCCTTCACATCTTTCCTAGAGTCTGATGTGTGGAACAGAACACAGTATTCTCATTCAGAGATAGTAGGAACTGCAGATGCTGGAGAATCTGAGATAACAAGGTGTAGAGCTGGATGAACACAGCAGGCCAAGCAGCATCAGAGGAGCAGGAAGGCTGACGTTTCGGGCCGAGACCCTTCTTCAGAAATCCATTCTCATTCCTTCCTTTCAAGGTCAATCCACAAGAAATTCCTAAACTGTTCTCGTAGAATCCCTACAGCATGTAGGCAGGCCTCTTGGCCCATCAAGTCCACACTGACCCTCCAAACAGCATCCCACCCAGACCCACCCCCACGACATGATCATATAACCCCACATTTCTTATGGTTAACCCACCTAGCGTGTACACCCCCGATTACTATGGGTAATTTAGCATGGTCAATCTACCTAACCTGCACATTCTCTGGAAACCAGAACACCCATAGGAAGCCCATGCAGAGAATGTGCAAACTCCAGACACACCGTGGAATCGAACCCGGGTCCCTGGTGCTGTGAGGCACCAGTGCTAACCACTGAGCTACCATGCTGCCCTAATCTCCCTTAATTCATTTATTCACAGGTTAGGGGTATTGCTGGCAAGGACAGGAGTTATTCCTCACCCACAGTTGCTCTTGAGAAGTTGGCAGTAAGCTGCTTTCTTGCGTACAACTGAGTGGCTTGCTGAGACATTGCAAGGAAGTTAAGAGCCAATCACATTACTGTGAAATTGAGAGTTAATATCATTCAGACTGGGTAAGGGCAGTAGATTGCCTTCCTTAATGAGATTAGTGTACCAGATGAGATTTTATGGCTATTAAAAATGGTTTCATAGTCACATAATTACTGAAGTTAGCTTCGCCATTCTAGATTTATTCATTGAAATCAGAAATTGCTGGAAAACCGCAAGTCAGGCAGCATCTGTGGAGATAAAGTAGAGTTATTAGACAGGGTAGTTAAGAAGGTGTTCAGCATGCTTCTCTTCATCGCTCCGACCTTTGTGTATAGGAATTGGAATGTCATGTTAAGGTTATACAGGACATTGGTGAGGCCTCTTCTGGAATACTGTGTGCAGTTCTGGTCACACTATTCTAGGAAAGACATTATTAAACTGGAGACAGTTCAGAAAAGATTTACCAGGATGTTGCCAGGAATGCACGGTTTGAGATATGAAATTAAACTGGAAAGGCTGGGACTCTTTTCACTGGAGCTTAGGAGGTTGAGGGGTGACCTTATTGAGATTTATAAAATCTTGAGGGATATAGATAAGGTGAAGGATATTTGGTCAAATTCATGAATAGGGAGAATTTGGAGGGATATGGGCCAAATGTAGACAGGTGGGACTAGTTTAGTTTGGGAACATGGTCGGTGTGGACTGGTTGGAATGAAGAGCCCATTTGCATGCTGTATGACTCTATGATTTTATAACTGAAGAAGGGTCACTGGATGTGAAACATTAACTCTACTTTCTCTCCACAGATGGCTGCCTGACCTGTTGGGTTTTTCCAGCAATTTCTGATTTTGTTTCTGATTTCCAGCATCCGCAGTTCTTTGGTATTTTGTTCATTGAATTTAAATTCCACCAGCTGCCACAGTAGGATTTTGAACCGATGTCCCCAGACATTAGTCTGGGTATCTGGTGAGCTAGTTTAGTGATATTACATCATGCCAACTTTAATTTTATCCCAAATTTATTTAATTAATGCCATTTAAATGTTTAAGTAGATGTGGTGGGATTTGAACTCTTGTCTCCAGGTTCAATGACATCATTATGTTACCAAACCTTCTATGCAAATTCCATATTAGGTATTATAACACGCCCTTGCAACATGTTGACGCTTAGCATGCAGGAATCTATACAACCACTTTAAACAGGGCGCTAAATATAACATTGAGATTGGTAGGTTCTTGATCAGTCAGGGAATCAAAGGTTATGGGAAAAGGGCATGAAAGTGGATGTGAGGAAAATTGGATAAACCATGATCCTATTGAATGATAGAGCAAGCTTGAGGGGCAAAATGGCCTACTCTTGTTTCTACTTCTTATGGCGTTATGGTCTTATGGTCTCAAATATGAACCACAGCAGGAATTAAATTCATTAACAGTTTATCATTAAGTTTCAGGTCCTGATGCCCCCTGCTGCTCACTGTAGCCAATGCAAAAATTGAGTGAAGTATCTTTGCATTGGAAGATTAGATTCAAACTCCTTGGTCAGTTTTATTCAAGCTACTAGTTTGTTCCAGATCAGGAAAGGCAGAACAACAGTTATATGTGGAGAGATAGTAGGAACTGCAGATGCTGGAGAATCTGAGATAACAAGGCGTAAAGCTGGATGAACACAGCAGGCCAAGCAACATCAGTGGAGCAGGAAGGCTGACGTTTTGGGTCTAGACCCTTCTTCAGAAAAGGTGGAGCTCTTATCACCAGCACTGGAAATCCTTCGAAGCCCTTTTTGGAAGTATTGACATCATCTCGTTATGAATTATTGCTAACAGAAAGACTTGATGGGATTCTCAATCATTATTCAGGTACTTATATTACTGCACTTGCATTGTACTTACAGTTTTGGAACCAAATTGTTGGTGTTGATTCCTATCAGGCTACTCCTAATGGGTGAACTGACACCATGAGCATTGCTGGGTCAAATTCCTGAAAATCCATCCCTTACAACAGATTAATTATTTGCAGTTCAAGAGGACAGCTCACCAATTTGTCAAGGGACAATGAGGAGACAGCCAACAAATTGCTCGCAACATTTATTTTTTGAGAATCATCAAAGGAATCATCAAAATCAAAGGGGTGGCCACTGACCAGAGTTATGCCAGCTCTCTAGGGGACCTGCAAAATGGTGTGGAAAGGACTCAGCCTTTTTTTACATTCATTCCCAAGATGAGGGCATCACTGGCTAAGTCAGCATTTATTGCCCATCCCAATATGCCCTTGCAACATGTTTAGCAACTGTCTTGATGCTTTGCGTGCAAGAATCCATGCAGCCACTTTAAACAGTGCGCTAAATGTACCACTGAGATTAGCAGGTTTTCGATCAGTCAGGGGATCAAGGGTTATGGGAAAAGGGCATAGGAGGCAGTTGAGAGTCAACCCCATTGCTGTGGGTCTGGAGTCACATGTAGGTCAGACCAGGTAAGAATGGCCGTTTCCTTCCCTAAAGGGTATTAGTGAATCAGATGTTTCCAATTTTTTTTATTGAATTCAAATTCCACCATCTGTTGTGGCAGGATTTGAAGCCACGTCCCCAGACCATTACCTGGGTCTCTGGATTAACAGTCCAGCAATAATACTACTTGACCATTACCTCCCCCTTCCATCAATGGGCATTTTATCTGCAGCCGGTAAGGTGTAAAATAGCCTCCCACCAAGAGGCCAAATGAGTCACTTGAGTGGAAATTAAGACCCTCTCCATGATGCAACCAACCTTTCACCAGGTGCCCTGGCAGCTTCTCTGAGAGGTTAGCAAGGGGTCCTTAATTGGGCATTCAGGTGGCAACATTCCCATCAACCATTCATTCTCCTACCTTACCCAGGCTTGCCTGACTTATCCATGGTGACAGATGTCCACCCTCACCCTCACAGCTCCACTAAGCATGTTACGAGGGCAGTGTCCATCATCGCACCACCACAGCTGGATGCAGTCCCAGGTGTCACCACCAGCGCCAGTGGTGACACTGAGACTGAAGAGCTATCAAGCTTCTAATAAACCAGCAGCTCTTGGAAGCCATGTTCTCATTCTTTGAAGGGATGGCAGCCCTGATGGCAAATATAACTGAGGTGGCAGGGATTTTCAGACAAACCTGCCCCAGGTTTAGGGCTCATCCTCAGGACCCTGCTTAAATTTAGAGAACAATAAGCAGAATCCACACGATCTCCTATTCGTGACTTGGGCCAGAGGAGGGTGGAAAAACTGGGGGAGAAAAGGAAGAATTCACAGGCTGGAGGAAATACAGAAGTAAAAAGGAGAAGACAGTGTGCAAAACCTGGCCATTTTCAGTGAATGGTTTTTGAAGTTGCGCAGTTTGTGTTCACCGGGCAAAACTGAGAGATTTGGCTCCTGGGCTCGAGTAAATTTAATCACAGATGTTGCAGCAACTAAATAGCCTGAAAACAAAACCAACGAAAAAAGATCTGCATTGATTCCTGAAACATGGATTGTTTAGGGATTTTGTTTTTATAAAATCTAGCAGGAAATCTGGCTGATTTGGCACCGAAATCATCTTCCTGAGTTCCATGGTACATTTTACATCTGACACACACTCAATGACATAATCTGCTCCTATCCTTTTCTCAATGTAGTCCCATGATAATTTTATAGAATTGGAATGATCCAGACAGCATAGCTATAAGCCCAGGCCAAGCACCCCTCAAAGATACATTTCTAGATACATTTATGTTTTTGAGTCATCCTTCAAGAAAGGAGTCTGTTCCCATTGACAGCCTAGATCTCTTTGACCATCTTGCTCATCTGTCTCATTTGCTGACCTCTCTCATGTTCTTCAACATTGGTTCCTGCCTCTCTTTTAACTTCATCCCAGCTCCATACCGTATCCCCTTAAATACTGTTCAAACTCAAATTTCTTCCAGATCCAATGAAAATTAGGACATCAACCTGAAACTCTGTTTCTTTTTCCTCAGTTGGTTTGTTACCTGTTGTATATGTCCAGATTCAACAGGTTTCTGGTTTTATCCTAGCAGTGGGAAGGTGATGGCCTAGTGGCTTTATCTCTGGAATGTTAATACAGAAACACAATTAATGCTCTGGAGTCCCAGGTTCGAATCCCGCTGCAGCAGATGGTGGAATTTGAATTCAATGAATATCTGGAATTAAGAATCTTACAATGACCATGAATCCATTGTCGATTGTCGATTGTTGGAGGAAACTCATCTGGTTCACTAATGTCCTTCAGGGAAGGAAGTTGCCATCCTTACCTGGTCTAGCCGACTCCATACCCACAGCAATGTGGTTGACTCTTAACTGCCCTCTGGGCAAATAGGGATGGGCAATAAATGCTGCCTTGCCAGTAATGCCCTCATCCTGTGAATGAATAAATGGATTAAATACTGTATAGCCAGCTGGAGGAGAAGATACAAGAGCGGAACATTGGTTGGAAAGGGATAATATCTCACTCAACAGAAACAAATTAAATAGAAATTTTATATTCAGTGCTTCTCAAGGCAAAGCTCTCTCCTTCTAAATGCCCAGTTAGACACATTAAGAGTAATGAGAGGTTAGATTTGTAGTCACGAGAAACTGAGCTGCAATACTGAGGGGATTCAAATTTAATGAGGTTATTAGGCCTTCATCTTCTTCTTATATCATAAAATATTAGGAGATGTCAGGCTTCAAATATGGCTTATTACATTCTTTGAGGATTTAAAATTCACCCTTGATTCTAAATACCATTACTGCGATTAATCTCTATGGGCCAGCCAATCAGAAGCGTAGTCACTGTTGCTAAAATAGCAGGCCAGATGTTAACACTGTGCCAACAGGGCTTTGAATGGGTTAAAAATCTGGACTGTTTAATCTGTTTTTCTCTCAGCAGTGCTGCTTGGATCTGCTGAGTGGTTCCAGAATTTTATGTTTGTTTTTATATTTCGGTATCCACAATATTTTATCTTTTTCTTATTCATCATATCTCTGTATCTACTCCAGCTTTCCAAACCTCCGTCATCCCTCATTCCCACAAAAATGCATAGAAATATAAAATATTGGTGTGGACACAGGCCATTCCACCCATTGAGCCAATCTGCCATTAACATAATCATGTCTGATCCTCTATCTCAACACTATATTCCCACTCTCTCCATATACCTCTTGGCACCTTTAGCTTTTAGAAATTAGTCAACTTATTTCTTAAATGCAATCAATAAATTCACCTTCATAGCCTACTGTGGCAGAGAACTCCACTGATTCACCAGATTCTGATTGAAGAAAGTTCTCCTCATCTTAGTCTGAAATGCACTACTATGTTTTTTGAGACTGGATATGCCTTGTTCTGAGCTCCTGGTCAGGGGAATATCATCTTTACATCCAGTCTGTCTAGCCCTGTCAGAGTTTTACAAATCAGTAAGATCCCCTCTCAACCTTTTATCTCCAGTGAATACAGACCCTATCAATCCAATCTCTCCCCATAGAACACACCTGCCATCCCTAGGAATCAGTCTGGTGAACCTTTGCTGCACTCTCTCTATAGAAAGTATTTATCTTCTTATGGAAGGAGAACAAAACAGGTCACAATACTCTAGGTGTGGATTCACCAAGGCCCTGTTTTATTACCGTAAGACTTCCTCAACCCTGTATTCACACCTTCTTTTAGTGAACACCAACATACCATTTGCCCTCCTAACAATCTGATGTACCCGCATGCTTGCTTTCAAAGACAAGTGAAACAGCACACCCTTGGTGCATCAACTATTTCCATTCTACTGCCATTTAAATAATACACTGCCATTCTGTTTTATCTCCCAAAGTAGACAACTTCACATTTATCCACCTGCCATGAATTTACTCACTCGCTCAACTTGTCTAAATCATTCTAAAGCCTCAATATATCCTCTTACCACTCACACTGTCACCCAGTCTTATATAAAAACTAACCCAGAAATATTACATCCAATTCCCTCATCTGAATCATTTATATATATATCGTGAATAGCTGAGACCCAAGTGCTGATCCCTGGACTCATACATCATTCTAAAAATGGCCCATTTGCTCCTATTCTGTTTCCTGCCTGCTAACTAATTCTCAATTCATGCCTGGATATTACCACCTATGTTTTGATTTAGCACACTATTCACTCATACAGGGCTTTAGTAAAGGCTTTCTGAAAATCCAAATACATCACTGGTTCTACCTCATCTACTCTACTAGTTATGCCTTCAAAAAATCCCCAGTGGGTTTGTAAAACATGGTTTCCCTTTCATAAATCCATGTTGACTGTGTGTAAAACAATTGTTTTTATTTAAGTATCCTACCAAGGACTGTTTCAGAATCCATAGAATTTTGAAAGGCGACTATTTCCAATGGCCACCTCCCTTAATACACTCAACAACTGTAACATAAGTTGAAAAAGACTGCAGTATGCATTTCTGTCATGTCTTCAGCATAATAAAATATCCCAAGACACATCACAGGAGTGACCACAATAAAATGTGATACTGAGACACACAGAAAGCAAGTGTGGCAGACAGAGGTGACTTTATGCAGAGGTAATGTCACTGGGCTAGTAATGCAATAGATGCAGGCTTGCTCCAACCATGCTCTCAGGCACTGCATTCCACATTCCAACCATACACTGGATAAAAATGCTTTCTCTCACACCACCTTTGGTTCTGGTGTCAATCACCTTTAATCGGTGTCTTCTGATTCTCAATCCTTCTACCAATGGGGAGCACATCTTTTCATCCATCCTATCAGACCTCTACCAAATCTTCTCTCTGCCTTCCCTTCTCCAGGGGAACAGCCTGAACTGCTCCAAATAGCCACTAAACTCGAGTTCTTCATTTCTGGAACTGCTCTCAAAAATCCTTTCTGTGCACTCTCCAATATTTTCACAGCCTAGTGGCAGCCACAGCTGGAGGCAATTCTTCAGCTCAGGCTGAATCTGTGATAATAGAAACTGCAGATGCTGGAGAATCCGAGGTAACAAGGTGTAGAGCTGGATGAACACAGCAGGCCAAGCAGCATCATAGGAGCAGGAAAGCTTGACATTTCGGGCCTAGACCCTTCATCAGAAAATGTTTCAAGGCTGAAGAGATTATGAGAGAATTGCAGTGGGACAGAGATCCCCTGAGGTTTGTCCGGAGGGAAGAGGGTAACTTCTTCAGGGTAGGCATCCTTAGAAGAGGCTTCGCAGTGGGGTGAAAATTTTATCAGAGATAATAGGAACTGAAGATGTTGGAGAATCTGAGATAACAAGGTGTATAGCTGGATGAACACAGCAGGCCAAGCAGCATCAGAGGAGCAGGAAGGCTGACGTTTCAGGCCGAAACGTCAGCTTTCCTGCTCCTCTGATGCGGCTGGGCCTGCTGTATTCATCCAGCTTTACACCGTTTCCTCCGCTTGTCAGTTCTTTTGTCGTTTTCCTTTCCTTTCTTTCTGTCTCCCTCTCTCCTTTGCAGTATTCCCACCCCCACCCCCCCAACATTTAACTATTTTTAAACTTCAATTATTTCACCTGAAGGAAAGGAATCACATCGGTGACGAGGTGGGAGCTGAGCATGTGCACCTCATCCTGCAGCAGCAGCGGAGTGAGCATGGGCTGGAGTGACGTCGAGGGATCGGACATGGGTCGGATCAAGTCCCGGAGGGGCTGCGTACTTGGAGCGATGGTGAGGCCGCGTACTGGGGCGTCACGGGGGCCGTGTCCCAGGGCAACAAGCAGCCGAGAGAGCTTTTCGGTGGGGAAGCGGCTTCGATGGGCTCCCATCTAGCGGTGGCAGCATTTTCAGAGGTGGCTGCTGAGTTGGTCAGTCGGTCTGTGAGGCATGGAGTGGGGCCTTCATTTTCCACATGGAGTAGGCCCCCTGACAGCAGCATGGCATGAACTGGTTTAGCCCAGAGCAGGACACTCTTGGCAGCATAGCATAAGCTGTAAAGTCCAGAGCGGGATTCAGGCTCTGGTATAGCAGCGAGGAAGGAAAGTTGGACTCTCTTTAAGTTATCTTTCTTTATTTTATTCTGTAAAAGGTGCTTATGTACGAGCGACGGTGCACACCTTTCACTGCATTTTGCTTTGAATGTAAATGACAATGAAGGATATTCAATTCAGTTCAGGGAAAAAGACGAGGAGGAGAAACAACAGGAAAACAGAGAAACTGATAGTTTTGTCAGACCGTATCAAAATGAAAACAAAAACAGCCCAATAAATATGTTGTATGTATAACAGCTTGATCATACAATGCATCTGACAGTATCATTCAGCTTTGTGACAAATTATCCGCATGTAGAGAATTCAAAGATGAAGTACAGACATTACTAACCTGAGCACCATGTACGTATAAAATGAGAATACGTAAATAAAATCTGTGCTCCTTCCCACAAAAAGCACCTGAGATGTTTATGGTTCCCGAAGACATTTCATAGAAAGTCTATAATTGTCTAAGTTTTATTCAAATCAGCGGATTACCATTTAAGAACTAAGAACAATATAGCCCAGGAACAGGCCCTTCAGCCCTCCAAGCCTGTGCCGACATATTTTGCCCTTCCATATTAAAATTGTCTTCACTTACAGGATCCATATCCCTTTATTTCCTTCCTGTTCACGTATTTGTCCAAGTGCTTCTTGAATGTTGCTATTGTGTCTGCTTCCACCACCACCTCTGGCAACACACTCCAGGCACTCACCACCCTTTGTGTGAAAAATTTGCCATGCACATCTTTTTCAAACATCCTCCTGCGCCTTGAACCTGTGTCCCCCAGTAATTGACCCCTCCACCCTGAGAAAAAGCCTCATACTTTCCATTTTATCCATGCCATTCACAATCTTGTAAACATCTATCAGATTGCATCTCAACTTCCTGCATTCCAGTGAAAACAAACCCAGTCTATCTAGCACATCTTCATAGCTAAAATACCCCATACCAGGCAACATCCTGGTAAATCTTTTCTGTACCCTCTCCAAAGCATCCACGTCCTTCTGGTAGTGTGGTGACCAGAACTGTATGGGATGTTCCAAGTTTAGCCAAAATAAAATTCTATAAAGCTGCAGCATAACTTGTCTATCCTTATACTAAGTGCCCCTTCCAATGAAGCCAAGCATGTATGCCATAGGCCTTTTCTACTACCTTATCTACCTGCGCTGCCACCTTCAGTGATCTGTGGATCTGCACATCCAGACCTCACTGCATATCAATACTCCTAACGGTTCTGCCATTCACCATATAACTTCCACCTATACTTGACCTTCCAAAACGCATCACCTCACATTTGTCTGGATTAAATTCCATTTGCAATGCCTCTAACTGATCTATATCCTGCTGTATCCTCTGACAACCCTCCTCACTATTGACAACTCCACCAATCTTTGTATCATCTGCAAACTTACCAATTAGACCAGCTACATTTTCCTCCAAGTCATTTATGCAGATCACGAACAGCAGAGGTCCCAATACTGATCCCTGTGGAACACCACTAGTCACAGCCCTCTGTTCCGAAAAGCATCCTTCCACTGCTACCCTGTGTCTCCTACGATTAAGCCAGCTCTGTATCCACTTTGCCAGCTCACCACTGATTCCATATGATTTCAACTTTTGCACCAGTCTGCCATGAAGGACCTTGTCAAAGGTTTTACTGAAGTCCATGTCGACAACATCAACCACTTTTCCCTCATCAATCATCTTCATCACCTCCTCAAAAGCTCAATTAAGTTAGTAAGGCACAACCTTCTCCATACAAAACCTTGCTGTCTATCACTAATAAGCCCATTTGCTTCTAAATGTGTAAAGATCTTGTCCCTGAGAAACTTTTCTAATAATTTCCCTACCACCAAAATGAGACTCACAGGCCTGTAATTTCCAGGATTATCCCTGCTAGCCTTCTTAAACAATGGGACAATGCTGGCTATTCTCCAATCGTCTGGGACCTCAACTGTGGCCCAAAGAGAATACAACGATGTCTGTCAATTCTCCAGCAATTTGTTCTCTTGCTTCCCTCAATATTTTGGGATAGATCCCATCAGGACCCAGGCATTTGTCTACCTTAATATCTTTTAACATGCACAACACCTCTTCCTTTTTAGTAGCAACTTGGCTTTAAACTCGATACTTCCTTCCCTGAGATCATCCTTCGCCCAACTCCTTTCCTTTGGTGAATACTGACACAAAGTATTTGATGAGGATTTCACCTTTCTCTTCTGGCTCCATACATACATTCCCTCCTTTGTCCTCTAATGGACCAATCCTTTCCCTGGCTACCCTCTTACTTTTTATATATGTGTAAAACGTCTTGGGATTCTCTTTAATCATGTTCGCTAACGACTTCTCATGACCTTCTGACTCCTTGCTTAAGTTCTTTCCTACTTTCCTCATATACTTCAAGGCTCCATCAGCCCCCATACTCCTAGACCTTACGCACGCTTCCTTTCACTTTCTGACCGAAGTCACAACATCTGTGGTCATCCAAGGTTGACATCATTTGCCATACCTATCCTTCATTCTTGCAGGAATGTACCTCCCCTAAACTCTTATCAACTGCTGCTTGGAATACTTCCACTCATCTGATGTAGATTTACCCTCAATCAGCAGCCTCCAATCAAAATTCTCCAGTCGCTGCCTAATACTGTTGCAGTTTGTCTTCCACTAATTTAACACCTTCACCTGAGGACTGCTGTTTTTTCTATCCATGAGTATCTTAAATCTCACAGTAATATGGTCACTATGTCAGATTAGTATATTAATGTGCATGGTGGACCTGGCCTGTATCCTATAGTCAAATTCACATAGAGTCATAGAGCTATGCAGCACAGAAACAGTCCCTTCGGTCTAACTTGTCCGTGCCGACAAGACATCCCAACCTAATCCAGTCCCATTTGCCAGTATTTGGCCCATATCCCTCTAAACAGTTCCTATTCAAGTACCCATCCAGATGCCTTTTAAATGCTGTAAATATGTGATTAAAATGTCATGATGAACATAAAATGCTCATCCCATGACAACTGAGGATGAAGGCCATTTCATCCATCACATCCATGCTAGCACCATAATGGGAGCTACTTATGTTAATTGAATTCCCCTGATCTTTTTCCCCACCATTCTTCCCTTTGCAGTACCTTTCCAATTTTGCTTCAAATGGCATTATTATTTCTGCTTCGAAAGAAGAGATCATTCTTATTAAATTCAGTAGGAAATTCAGGAGAAACTTCTTCAAGCATTCCCACAGGAATAGTTATAACAAGTATACTGAGAAAAACTTTCATTTATAATGTACCTTACAGCCAATTAAGTACATTCTGAAGTGTAGTCACTGATCTGAGGTAGGTAACAGAGCAGCCAATTTGCACACAGCAATTTGAATATGACCAATCTCCTGCAATGATGTTGATTGAGGAAGTAATACTGACCTAGGACTCTGGGCTAACTCCTCAGCTTGTCTTCAAAACATTTTCATGTGATTTTTTTAACAGCCACTTGAAAAAGAAGAAAGGGCCTCAGTT
This sequence comes from Ginglymostoma cirratum, assembly GCA_024137785.1. NCBI lineage: Eukaryota > Metazoa > Chordata > Chondrichthyes > Orectolobiformes > Ginglymostomatidae > Ginglymostoma > Ginglymostoma cirratum. Next base: position 10,358,278 of record JAHRHZ010000223.1, on the reverse strand, counting down.
TAAAGTCTCGGCTGAAATATTCGGGGCTGCATTGCAGTGTCCGCCTCCATTTGTTACTCAGGTCCTGGACCTTAAACCCGAAATTTTATGACGCAGGTGACATTGCTATCAACAAAGTCATGGCTGGCACTCAAGTAACAGGCCAGGTCCACCACGCACCATGCATGGCGTGAGCATCGCTCGTGAGGTCTGCACTTCCTCCTATCTTAAATCGCCTTTCAATTGAGTGGCTTGACATATCTCTTCAGAGAGCTATTAGCAATGTCTCACCCCCAGTATCTAAAAAAGTATGTGAGAGAGAAAATGATTGTGCTGATAGGGGAGTGGAAGGAGTAGGGTATAAACACTGGTGCAGTTCAATTGGCAAATAAACCACCTCTGGACTTTGTGTAATTACACTTTATTATTCTATTTTTTTTAAAGTGCAATTGCAAACTAACCAGTTAAAACAAAGTAACTTTCTCTAATCTGTGTGGGTTTGTTGTTGGGCACAGGGAGTTTGTCATAAAGTCTGCCTCAAACCATGTTAATCATGGAGCACATACCACAAGTGGCTTCATAGCACGATTCTCAACCATTTCTACCTTGAATGGTGCAACCAGATTGAAGAAAATTCTTGTCCTAATGATCTCAGATTGTTGAGGGGTCAGAAACACTCAACTGAAGTGGACACAGTCATGTCATGAGTTGAAATCTCCAGGAATCCATCCAAGTAGATTTGATAGTCAGAGTACACACTGTCAAGCGGTCATCCTTGGCTCATTTCCCTCTTAATAAAAGCATCAAGGTCACTTGAAGCACAATCTTTGAGGGCTCCACCAACAGTAGCTGAAGGTGGGGGTTGAGGGTGGTGAGAAGCTGGGAGTAAATGCTACAGGAATGTGTGACAGTCACAGTGGGCTTTTTTTAAATATTCATTCACGGGATGTGGGTGCTGCTGGCAAGACCAGAACTTGATGTATTTTCTTAATTGCCCTTGAGACAGTCGTGGTGGTGAGCTACCTCCTTCAACCACTGCCATTCTTGGGGAGGAAGGTATTGCAGCAGCTGATGAAGTGCGGCAGCATTGAATGGTGTTACGGAAATGAAAGTAAGAGGTCTTAAAGAAAGAATGGACTTGTGGACTCAGGTTGAACGTGATGTCAAAGTCTGCGGGCAACCTCGTCGAGTCTTAGGTGAAATAATTGCACAGAGGCCTGTATCCTGTCACCTAGTCACCCTGTATTTACATGTGCAGAGTACATGGGCTCTGACCAGCCAGCTCAAAGCCTGTACCTAGAAAGAGGGGATTTTCTGAATCGCCTGGTTATATCTGTCAGCCAGGGCTCCCTGATCGGCCCAGGTTAACAACCCCAATCAAGGATCTCATAGTCAATGAAATCCAACTGACTCTAGTTCCAATCTTTACCTAGGCAATTGCCAAAGAGGGTGGGTGAATTTAAGGGCTAGAAAGACAGTTTCTGGCAGGAACTGAAGGCAATGGCATTAATCTTCCCAAAATGTAGGAAAGGTTGTTAATTCATATATTTTACATATAATAATCCCTGATTAAAAATCAGACTGAAGAACTTGATACAAGTGCATTCAAACTTTGAGCAGGAATGACATTAAAATTGTGGGCTGAATCTTATTATTTTTTGGCTAAGTGCTACTCGCTGCTCACTGGGTATCCTCCAAAAAAACTGGTATTTCTTAAGCCTGCACACCTTTAAAAGGCTTATGTGCATCCAGACAAGCAATGTCAATCCAGAACTGCCAGTTCCAGTATCTTCTCTCTGTTACCTTGAATCCTATCTCTGCAGCTATACACACCTTCCAATAAGGATCATGCTTTATCACTCTCATTATGTCTTCAACATAGAACTCCTACAGTGTGGAAGCAGGCTATCAACTTTGCACTGACCCTCCAAACTACATCCCATCCAGATGCAAATCCCCACCCTATCCCCGTAATCCACCTAACCTGCACATCTTTAGACTGTGGGAGGAAACCAGAGCACCAGGAGGAAACCCACACAGACACATGGGGAGAATGTGCAAACTTCACACAGACAATTGCCTGAGGGTGGGAATCAAACCCAGGCCCCTGGCACTGCGAGGCAGCAGCACTAACCACTGAGCCACAGTGCCACCCAACATCTTCCTTCACTTGTTCTCACTTATCCCAAATTCTAACGCTACCTACACTCTATCCCATCTGCACTGCTCATTCACTCACCCAGGACACCTCCCTAACCTGCACGATTAGTAACAGCTGTGCCATGCACTGTTATCTCCCGTAATACTTGCCTCTCTCTCATTCCATAATAGGGCAAGGTGAGTGGAGGACTCCGTGACATTTGCCACTTCCCTATTAACGTGGTGGAGATGCTGACCATTCCACGCAGTTGACTGACCGTGTCCAAGCCTCTGGACTGGTATCAAAGGCTGCACTGGACTTACTGTGCCAGGACCCTCTGATGTATTCCCCTTGACCTTTCTGAGGCCTGCAGGCAATATAACTAGCTTCCTGCTCTTGAGCTCTTGTCTAAACAAAAAAGCAGCACAAAGTAATATGCACTTGGTAGTTGTAGGTGAGGGGGCAAAGTGCAAAAAGGCAAGGGAGGCAAATGGAAGGCAAGGGGATGCTGTGAACACCCAGAGAGGTCCTGAGTGAGTGAGGGCAATGACAGTAAGTGAAGACCCCAGAGATGCAATCTGCTCCAGTCTATGAGCTGGGAATATGACACCGAGTACACAGTGACCTTGATCCAGCATTACAATGAGAGTTCCTGGTACAACCCAAGGAGAAGCACTAAAGTACAGAAGCACCTGTTAGTGAATCAGAGAAAGGCAATAGGATTCTTAGAGGTTGGCATATGTCTGATGCCAATGTCTATGCACTTGAGGTGCACATAGCTGGTGACCATGGAACAAGCTCTGAGATGTTGGTGTCCAGTATCCAACATGGAGATCCATTGGATCCACTGGAACTGAAGTCACAGGTACCCACGCTGATTTTCAAATCAAGGATTCTCAACATCCTGCTCATTTGGCATGTTTAGTAAAGTAGGAAGATGAATATTAATGAGGTGCCATTCTGAAGGTATTTAACAAACTTTAAGCTCCCTTCATTGGTAGCTCACATTACCTAGCGGGAAGCTCATCACTGCTTGGCAGAAGCATAAAAGGGGTGAGATGCTCCCTATGTTGAGATAATCCTCAACAGAATCCTTGTCTAATTCTGCCACAAATCTCACTAGGTTGCTCAGACTCCGTTAAAATTTTGCCCTGTTTCTCCTGACATTGAACTGAAGTCAAATGCTCACACATATACACACTGTATCTACATGGCTAAACACAGCAATGCCCATCAGTTGAGGATACAGTATTACTGAGCCTTATTGCTACCCCTCAATAGCTGGGCCTCCGTCACTGGTTAGTGCTCCTACAGTCTCTGACACTGGGACACTGACACCGGTTCTAAGGGAAGATCATCAGTGGTCACATGATGCAGACACCGGGAAGCCGAGGATAAGGGTAGGGCCCAGCTGTCACTTCACCCCCTGGCCTGTGTGAGCGGTAGCAGCAGTGGCTCTGGGTTCAGTGCAGGTGAGCCCCGGGGGCAAGGTTGGCTGGGCATGCAGTAGCAGCCTCTCTCTGGTTAGCATCTGCAATGCAAGTCTTGAGCCTTGCCAGCCCATTGAGGTTCCAAGCGTTATTTATTCAGTGATTAAACATAGTAAATGTAATGGAGATGGAGAAAGAGGTATACATGAGTATTGACTATGGTGTGTGGAGTGTTACAGTGTGTGGGTTATACCATTAATATAAGCACTACAATTGCAGTCGGGCAAAACATTGTACTGATCACACTTGTGGTTCGACAAACACAGCCTGCTATGATATAGACAAGTCTAGAGGCACAATGGGTAGCTTCCCTGGCTCTGAGCCAGAGTTTCAAGACCCGCTCAGGACATGTTGGCCAAGAAAGGTGCATCAATAATGCAGCCAAGCAGATCACGGACCAACTTATAAATACAGCAACGGCAAGTGGTAAGATCAGGGCAGGTTCCTGGTCAGCTGTGCGATGGAATGAAGTTGGACCAAACATAACTCTATGCTACAACAGGCAAGGGAAAGAGTGCATGTTGTCACTGCAGGTTGGATTCTCAAGCTCACGTAAACCAGATTGGTGCTGGCACTAAGATGGCTGATCCTACTCCGGGCTGGATGGATCTGTGACCTGCTTCAGTGCCTGACCCACGACCGAGGCCATGTTGCTGTGGGTCAGATATGCCTTTGTTTACAGAACTGGAGAAGAGAACACGTACTTCAAAAATAAAGTGACCGCTTCCTTTCTCTTTGCGATCTATGAACAATCACATAGTCTCTGTTATATCTTTTGTTGCCTCTTCATTAATATCAGATATAATTGTGGCTTTTGCAGTTCAGGCTGTCTTTGCAAGTGAATTTTCACAGTGTTTTCCACACCTTAAAGTGAGATAGATTTGACAGTGTGTCCAGAACAAGAAGCAGAAAGTTTTTAAGTAGCTTTAATGTCTAGGACAGACCTGTTCATCAACAGGATTCCCCCAAGTATTCGAGAGGCAGAAGAGCAACATTAAGTTAGCCCTTAAGCTTTACTTGTTGGAACAACTCATTAAACAGCAGGTTCACAAGCCAGTAAGCGGCATGATTGCAGTATGTATAATTAAAGTGATAGTGGTAAGTTCATGATATTATTTCCTTGTACAAGAAAAGTAAATGACTCACATCTCCACTGAACTGAATTATAATTGCCTTTTATATATTATTTTTATTCTTACCAACAATAAAAAGATTAGGCAAGCTGACAATTTCTGAAAGCAACGAGCTGATTTACTTTCAAGATTATGGATAGCCTGTTGACTGTACGGAAGTCCCAGAGAAAATCAAAACATTTTAAAGGAGTAATTTGCTATTCGTGGTGGAAATCGGGCTGTAGAGGGCAATAGCAATTGGAAGTCCACCAGTCTGTCCCTGGCGACACATCCTAACTACGTAAGGGGTGAAAAGTAGCCAATGACCTCTAAAGCTAATAGCCACTGAAGTGCCAAAGGGCAAGCTGGAAAAATGGAATTGGGGTTTGCTCCCATCTCGTAGATGAGGGTAGAGAACCCTGGACCCTTCCCCATAAAATCCAGTCCTGCCACTCTATGACTTAACGACAAAGATTTCCTTTGCTTATTTATTGACAAATGATATTTTCTGCTTATCAAGAGTATTCAGCGCAGGGTAGCACCGTGAAGCGTACATATCAGCCATCCAATGTCAGCTTACTGCCAGCTCACACACAGCACCTCGTAAACTCTTTTACTGTGTCGCCATTACCTCATGGCAGTCACAGCAACAGAAGACATCACAGGTTTTCTGTGATGTTTCCCTTTCCTTTAATGGACATCCTCTCTGACTCAGGTTGTCAATTTACTTACAAATTATGAACAGAATTGTAGGTAGCAACCTGCTAGCAGCTAATTTAATCCTGGTCATGGTTTAATTTATTTTGAAGCTTCAGAACCAGTCAAGAGAAAAGAAAATGGTCTGGTATTATCTGGTCTTGTTTGATCTTTACATTCAGTGGTGAAAGGATGGACATTAACTAAGAGCAAGACTAGTTCTTCCACAGCAAGCATATTCAATGCCAAATCCAAAGTCTGAACTATAGAGTATTACTGTACAGAAAGAGGCCATTCATCCATCATATCTGCTGGTTCTTTGAAGAATCAATCAAATTAGTCCCACTCCCCTTGTTCTGTCCTTTTTTCTGTTCAAATATTTATCAAATTCCCTTTGAATGTTATTTCACTGCTCTTTCATGCAAAAAGTAACAAGTCCTAACACTTTAATGTGGAAAAATCACATCTTACCTCTGTTTGGTTTTGACAATTAATTTAAAACTGTATCCTTGGGTTAATTGACTCATCTGCCAGTGAAAACAGTCTCCCTTACTTCAGCCATTGAAATTGTCATAGTTATGAGTGTTCCACTTGAATCTCCTCTCAATAATTTTTTCTGCACAAATGAAAACAATTTCATTTTTCTTAGTCTCAGCACATAAGTGAAGGCCCACAGGCATGTGCTGGCCTCAGTCTTTCAGACGGTCATGCTTGTGGGTTTGGAAGATACAGTCTAAGGAGATTTGGTAAATTTCTGCAGTGTATCTTGTAGATGGCTGCTGCTGAGTATCAATGGTAGACGGAGTAAATGTATGTGCCAGTGGTGTCAATCAAATGGGGAACTTTGTCCTAGATGCTGTCAAGCTTCTTGAGTGTTGATAATGCTGCAGTTGTCCAGACAAATGGAGAGTATTCCATCAGACCCCTGAATTGTGCCTTTTGGATGATGAGCAAGTCTGGGGAGTCAGGAAGTGACTTACTTACTGCAGGAAACCTAGCCTCTGGCATGGTCTCATACAAACAGAATTATTATGGCTAATCCAGTCCGGTTTCTGGTCAATGGTAGCCCTCAGAATGTTGATAGTAGGGGAGTCAGCGATAGTAATGCCATTGACCGTCAAGGGGTAATGGTTAGGTTCTCTCTTGTTGGAGATGGTCATTACCTGTGTGGTGTGAAGCTATCAGCCCAAGCCTGGCTATTTTGCAGGACTTAGTGCATTTAGACATGGACTGTTTCAGTATCTGAGGATTGAGGACTATTGTGAAATCATCAGCAAAATCCACACTTCAGATTTTATGATGGGGAGAAGATCAAGCAGAATTGATGAAGCAGCTGAAGATGGACAAGGACAATATCTGAGGACAAGACCCTAAGGAACTCCCGCAGTAATGACCTGTAGCTGAGAAGACTGACCTTCATTGGTCAGAGCATTGAGTATAAGAATTAGGAAGTCATGTTGCGGCTGTACAGGATGTTGGTGAGGCCACTTTTCAAGTACTGTACGGTTCTGGTTGCCCTGTTATAGGAAGGATATTGTTAAATTGGGAAGGGAACAGAAAAGATTTACTAGGATGTTACCGAGACAGGAGGGTTTAAGTTATAAGGAGAGGCTGGATAGGTGAGGACATGTTTTCCCTGGAGCATAGGAGGTTGAGGGGTGATCTTATAGAGGTTTATAAAATCATCAGGTAAATAGCAAAGGTCTTTTCCCTTGGGTAGAGGAGTTCAAAACCAGACGGCATAATTTTAAGGTCAGAGAGGAAAGATTTAAAAGGGGCCCTGAAGGGTAACTTTTTCACTTAAGAGGGTGGCTTGTATATGAAATGAACTGCTAGAGGAAGTGGTAGATTCAGGGACAGACAACATTTAAAAGTTATTTGGACGGGTGCATGAATAGGAAAGGTTTACAGGAAAATGGGCCAAACTTAGGGAAATGGGATTAGATTTGTTTTCTTTTTCTTTATTCATTCACAGGATGTGGGTGTCACTGGCTCAGCAGCATTTATGGTCCATCCCTAATTGCCCAGAGGGCAGTTATGAGTCAACCACATTGCTGTGGGTCTGGAGTCATGTGTAGGCCAGACCAGGTAAGGATGGCATTTTCCTCCCCTAAAGGGCATTAGGGAACCAGATGAGTTTTTCCCCCTGACAATCAGCAATGGATTCATGGTCATCAATAAATTCTTAGTTACAGATATTTATTGAATTCAAATTCCACCATCTGCCATGGCAGGGTTTGAACCCAGGTCCCTAGGATATTACCTGGGTCTCTGGATTAACAGTCCTGTGATAATACCACTAGGCCATTGTCTCCCTTGTTTGGAAAACCTGGTCAGCATGCACAAGTTGGACCGAAGGTCTGCTTCCATGCTGTATGACCCTATGACCTCCAATTACGCATCCATCTTCCTTTATGCCAGGTATGATTTCAAACAATGGAGGCTCTCCTTTGATTCCCGTTGACTCTAGTTTTGGCACCTTGCTGCCAAAATTAGTCAAATGCAGCCTTGATGCAAGGCCAATGACTATAATCCCTGGAATTCAACTGTTTTGTCCAGGTTGAGACAAGGCTGCCACAAGATCAGGAGCTGAGTGGCCCTGACCGAACACAAACTGAGCCTAATTGAATAGATTATTCCTTTGCATGTATTGCTTGATAGCACTGTTGATCCTTGTCCATCAATTTACTGATGATCAACAGTGGACTGACGAGGTGCCAATTGGCCAGGTTGGACATACCCTGCTTTGTTTTAGGGATAGAACAAACTTAGGCAATTTTGGAATCATTCTTGAGTAACACAGTGAGGGTAAATCTACATTCTGTCGCTCTAACAATACAAAGCTTCACACACTGAGAATGCTTGTCAGAATTTTATGTCCTCCAACTGATTCATGGTATTTGTAATTTCCTTTCCATTAAAGATACCAATGATAAACCCAGGGTCACAATTCCTTCATAAGCCTGAATTTCCCGATGTATACACCCAGCTAACAAATCTCCACTTTGGAGGCACTCAATATGAAAACATCTTACAATGCACGTATTGATTTTGTAGGTTCTGGCATCAAGTAGAAAGATATTCTCACTTGCACTGAGGTATCTCCCACCTTCATCTAGCTCAACAGCAATCATTTTGACTTGTATCAAACGGGTGACAAACTCACACCAGGTTTACACTCCCACCAAAGTCAAAACTATAGCCATTAATATGCTTGAATAATGTCAGGCTTCAAGGGAACACAGCCAAAGTAACAAGTCTGAGATATAATTACCACTCCTCCTCCAGCTGAGTGCAGCAGCACTGACATTCCTTCTCGGAGGTTAGCCACTTCGAACAGCATCATGTAGGCAGTCACAAAGTTCATGGGGAAAGCTGCTGCTTCTGCAAAGCCCATCTCATCTGGGATCTTGTACACAAACTCCATCGGTGTGCAGACCACTTCACCCCAGGCACTGTAATTAACAAACGCCATGACTCTGTCTCCGATCTGAAAACAGGTGAAAAAGAAGATGAACCAACCAGCAGAGAGGAGCTGACAGCAATGACTTTATCTTAATGCAAAACTGCTATGAAATCAGGGAGAAACTAACATTGTATTGGAGACAGGTATTTACCACAATTAACATAGCAAAAGAGCAATGAGAAAAATAATGGCACTGAAGAGGGATCAGCTGTCAGGCCCAGATTGTATTGATCCCTTGGTCTAAAGGGAAATAGGTGAGAATAATACAGAAGCCCTGAATGTTTCAAAGTATTCTCAGTTTGGAGATTTTTCATTTACATCAGAAAATTGCACGCATCGTTCTGCTCTTTAAGAAATGATGCAGAGGTGCCGGTGTTGGGATAGACAAAGTCAGAAGTCACATTACACTAGGTTATAGTCCAACAGGTTTATTTGAAATCACAAGCTTTTGGAGGGCAGCCCCTTCATCAGGTGAAGTGGAGGGAAGCACAATAGCACAGAATTTATAGGTGGAGAGACCATTGCAAGATAATTACAGGTAAGAAAGACGACACAGAAAAGCTAGGGAATTACAAAGCAATCAGCCTTATGTGACTAAAATAGCTTTAATAAATTAGCTGAATGGACATTTGACTCAAATTTCAACATGGACAGGTATGAGGTAGTAGGTATTGATAGGAAGAAAAGTTCCTTGAGGGGAAAATTCAATTTTAAGAAGGGTACAGGAACAGAGAAATCTGAGGCATATACATACAAATCCCCAAGAGTAGCGACACAGATTAAAAAGTGCATAAAATGAACAAACAAAGCACCTGGGATCAGTTTGCAATTATAAAGCAGAGAAGTTATGTTGAACTTACATAGATTCTTAGTAAGACTTTATTTGTATTAACCTAATCAGTCCTGTTTCAATGTTATGAAAAGGACATAAAGGCACGGGACAAGAAAAGACCGAGATGTGACCTCGGAGAGTTCTTTTTTTAAGACAATGCAATGGCTTGATTGGAATGATGCAATGTAAAGATCATGCTCGCTCACAGGCGTTACCATAACTACGGGCCGACAGATAAGGAAGACACTAATAATTCCAGTGGGAATTCAGGAGAAACTGTTTTTTTTTACATAAAGAATGTGGAGCTCACCATGGAGCAGCTGAGCTGTGAATAATGTTAATGTGTTTAAGAAGAAACCAGACAAGCAAATGTGAGTAAAAAGATTCAAGGTTACATGAAGAAGGGTAGAAGGAGACTCATCTGGGGTATAATCACCAGTCTGGACCTGTTGGGTCGAATGGCCTGTTTCTGTGCTGTAAGCAACCTGTCATTCTGGACTCTAATCATTCTTGCCTCTTAATTTAGTACTTTATCCTATTTTTATCTTCATATTCAATAGTGGGTCAGGAGAGCATGCTTTTTTGTTGCCTAGGTGTTCTGAACTCTGGATTGCCCTCCCTAAACCTCTCCACCTCTTCCTCCTTCTCAAGATACTACCAACCTTTAGTCAGTGATCTTACTATGCACTATGCCAGCATAAAGGCTGGGTGGAGAGAGCAAAACTGGCTTCACTTCAGCCTGATGTCCCAAAGCCAATCAATAGCCAACAAGCTGAGGTAAGTGGGAGGAGTGTTTAGGTCCGAAGGGGGTGCCCGTTCACCCAGGAAGTGATGATTGGCTTGAAACATGGCATTATCTCTCCAGCTGTTGTGTAAACCCAGGGGCAGCTGGCATGAGGGCCTTAAGTGATAAGAAGGATGTGGTGGCTTTGGAGAGGGTACAGAAAATATTTACCAAGATGTTGCCTGGTATGGAGGGCATTAGCTATGAGGAGAGATTGGAGAAACTTGGGTTGTTCTCACTGGGATGACGGAGGTTGAGGGGTGACCTGATAGAGGTCTACAAGATTATGAAGGGCATGGACAGAGTGGACAGTCAGAAGCTTTTTCCCAGGGTGGAACAGTCAGTTACAGGGGCCATCGGTTTAAGGTGCAAGGGGTAAAGTTTAAAGGTGATGTATGAGGCAAGTTTTTTACTTGGTGGCTGGTGGGTGCCTGGAACTCGCTGTTGTGCGAGGTAGTGGAAGCAGATACTATAGTGACTTTTAAAGGGCATCTTGACAAATACATGAATAGGATGGGAATAGAGGGACATGTCCCCGGAAGGGTTGGGGGTTTTAGTTGTGACGGGCAGCAGGCTTGGAAGGCCGAAGCACCTGTTCCTGCGCTGCAATTTTCTTTGTTCTTTGTAAATTAGTCTCTTCTGGACCTCAACTGGCCCACAGGCTGGCATGTATCTGAATGGCACCTCCTTCTCTGTTAAAACTGTAGTTGGGGCAGGGACAGACAGGTAGATGGTGAGCATGACATCAACCTGCCAGTCCAAAACCTCCAGGAGATGATACCGGGAGGGACACCATAAAATCCAAACCTCATGCATCTTCCTGTGGCACAGAGTCAATTTATTCCACTCATGTCAATGACTTCTCAATGGTTTACTAGTTTATAGGCACTGTCAAAATGAGAGCTGTTTTCTTGTAATTTGCTCCCTAAGCAATGACTTGCATGTTGGGCTACATTCTTCATGCAAATATTTAGATGGATTTGCCGCTGTACTGAAGTGTGCAGCTGTGTTTCTATAAAACATGACATTCTGAGAAGAATTAGAAAATGGTCTGACAATCATTACGTGCAATGATTTTCTGAGTGCAGTTAATTTGATTTTAACGAGATTAGTTGATTATGATAATGGGTGGTCAAAGGCAGTTATTACTTTCTGGTCAAGCAGCCTAAGTGGGCTGAAATGAACAGTGGACTAAGGTTGGTGAGTGATGACAGGAGATGGAGCAAGTGTGGACAGGAAGGGGATACAGAATGACCTGGGTAAAGGGGCTCTGTGTGGGGCAGGATGAAGTACTTCAGGAGGGTCAGGAACACTCAGCGAGAAGGAGTTAAAGAGATTTATCGAAGGTAGCTTGGGAAAGTGTATTAGTGAGGTGAGCATAAGGACCAAATAAAACCAAAAGAACCATCAATGCTGTAAATCAGAGACAAAAACAGAAATTGCTGGAAAAGCTAAACAGGTCTGGCAGCATTTGTGGAGAGAAATCAGAGTTAACATTTTGGCACAAGTGACCCTTCAACTCAACCCAAAATGTTAACTCTGATTTCTCTTCACAGATGCTGCTAAACTTGCTGAGTTTTTCCAGCAACCTCTATTTGTGTCTATTAGTATAAGGACTGATATTTTCAACTATCTGAAAGAGATTTAATCATTCCCAACATAGTGTTACAAAAAAGTTAAAAGAATACTGAAGGCCCCTTTTCTAGGTTTAAATCTCATTATAATCAGTAAAGACCCATGTCGTGGATTTGTGAGCCTTTGTTGCTAGACTATTAACCCAGAGACCCAGGTAATGTTGTAGGGACCTGGGGTCAAATCCCACCATAGAAGAGGGTGGAATTTGAATTCAACAATAATCTGGAATTAAGAGTCTACTGACGGCCATGAAACCATTGCTGATTGTCAGGAATAACCCATCAGGTTCACTAATGTCCTTTAAGGAAGGAAATCTGCCATCCTTACCTGGTCTGGTCTGGCCTACATGTGACTCCTGACCCACAGCAAAAGTGGTTGACTCTTAGCTGCTCTCTGGGCAATTAGAGATCTGGCAATAAATGCTGGTCCAGCCAGCAACATCCACATCCCAGGAATGATTTTTTTTTAATTCTTTCTAAAAGCTGACCTGAGTAAGATAATAAATTGTGACTATAATACTTGACAGAGTTGCCAGGCTGTTTTGTACTCAGGGACTCCTAAATGCTCAAACAGTAAATTTGGCCCAATTTCATGATAACACGAAAGTTGCCACTTATGAAAATGCATAAGAGCCGACACCTGAGGATGAAGATAAAAAAGACGATGGTATGTTAGTTTTTATCACAGGGATGTGCAGCATGTCAATAAAAATAGTTTGCTTTCAACCATGATCACATTGAATAACAGAGTAGGCTTAATAGGTCAGTAAAATCACAGCGCCGTCAGGGAGCAAAGCAGAAAATTTTGACCCAGCGACAGCGGAAGAATGGCAATATGGCTTTAAGTCAGGATGCATGTGCAGTGGAAGGAACCGTGCAGGTCATGGTGCTCCCACCTATCTGTTTCCCTTGTCCTTTTGGATAGTAGAGTTTGCAGATTTGGTAGGAGCCTTGGAGAGTTGCCACAGTGAATCTTGCAGATAGTACTTGCAAGATGGAATCTTGCAGATGCTGTAACTATGGTGAGGGGCTGAATGCTTGAGGTGGTAGATGGGGCACCACACAAAGAGGTGCTGTGCCACTCTTACTAAATTCACCGCGGCAACTAAACAAGACACCTTTGACAGCTTCTTCCAAATCCATGATCCCCACCATCTGGGAGGACAAGGGCAGTAGATGTGTGCAAACACTACCACTTGTAAGTGACCCTTTAAGACACAAATTACCCTAACTTGGGATAACAAGCATGGGGCTGGATGAACACAGCAGGTCAAGCAGCATCATA
>JAHRHZ010000223.1:10333680-10344850 GCA_024137785.1 Ginglymostoma cirratum | reverse complement strand
TGGGGCTGGATGAACACAGCAGGTCAAGCAGCATCATAGGAGCAGGACCCTAACTTGGAACTGTATCACTGTTCCTTCACTGTCACTGGGTCACAAGCCTGGAACTCCTTCCCAAATAACACTGCAGGTGTCCCTATCACTTCACAGACTGCAGCAATTCAAGAAGGTAGCTCATTTGCACCTTCTCAAGGGCAATTAAGAATGGGCAATAAATGCCAATCTAGACAGCACTGTCCGCTTCCCAGGACCAATTAATAATAAAAGTTTTGAAGATCTTAGCATTTGAGATTTTAAGATCTTTTATACTTTAAGAAAGAGCAATTAGCGTTAAGAAGTGGTGTGATGAATTTTGACGTAGTGAGGAAAAAGAAGAAGGAAGAATTCATGGGAGTTTAGGAGAAACAGAGGTAAAGACAGGGGACATAGTAATATTGATGCAGAAAAACTTACAATACCAACCTCAAAGCCTACTGTGTTGTCACCCAAGCCTTCCACAATTCCAGAGCACTCAAAGCCAGGAACCAAAGGTGTCTTTGGTGGGTTTTCTATATTGCCTTGTCGAACCATCAAGTCAATGAAATTCAAGCCACTGAAAAGAAAAATTATCAAGTCAGAAGTATGGCAATTGACCAAACACGAATATCCTGCAGCCTATGAAGGAATACACAGCTGTATGTATACGTTTACGAACACAGCTAAATTTAATGGCACAGTAAATAGTGTAGACATGACAAATAAGGGGACATTGAAAGACGAAGTGAGTGGCGAAGCTGTGTAAAATGAAGTTCAGTGTGTGAATGTGTGAGGTCACTTATCTTGCAACTAAATAGATCAGGCTAGTTTGTAAAAGATGGGAATCTAAGAATTGGGATGAGCACAAGGATGTGAAGATGTAAGTGAATACATCACTAAAGCTAATGCAGAGTCACAACAGCTATTGTATTTCTTTACGGAGACTGGAGTTTATGGAAGATATGTTAGTCTTAGAGGAGGCAGCACATTTTTGTCACTTTGATACAGAACTAACCAAGTTTTAGTTACGAGCTTAATTTGCATTCACTAGGATACCTTGTTTTGCATATTAATAATTAAGGGATGATAATGTGTAGCTAGCAGTTCCAAAGACTCACAACCCTCCGAGAGAAGAAATTCTTCCTCATCCCGGTCTTAGATTGGCACCCCTTAATTCTACGACTGTGCCCTCTGGTCCTGGATCTTCCCATGAGGGAAGCATCCTCTCAGCATTTACCCTGCCAGTTCAAGTGGGGGTAGGTGGTAAATGCAGGCCCAGCTAGTAATACCTGCATTCCATAAACAATTAAAAATAGATCCATCATAATCTCCTGCTCTTGTACTGAATGTCTCAATTGATAATCACAACAATTTTATCTACCTGTCCCGTTGGCTTCAAATGCATACAGGCATGTCCTCCAATCCTTTGTACTTCTTGGGGTCCTACCATTCAACTCCCTTGCCTTGCTTGTTGTCCAAAAATGCATCACCTCAGACTTTTCCAGATGAAATTCCATTTTCCATTGTTCTGCCCATGTGACCAGCCCATCTATGCCAGCCTGTAGTCTAAGGTCTTCCTCCTTGCTACCTGCCACACCACCAATTTTCTTGACATCTATGAATGTACAGATCAAACCTCCTACATCCATGTCTAGATTAGATAAACCGCAAAAAACTCACCAAATAACTATGTGGTACCTCTTGGCACCAGCTTCCAGTTACAGAAACAACCTTCATCCATCAACCTCTGCCTGTTCCCACTAGACAACTTCTGATCTAATTTGCCAAATTGCCTTGAATCCTCTGGGCTCTTACCTTCTTGACCAGTCTCCCATATGAAACTTTGTCAAAAGCCTTATTGAAGTCTAGGTAGACTACATTAAGTTCACTACCTGCACTCAGGTAACTCCACTCATCTACACACCTTCTCAAACACTCATCCTCAATCATAATCTCCCCCTGACAAAGCCAAGATGATGTTCTTTGATTAATCCTTGTCTCCCAAGTGGAAATTAACTTCTTCCCTCAGAATTTTTTCAACAGTTTATCCAACACAGAT
This sequence comes from Ginglymostoma cirratum, assembly GCA_024137785.1. Classification (NCBI taxonomy): domain Eukaryota; kingdom Metazoa; phylum Chordata; class Chondrichthyes; order Orectolobiformes; family Ginglymostomatidae; genus Ginglymostoma; species Ginglymostoma cirratum. The sequence goes on along the minus strand of JAHRHZ010000223.1, from coordinate 10,342,779 downwards.
GTTACATCAATGGCCTATAGTTCCCTGGTTTTTCACTATCCCTTTTCTGAATAATAGTCACACATTAGCCGCCTTCCAGTCCTCTGGCACCTCTCCTGAGGCCAGAGACTATTTGAAAATTAATATCCGAGGCCCTGCAATCTCCCCCCTTGCCTCCCATAGCAGATTGGGATACATCTCAACTCCAGTCCAGCAGATGAAGATCCTTACCCTCCTCTGCCCTAAGCATTATGCCTCAAAAAATTCCTGTTTGAGACATGGTAAATCAGCAAATGCCAGGGATTAATCCCCAAAATTTCTTGCAGTTATTCCAAATTACATGATGTATTGAATTATTTCCAATTAATAGAATCATAGAACAGCAACACCACCCCCCCCACCTCAACTCAGTGCAGGCAGAGTCCATTTGTCCCTTCTAATTCTACTCACCCTCTGAAAAGCATCCCACACAGACCCCTACCATATCCCCATAATCCCACATTTAGTCAATCCATGTAACCTGCACATTCCTGGATACTGTGGGCAATTTCCCATGCCCAATCCAACTAACCTGCACAACTCTGGACTGTGGGAGGAAGCTGGAACACCTGGAGGAAACCCACACAGACACAGGGAGAATATCCAACCTCCACGCAAACAGTCACCCCAGGGTGGAATTGAATCCTGGCACTGTGAGGCAGCAGCGCTAACCACTGATCCGCCAATTAAATCTGGAATTGACAGCTGGTCTTAGTAACTGTGACAATGAGACTATCTAAGATTGTTGTAAGAAATCATCTGGTTCACCAACATAACTTAAGGAATGAAATCTGTCAACCTTACCTGGTCTAACCTACATGTGACTACAGATCTCACAGCAACGTGATCAGCGCTCAACCGCCCTCTGGGCAATTAAAAGTGGGCAATGATGCCTACATGCAATGAATAAATAAAGCATAATATTCATTGAGCCATAGAATGAGCAAGAAAAATGTCCTACCATATATTCTAGTGCAGCAGAGGCAATAATTTGCTGCACATTGTGATTGATTTGCCAAAGGTTCAACATATTACAGCCAGCAAATTTCGAGCAAGCTAGAGGCTACTTGAAATACTCTACTAGTGACTGGAGAGGTCCTAGTGAATTTCACCCAGTGTATATTTTGGGGTAGGTTTTCCTATTCTTGCACCTGAGTTGTTGAAATGTCGGGAAATATTCAAACATTTCTCATGGAGGTGTGTGATCTTCTCTGACTGGTGTTCCTCCATTCACTGTATCCAAAACAAAACTAATGACTCCAGGCTAGACAAACAGGAGGCTGGAAGAACACAGCAGGCCAGGTAGCATCTGGAGGAAAGGAGCAGTCATTGTTTTGGTTATTACTCTTTTTCAGGACCTTGTAATACCTGAAACATTGACTACACCTTTCCTCCAGACGCTGCCTGGCCTGATGTGTTCTTCCAGTCTCCTGTTTGTCTACCTTGGATTCCAGCATCTGCAGTTATGTTTTAATCTTTAAGGACTCCAGGCACTGGATCAAGAAAACACATGTGAAATTGAGGCAATAGTTTAAGAGTTATTCTGAGCAACAGGATTCAGTCCTTTGTGATTGAATCAGAGTAGAAATTAGTCACAGCCAGGAGCGAATTGACTCAAAGCAAATTCCCTCTATTTTAACAGAATTATCAATGCTCCCCTTTACAATTACAAGGCAGGAGCTGAATCCAAGGAAGAGTCATATATTAGACTCAAAACATTAATTGTGTTTTTCTGTCCACAGATGCTGCCAGGCCTGCTGCGTTTCTCCAGCATTTTCTGTTCTTATTTCAGATATCCAGCATCTATAATAATTTGCTTTTATGCAAGACAGGAGCATTTGGTATAAGTACAATTGTAAGATAATATCGCTAATCACCATTTTTCTTGGCAATTGCACACAAGCTATTAATTAAACTGCCAGCTCCGCATTTTGGTTTAGATAGTCATTATCCTCTGTGCACTTGCACTGTCGCCTAAATATACTAACTCATAAACAATGATGTGTATTTACACTATGAACCAAAGTAAAATGTAAGTTTCTGAGCATTTTATTTCTCATCATCATTTGATGTTGCTGGTACATCAGAGAACAGGATGGCATGGTGGCTCAGTGGTTAGCACTACTGCCTTACAGTGCCAGGGACCCAGGTTCAATTCCATCCTCAGGTGACTGCCTGTGTGGAGGTTGCATGTTTTCCCTGTGTCTGTGTGGGTTTCCTCCAGGAGCTCTAGTTTCCTCCCACAGTCCAAAGGTGTGCAGGCTAGGTGGCCTGGCCATACTAAATTGCCTATGGTGTTCAGGGATGTGTAGATTTGGTGGGTTATAGGGGGATAGGTCTGGGTGGGATGTTCTGAGGGTCAGAGTGGACTTGTTGGGCCAAAGGGCCTGTTTCCACACTGTAGGGATTCTACGAACAGGCAAGTAGCCTGATTTTACTGTCAACAAATAGTTAATCCCATTCTCAGCAGTGTGATGTAGTTAAGCCTGCCTTCCCACTGAAACAGTTAATTCCTTCCAATGTTTTGTTTCATTATCCATTATCACTGCAGGAAATTCTTCTCCATAATTACACAAGATATGAGTTAAACAAACCATTTGCTTGAGGCTTTTTAATGTCTTTCCCTAGTCTGGTAAAACAAGATCCAACAAAACAAGCAACATCTTTTGGATAAGGAATGTCCTGAGGCAGAAGAGCAATAAATGCAAATTATTGGTGGGAGAAGACTCAGGGATCGCCAACTGCTTCATTTGTCAGTCCTGAGGTAGTTTTTGAAGGCAGAAAGTTTGGCAATGCGATTGATTAAGGAAGATTCTAAGAAACAATCTCCTCTGGTAGGATGAATCCAAACCGTACACTTAAAATCAGGTCATTTACTTGTCTGAAAAGCAAAGGGTTCAAGGAGATCTGCAACTCTCATTCTCAAATGTCTCCGACCCTTCATTCCTCACAGGATGTGGGCATTACTGTTAAGGCCAGCATTTGTTGTCCAGCATTGTTGTCTTTGAACTGAATGTTTCAGCCATTTCAGAATCAATCACATTGCTTTGGATCTGGAGGCACATGTAAGCCAGACCACGTAAGGTTGCAAGATTGCCTTTGCTAAAGGATATTACTGAGCCAGTTGGGTTTTTAAATAATAATGTGAAAACTCATGTTCACCGTCACTGAGACTAGCCTTCAATTCTAGATTTACCAACTGAAATTAAACTCCACCAGTTTCCATGATGAGATTTGAACTTCTAACTGCAGAGCATTAGGCTAGATGCTTGGACTACAAGGCCAGTGACAAACCCATGATGCCCCCAGCTACCCGCTAACTGCGGATGCTAACATGATAAATTTTCAAGAGATGAATAGGTTTGTGTTAGGTAAGGATACCAAAGAATATGGAGTTTTTTTTTCCCTAATCAGAGTTGCTAATACACACTACTGGAGCAAATATGACTTGAAACCAGGCCATCTGGATCAGAGGTAGGGACTCAAGCACTGTGCCACAATAACTCACACAAAGCACATGGATGAAAATCAGCCAAGTGGAGTTCAGGTCCAGATCAGTCATGATCTGAATGAATAGTGGAATAGTAGGAGTAGAAATGGCCTACTCCTGTTGCTAATGCTCTGAAACAAAAATTCAGGGAGAAAATTGCATTATTTACAGAATTAAGGTCTGAAGATGTTGCCTCAAATGATGGAGTGAGGGGAGCGGAAGCTGAAAAGAAGGCCATGGTCTATGCACAAAGTGGCAATAAGTCTGCAAGGACAGGATACAGATACAGCTTCTGCCAGACAATGGGATAGGCAGACACATGATACCATACTTATATCATGGAACTGCTATTACTGCAATAAGGTTCCAACAGAAAACTAGAATTTTACATAGAGTCGAGGAGCAGGAGTAGGCCGCTCAGTCCTTCGAGTCTGCACTGCCAATCAATCTGGTTTCTCATGGCTGATCCTCTATCTCATGCCACCTTCCTGCTTTCTCCTCATACCCCTTGATGACTTTAAAATGTAAAAATATATCTGCCTCCTTCTTGAATATAATCAGTGAATTGGCCTCCATCACCTTCTGTGGTAGAGAACTGCACTGGTTCATTACACCTTGAGTTAAGAAATGCTACCTCATCTCAGTCCTAAACGGTCTACTCCACACAGTGAGGCCGTGTCCTCTAGTTCTAGACTCCTCAAAGTAAAGGCCCAGTGGTATTATCACTGGACTTTTAATCCTGAGACCCAGATAACATTCTGGGGACCCGGGTTTGAATCACACCATGGCATCTGGCAGAATTTGAATTCAATAAAAATATCTGGCATTAAGAATCTAATTATGACCATGAATCCATTGTTGATTGTTGGGAAAAACCTATGTGGTTCACTAAAATCCTTTAGGGAAGGAAACTACCATCCTTACTTGGTCTAGTCTATATGTGACTCCAGACCCACAGCAATGTGGTTGACTCTGAACTGCCCTCTGGGCAATAAATGTTGCCTAGCCAGCAATGCACTCAACTTGTTAATGAGTTAAAAAGAAAACAGGCAAAACATACTCCCTGCATCTAGTCTATCCAGCCCTATTGAATTGTACATATTTCAATCAGGTTCCCTCTCAGCCTACTCAACTCTAGTGAATACAGGCCCGATCAAACCAATCTCTCCTCATAAGTCAATCCTGTCATCCTGGACATCAGCCTAGTGAGTCTCCATGATTCTTCCTCTATGGCAAATATATGCTTTCGTAGGTGAGGGGACACACAATACCCCAGATACTGTCTCAACAAGGCTGCATATAACTGCAATAAGACATCCCTGCTTCTGATTGCAAATCCTATTACATTGAAGACCAATATACAATTTGCCGTCGTAATGCTTCTGCACCTGCCCATCTACTTTCATTGACTGGTGTACAAAGTCATCTAGATCCCTTTGTACTTCCCAATATATTACTGTTTAAATAATATTCTTCTTTTCTGCTTTTCACACCAAAATGTATAGCTTCACATTTAGTCAAGTTGGACTGCATCTGCCATCTGATTGCTAATGATTCAACTTCTCTAAGTCACCTTGAAGGATCTTTGCATCCTCCTCATACCTCACAATCCCATCCAGTTTTGTGTTGTCAGCCAACTTGGAAATCTTATATTTGCAATCCTGATTCAGGCCCATGCTCTGATTCATGTGGTACCCTACCAGTCATTCCCGCCACTCCGGAAAAGGCCAATTTATTCGCATTCTCTGTTTCCACTCCGTCAACCAATTCTCTCTCCATGTGAGTAAATGACCTTCTATCACATGTGCTTCATCCTTGTCCACTAACCTCTTACATGGGGCCTGATTGAAAACTTTCTGAATGTCCATAAACACCAGATCCACTTCTAACTTCACTTATTTTTATACTTTTGTGTAGATTTGGAAAGTTGTGGTGACACTAAAACAATTATGCACATTCACAGACTGAGGAATTGGCCTTCCCAGCAGAAGTGTCATCCCAAATCCATGTCTCACATATGTTACAATATCTCCCCTATGGTAACAAAAGCAGAAATTGCTGGAAAAACTCAGCAGGTCTGGCAACAACTGTGGCAAGATTTCAGAGTTGTAAAGTTTTGAGTCCAGTAACCCAGGCCTGCTGAGTGTTTCCAACAATTTCTGTTTTTGTTTCTCATTTACAGTATCTGCAGTTCTTTTGGGTTTTATTTCCTCTTTACTTTTTGGCCCTGCTTTGCCCAAGAGGGAAGATAATAAAACCATAGATAAGAGGTAAAAGGTACTGCAGATGCTGGAGAATCCGAGATAACAAGCGTGGGGCTGGATGAACACAGCAGGCCAAGCAGCATCATAGGAGCAGGAAAACTTGACGTTTCGGGCCTAAACGATAATGAAACCAGTTTGAGTGAGAATTTTACAATCTCTTAAAAGAAAAGACATGAATGGAGTGGGTCCGGAATCTAATGGTTCAATGTGAACTTAACTCCTAGGATTATTCGTGACCCAGTTGATAGTGGATTTTCACCAAACAGTGTGAAAATTAGCCATGGTCGGACACTGACACCGGTGAAACTGTTGAGAGAATTGATAAGGAGGGCAAGTCTAATGCCTATGCCTGGAATGATTTAAAAGGACTCTGAAATAACTCCATGAACTCCATAAAGTTATCCTTTACTTAAACATGCATAGTACATGACACTGACCCAGCTGGCTCAGAACTGGCTCCTAGAGTAAACAAAAGCCCACACACCCCTGTTTATATCTGTCAGCTAGGACTCCATGATTGGACCAGGTTAACGATTTTCCTTGGAGCGTCAGAGGCTGAAGGGTGACCTTATTGAATTATATAAAATAATGCGGGACATGCGTACGCTGAACAGTCAAGGTCTTTTCCCTAGGCATACATTTAAGGTGAGAGGGGAAAGATTTAGAAGGGACCTGAGGGGCAACTTTTTCACGCAGAGGGTGGAGTGTGCATAAAATGAGTTGCCAGAGGAAGTGAGGGAGGCTGGTACAATTACAACATTTAAAAGGCATCTGGATGGGTAAGTGAATTGGAAGAGTTTAGAGGAATATGGGTCAAATGCTGGCAAATGGAACTTGAAATAGATATCGGTTTCCAGGTGGTTGCCAGAGATGGAAACAGAGAGATCCAGGAAAGAGAGGGAGGTATCGGAGATGGTCCAGGTGATCCTAAGGTTGGGGTGGAAGGTGTTAGTAAAGTGGATGAACTGTTTGAGCTCCTCATGGGAGCACGAGGCGGCACCAATAGAGTCATCGATGTAATAGAGGAAGAGGTGGGGTTTAGGGCCAGTGTAGCTACGGAAGAGGGATTGTTCCATGTAACCTACAAAGAGGCAGGCATAGTTTGGGCCCATGTGGGTACCCATGGCCACCCTCTTTGTCTTTGACCGATATCCACTTCAAGCCCACCGACTCCCACAGCTACCTAGAATACACCTCCCACCCACCTTCCTGCAAAAATGCCATTCCCTATTCCCAATTCCTTCGCCTCCGCTGCATCTGCTCCCAGGATGAGGCATTCCACTCCTGAACATCTCAGATGTCCTCGTTTTTCAAGGACTGCAACTTCCCCCACTCAGTGGTCAAGAACGCCCAATGGTATCAATGTGGACTTCACAAGCTTCAAAATCACCCCTCCTCAACCACCTCCCAAAACCAGCCCAGCTTGTCTCCGCCTCCCTAACCTGTCCTTCCTCCCACCTATCCCCTCCTCCCACCTCAAGCCCCACACCCACATCCTACCTACTAGCCTCATCCCACCCCCTTGACCTGTCCGTCTTCCCTAGACTGACCTATCCCCTCCCTAACTCCCCACCTACTCTCACCTTTACAGGCTTCATCCCCACCTCTTTGACTTTCTGTCTCCTCTCCACCAATCTTCTCCTTTATCCATCTTCTATCTACCTCCCCCTCTCACCCTATTTATTTCAGAACCCCCTTCCCCTCCCCCATTTCTGAAGAAGGGTCTAGGCCCAAAATGTCAGCTTTCCTGCTGATGCTGCTTGGCCTGCTGTGTTCATCCAGCTCTACACCTTGTTATCTCAGATTCTCCAGCATCTGCATTTCCAACTATCTCTGAGACATGTTAATTACCTTGTTCCGACATTAAGTCAACTACAGGGATTCAGCCAGGTTCCTGCCTCCCATTCTCACCATGCCATCTTCATGACAACACAATCCTAAAGTGACTCTCTCTATCCTGTGTCCTCATTAGTCTTTGTGAAAGAACAATGTTTTATTTTTATCTGGGGGCAGTAAAACACAAAATGATTGATGTTGTACTACAATTATTCAAGACTCTGGTTAGACCATGCCTTGAGTACCGTGAGCAGTTGGAAGGATATCATATCCTTGGACAGAATGCAGCATAATTTACCACGCAATGAAACATATGTGATTTATATACACATATACATTAATGGCATTTTTTTAGAGCTTGGTTTTTAAACTAGTGGCATATGGGTTTTGCCTATTTGTGTGAAACATCAAAACTCAAAACTTAGGAGTGGAAGTAGGCTACTTGGTCCGTCAAATCCATTTTACCAGCCAACATGTTCGTGATTGACTCTGATAGAGTAAATGCTGAGAAGTTGTTTCCACTCATGGGGGAGTCTCAAGCTAGGGAGGATAGACACAGAGCAAGTGGATGCTGATTTAAAACTGAGATGTGTAGGAAGTTATTCTCCCAAAGGATAGTGAATGCCTGGAGTTCTGCATCCCACAGAGTTGTGGAGGTTAGATCACTGAATGTATTTAAAGAGGAGGTATATAGATTTTTAAAATTTTGGAGCAGTGATAATTGTGAGGAGCTGGTATGAAAGAGGAGTAAAGACTTGGGGTGGATCAGCCATGATCTTACTGAATGACAGGGCAGGCTTGAGGGGACTGAATGGCCTACATCTGCTCCTGTTTCTTGTGTTTTTATCTTCTTCTTTGTGCCAAGCTCCTGCTTGCTTCCAAGCCCCTTGACACCTTTAACTTCCAGGTATCTGTTTCTTTTGTAAATGTAATCAGTAATTTCCTGCCTACAGTGCTTTGTGATGCAGAATTCCGCATGTTTCACCAGCCTCTGAATGAAGGATTTTCTCCTCATCTCAGTCTAAAATAGCCTACCCCATATTCTAAAGCTGTGACCCTTTGTTCCAGACACCCCAGCAAGGGAAACCATCTTTCCTGCTTCCAGCCTGTCCAACCCGATCAGATTTTCATACTTTTTCAATGAAATCCCTTTTCATCCTTTGAAACTCCAGTGAAATCACATGCCGAGCTCACCCAGTCTCTCCTTATAAAACAATTCCGCCATCCCTGTAATCAATTTGGCGAACCTTAACTGGACCCCCTCTACGGCAAGTGTATCTCAGAGTGGCTCTAATAATTATTAGGTCAAGCTTTTTAGATCCAAGATTTTTAAGATTTTAAACCAGTACGTTTCAAAGAGCAAACGACTGAAAGCCACCTGGAGTGTTAATGGAGATAACAAGCAAGGGGCTGGATGAACACAGCAGGTCAAGCAGCATCATAGGAGCAGGAAAACTTGACGTTTCGGGCCTAGACCCTTCATCAGAAAAT
>JAHRHZ010000223.1:10239596-10328680 GCA_024137785.1 Ginglymostoma cirratum | reverse complement strand
GTTTAGGCCCGAAACGTCAAGTTTTCCTGCTCCTATGATGCTGCTTGACCTGCTGTGTTCATCCAGCCCCATGCTTGTTATCTCGGATTCTCCAGCATCTACAGTACCTTTTATCTCCTCCTGTACCTATGTTCCTTTTTGACAAGTGATACCTCAAATATTCTACTCTACTGCAACCACATCTATAGGTAAGACAGTGACACAGTAGTTCAAGAAAGAAACAGATATGTTTCTGATGAAGAGCAGGATAAAGGGCTATGGGGAGCTGGCAGGAAAGTGGAGTTGAGACCAGGATAAGATCAGCCACAATATACTAAATGGCAAAGTGGGCTTGAAGGGCTGAATTGCCTACTCCTGCTCTTAATTCCTTTGTTCCAATGCTCCTATGACAAACAGAACAACCTCATTGCTATACTAGTCACAAAAGGCAAAACCTTATATCAATGCAGAAATCCACTCAATAGAGTCCATTTGTTATTTGCGAAGTGCTGGTAGTCATACTGAGTGCAATATTCAAAATATAACAATATTATTCCTTTAAAGACCAAATACAGCACTTAAATCATGCAACTGTCTATCATCTAAGTATCAGTAATGCTGTTCTCTGTCTTCTATCCTCAGGCTATTCCATTATAGGAAAGATTTCAAAACAATGGAATAGGCACAGGACAGATTCAGTCGGATGTGATATCAGGTTATAGCTGTAAAGAGATGTGAATTGTTTTCTATTAGAGTTGAGAAGGTTAGGGGATAACCAAATAGACATCTTCAAGCGGATGAAAGTTATCACTGGAGAGACTGTGACATATTAATTCTACTGACTGTTGGTACATGTAATGGCACAGATTTAAGACAGTCAGAAGAAGAAATGGAGGCGAGGTTGGAATATATTTCCTTAAAAGGAGGATGATTCAAGTCTAAAATAAAACAAAGAACTTCAGATACTGGGGATATGATACAAAAGCAGAAATTGTTGGTGAAACTCAGCAGGTCTGACAGTATCTGTTAGGAGATACTAGGGAGGTGATGGCTAGCGGTATTATTGCTGGACTGTTAATCCAGAAACCCAGATAACATTCTGGGAACCCAAGTTCAAATCCTGCCATGGCAGATGGTGGAATTTGAATTTGATAAATATCAGGGTGGCTTGGTGGCTCAGTGGTTAGAGCTGCTGGCTCACAGCACCAGGGACCCAGGTTCAATTCCACCCTTGGGCAACTGTCTGTGTGGAGTCTGCACATTCTCCCCATGCCTGTGTGGGTTTCCTCCCACAGTCCAAAGATGTGCAGGTTAGGTGGATTGGCTATACAAAATTGCCTGTAGTGTTTAGGGGGATGGGTCTGGGTGGGGTGCTCCAAGGGTTGGTGTGGACTTGTTGGGCAGAAGGGCTGGTTTCCACACTGTAGGGCTTCTATGATCTGCAGTCTAATGATGACCATGAAGCCATTGTCCATTGTCAGGAAAAAACCATCTGGTTCACCAATTGTGCTTAGGGGAAGGAAACTTGCCATCCATAACTGGTCTGTCCTAGATGTTACTTCAGATCCATAGCAATGTAGTTGACTCTTAACTGCCATCTGGACAATTAGGGATGGGCTATAAATGCTGGCCTAGCCAGTGACACCCCTCATCCCATGAATGAATTTTTAAAAAGTAGTGTTAGCATTTTGAGTTCAGTGACTCTTCATCAGAATGTTAACTCTGCTTTCTCCCCATAGATGCTACCAGACCAGATGATTAAAATCTGTTTCTATCTCAGCTTTGGTGTCACTGGACTTAGCTATTCAATTCTCCCCTGGCCAGCCTCCCACTAGTAATCCGCCTTAAACAGGAGGTCATCAAAAACATTTGCTGCCCAGGTCTGAGCTCATTGGAGACCCCAATTCCTCTATGCTTGCTGCACTTCACCAGTTCCCAGTCAAGCAATGTTTGGTTTTTAAAATGCTCATGTGTGATCATAAATCCTTTTGCCCTTTTTTGTTGCTGTCGTCTCCTCTAGCTTCACAATCGTCTCGAAACTCTCCACTCTTCAAATTCTGGCCTCATGCACACGACTGATTTTGATCATTCCACTGGGGGCCATGTCTTCAGCCCCCAATGCTTCTAGCTTAAGATTATCCTCCCTAAAAGCTTTTGGCATCCTTGCCCCTCTTTCCATCCCCCTCGCCACCTTTTAAAACCCTTATTAACAAACTGCCTCCTTGACCAAATGTTGGCCTTTTTAGTGTCTCCACAGAGGCTATTTGAATGTTGCCTGCAATTTTTATTTTGTCTCAGATCAACACCCTCTCAATCCGCGAACTGTACCATCTAGAAACATGAGGGCAGCAGAGACATGGGAACACCATCCCTACAAGTTCCCCTCCAAGCCACTCACAACCCCAATTTGGAAATCTATCAGCATTTCTTCACTGTCGCTGGGTCAAAGTCCTGGAACTCCATCCCTGACAACATTGTGGCTCTGCCTACATGCCAACGACTGCTAGATGGGAATGATGGACTAGTGCTATTATCACGGAACTGGTAATCCAGAGACCCAGGTAATGGTCTGATTTTGAATCTCACCACAGCAAATGATGGAATCTGAATTCAACATCAGGAATGAAGAGTCTAATGATGACTACAAATCCATTGCTAATGGTTGGGAAAATGTCCTTTGGAGAATGTCTGGCCTACGTCAGAGGCTGAGGGGTGGCCTTATAGAAGTTTAAAAAATCATGAGGGGCATGAATAGCAAAGGTCTTTTCCCCAGAGTAGGGGAGACAAAACTTGAGGGCAGAGGTTTAAGGTGAGAGGGTAAAGATTTAAAAGGGACATAAGGGGCAAGTTTTTTTCACACAGAGAGTGATGTGTGTATGGAATGAGCTGCATATTACAACATTTAAAAGGCATCTGGATACGTATATGAATAGGGAGGGTTTAGAGGGATACGCGTTAAATGCTGGCAAATGGGGCTACATTAATTTAGGATATCTGGTCGGCATGGACGAGTTGAATTAAAGGGTCTGTCTCCACACCATACAGCTCTATGACATGTGACTCCAGACCTGCATCAATGTGGTTGACTCTTAACTACCCACTGGGCAATTAGGGATGGGCAATAAATGCTGGCCTAGCCAGTGATGCCTTCATCCTGTAAATGAATTGTAAAAAAGGCAGCTCATTCTCACTTTCTCTAGGGTAGTTAGAGATGGTTAACAAAATGTTGGCTTAGCCTGCCAAGCCCACGTTCCTTTATTCTTTAAAAAAAATCTGCATTGCTTTGCTCCTGCCCAAACGCTACATCTGGTTGACTAATTTGGTTCACTTGCTGATTCATACCATCTGAAAATGCAGTTTCATTTGCATCAATAGAGAAAAGCATGACTTAGCAACTGTCATAATTGCTCTTTGCACCAAATGGAATTCATACAGAACTGATCAAAGACCCTCTGCATTTTACAAATTAATGCACGCCCATCTCCTTTACCGTGCCTTTACTATTGGATACAGATATACCTGTTACTGAACTACCACTCCAGCTCGGTCTCTAGAAGGTATCTTTTAGCACCTCGCCTTACAGCTACGTTGATGCGGGCCTTTTATTATTAAAACCCCTTCTCTGTCCCCCGTTGCATTCCCAGTCTTCAAACGATTTTAACAAGTCACCTTTAAGCTTTAAAACAAAAGAAATGGCTTAGGTGGATTTCCTTCAAGTTAAGGCGCAGCATTGAAAATAAAATCAAAGGTCACAAGTCTGAAAATCATTTTAGCTATGTGAAGCCACCCAGTATAATGTCTTGTCTGATGTCCGTTCCCTAGTACAAAAAATTTCCCTCCCGGCCAGTGCTGAACACATTGGTAAGCCAGTGACCGCTGCTGATGTTTCTGGAATATGGTTTGATCCAGCGAATCAATCGGCATCTAGAATTGATAATTCCATTAGTTATCAAAGACGTATCGCAATAAAACAAAACGCAGCATGAAAAAAAAATCGTTTCAAGTACTTATAGAGAGGAAAAAGGACAGCAGCAAATGAGATTAGAAGCCCGTGGGTCCTTTTTAACAAGGGGACACCATAAATGTTCATGTTTGTAAATACAATTCCTTCTGGGGAATGTTCTAAAAGTACAGCTACTCTGTAGAATGTTTATTATAATGTAAATGCAGCTGCTTGTGATATGTACGACAACGTATATATTTATGATATACAGTTCGTTAATGCACTTCCAAATTGTGTACATTTCACTGGAATATTATAGATCCGGTCTCAAATGTAGCTTCGGATGTCGGTAATCATACACAGTGCATTTAAATGGTAAACATATAGCATTCTGATTGTCTAAAAGCACTATAAATGGGTCCAAAATATGAGATTAGCCCCCATAAGCTTATATGAATATATAGCATACTGGGTTACCTTCTATAAGAATATGCACAATTTAGCAAGTATGGGATGCTGTCTTTCGTTAAAATGTGCACAGGATACATAAGTTCATGTATGGCAAACTGATTGTATACGTAAATGCAAATACAGATGATAAATGCATAGCATACCGTACATTGGTAGGGCATAGGGAGGATTTTAACCCTCAATAAGTACACAGGCGGTATGTAGATACAAATATATGGGAGAGTGTTATTCTATAAGAACAATATATAATCTATGAATGTATACGATGTTTGCAGTCTATAAGCACTCACGCGTTCGCACTCTGTAGGAACATGAATGATAGAATGTTTACTGTCTATGAATACAGTATACAGACGGTGAATGTCTAAGATTCTGACTGTGTATAAGCAAGTACTATATATAGGTGGCAATTTCAAAGGATACTGGTTGCGTACAAACAGACAGTACATACTGGTAAATGTATAGGATTCTGACTGTCAACAAACATATACAGTCTGTACACAGTAAGTGTATAGGATACTGGGTCTTCATAAGCAAACATCCAGTGCGTAGATAAGATGCTGGATGACTATCAGCACACGCAGTGTGGATGGTGATTGTATATCATTCTGACTGTCTAACAGCACACACACAGAATATAGATGGTAAATGTATGGGATTCTGACTATACACACACTATGTAGATGGTAAATGTATGGAATTCTGACTGTAAACACAGTATGTAAACGATAAATGTATGGAATTCTAACCGTCTATACACACCGTGTAGACGGTAAGTGTATAGAATTCTGACTGTCTATACAGATACACACTTTGTAGATGGTAAATGTATGGAATTCTTACTGCCTACAGGCACACAATGTAGATGATAAACGTATGGAATTCTAACTGTCTATCCGCGCACACGGTATATAGACTGTAAACGTACAGCACACTCATTCTATAAGGACACAAGATCGTGGCGAATATACAGGGTGCTGTTGTCTATAAGGTGAAGTGTATGCTACAGATTAGTCTGAAAGCTGTTACTTAACCAGGCCTTGACTCGGATTTTCACCTCCCCTTCTTGGGGCTCGGGCATCGCTTTCTTGGCCACCCTCAGCTTGTTTAAACCCCCAAATCCGGAGAGGATGACGGCTCGAATCTCCTTGGTGTCCCCCAGCACAGTGCCGCGCTCCCTGGCCGCATCCTTCTCGATCATATGCTCGGTCTCCTCGCTCTTATCTACGCCGTCGTTAGCCATGGGAGAGGGTGCTGGAGACGGCCCGCTGGAGAATAGGTGCTGGAGTCGGATGGGTGAGGAGCAAAGTGCTCTCGCTGAAATGTCCCTCCTGCACAAGGCAGTGCGAGTGCGCCGCTGACTTGAGCCCGTAAATGAACCAAGGCGACAGCACTGGCGCAGCCAGACAAAACTGGTCGTATTGCAGTGAGTATAACTCGCGGTGGCTGGGAGGGATGTGTTCATTTCTCTTGGAAAGTTATCATCCCAGCAGCGAGGACCTACTGCAGGAAGGGTCGATTTAACCTCTTCCAGGTGCTGCATTGCAAAATAAATGTAACACAGCAAACCTGAAATTCAGTTGGAAACTGACATGGCTCATGATGGGAACAGATCACTCTGAGCTGAGCTTTCTGAGTAGGTGGGACTAGTTTAGTTCGGAAACAAAACAGAAATTGCTGGAAAAAGTTCTGCAGGTCTGGCAGCAGGGAAGACACTGGTCCTATGGGATTATCACTGGACTGTTAATTCAAAGACCCAGGGTTGGAACCACTGAGCTGGTTTAAATCCCACCACAGCAGATGGTAGAATTTGAATTCAATAAAGACTATCTGGAATGAAGAGTCTAATGATAACCATGAATTGATTGTTGGGAAAAATCCATCTGGTCCACTTAATGTCCTTCAGGGAGGGAAATTGCCATCCTTGCTTGGTCTGGCCTGTGACTACAGACGCACAGCAATGTAGTTGACTCTTGACTACCCTCTGGGCAATTAGGGATGGACAATAAATGCTGGCCTAGCCAGCGATGCCCACATCCCATGAATGAATAATTGGGGGAAAAAAGTCCGTGTTGAGAAATCAGAGTTAATGTTTTGGATCGAGTGAACCTTCCTCAAAACCCACAGCTTTATTATGAAGACAAGTAATGGCATTATCCCTGGTGTTCTGGCCAATTTTTATCTCTCACAAAACTAAATGGAGTTTAGGTCATTATTTTTAAAAAAAAGGTGACCCGTTTAAAACAGAGATGAGGAAATATTTTCTTTTCCTCTCTGAGGAATTCCTTTTCTCAAAAGGCAGTGGATGCAGAATCTTTGAATATTTTTAAAGCCGAGGTAGATAGATTCTTGATCACCAAGGGGATGAAAAATTATCGGGGATATGAAAGATTATAGAGTTGAGGTTAAAATCAGATCAAGTATGACCTTCTAAGGTGTGGCACAGTGGCTAGCACTGCTGCCTCACAGTACCAGTGACCAGGTTTGATTCCATCCCCGGGCGACTACCTATGTGGAGTTTGCACATTCTCCCTGCATCTCCATGGGTTTCCTCTAGGTGCTCTGGTTTCCACTCACAATTGAAAGATGTGCAAGCTAGGTTGATTGGCCTCGGGGATTGCAGAGTTACAGGGATGGGATGGGATGGGATGTGTCTGGGTGGAATGCTCTTCGGAGCGTTGGTGTGCACTCAATGGGTTGAATGGCCTGCTTCCACAATGTCAGGATTCTGTTGAATGGAACAGCAGGCTTGAAGGGTGGAGTGGCCTATTGTTGTTCATATAGACTGTCTGGTCATGGAATTGAAATATTAACACAGGTTCTGTCTCTCTCTACAAAAAAAGTCTAACCTGCTGAATTTTCTTTATAATCCCAGCATTTTCTGTTTGTCTTTCAGCTTTCCAGTATGTGGAATTTGCTTTCCAGCATAATGTGGAATTGTGCATCTCAGCTAGTACATTGCTGTTTGTGGGAGTTTGCTGTGTGCAAAGTGGGCTGCTAAGTACCTTGCATGACTCCAGTGGCTACACATCAAAATAACTTCACTAGCTGGAGGACAGTTTGGGAATTTCTGAGGTCATGAAAGATTCCAGGGAAATGCAAGCATAATCTCCACATTACAGACATCATGAGAGACAGAAAGCGTGCAAAAAATTTTACTAGGATGTCACCAGAATTGAAAGATTATAACAATTGTGGAAGGCTGAACAATTTGAGACTCATTTTTTTCTTTGAAGGTGAAGGCTAAAGGCTGTAAAGGCTAAAATATCTTTAAAATAATGAAGGAGTAAATCATAAGATAGATCTGTGAAAGGCCAAACCAGGGTCCATAAATATGAATCGATCACTGTTAAGTCCAAGAGAGCACTCAGAAGATGCTTCTTCAATCAAATAATGGCTAGAATGTGGAATTTGCTCTCACATGAAGTGGCTGAAATGAACTACATTGATGTATTTAAAGGGAAGCTGAATAAGAACATACGAGAGAAAGGAATAGTACTGGGGTTTGAAGAAAAATTGATCAGCTGGACCCGGTTTGCACTGACCTACACAGAGTACTAGTTAAGCAATGCCCTGATTTTAAGATCTGCATCCTTGATTATGAGTTCCTCCATGTTCTCACCCCTCTATAACCTATTCTGTCCCTGCAACCCTCTAAGGTATCAATATTCGTCCAATCTTTTAATTGCTTCACCATTTGTGGTTGTACTTTCAGCTGCCAATATCCTCAGCTCTGGAATTCCCTCTCTAAATGTCTCTACTTGTCTACCTCTGTTTCCAATCAAGATGCCCCTTAAAACCTGCTTTGGCTCCTTCTATGACACTTTGATCAGCATTTTGGTCATATATCCTAATCTCTCCTTATGTGGTTAGATGTCCAATTTTAGTTGATAATCATTCTTGTGAAATGCCTTGAATATTGCATTGCATTAAACAGGCAATGTAACTGCAATTTGTTGTTGCTGTTGTAATAAAGTGTCTGTTTTCCACTTCCTACTTTATCCTTCCCCAGAATCTCAAAACTCTGGAAAATATTACTTCCCTCGGTATTTCACTTTCCTTACAAGTTAAAAAGTGTCAAAGCCCAAATGTTTCGTTTTTACCTAAACAATGTTTCTTCATGGTTTTATCTTTCTTGGTAACCTTCTCTAGCCCTACAATCGATGAGAACTCTGTGGTGGTCCAATTCTGGACTTATGTGCCACCTCAACTTACTTCAGTCTACCACAAACAGCTTTGCTATCAGTTCTCTAAGCCTTTAGTTCTGATATTCTGATGTTCGGCTGTAACGCCTCCAACTCTTCCTTTAAGATGCTCCTCAAAGCCTACCTTTCACAATGTTTTTGGTCATCTCTCTTAATTTTTCCTTCTTTGACACAATATCAGTTGTTTGACGGTCCTTCTGTGAAGTGCCTTGGCATGTCTTACTGTATTAGGTGAAACATAAAAGAGATAGCTGTTGTTAAATTATCTACTTTCCCCTTGTGGTTGACACCATTCATAAGATTTTGTATTAAGACATACTAACTGATCATCAAGTAAGTTGAACACTGTTGCCTTTCAAAGCTCGATATAGTCTAAATTTATTGCCCTACCCATCACTAGATATTTGTGAGATAACAAGGTGTAGAGCTGAATGAACACAGCAGGCCAAGCAGCATCAGAGGAGCGGGAAAGCTGACATTTAGGATTGGGGCCCTACTTTCTGAAGAAGGGTCCAGACCCGAAACGTCAGGTTTCCTGCTCCTCTGATGCTGCTTGGCCTGCTGTGTTCATCCAGCTCTACACCTTGTTATCTCAGATTCTCCAGCATCGGCAGTTCCTACTATCACTAGATATTTGTGAATTGTTTGTAGTTTGTCAATAGGATAGTTATGTTGGTCTTCAGTATCTCAGGGCTAAGGAGAATGTGATGTGTTGATGTACCTTCGCTTGATTGTGAATTGAGTAGCAGTGAGAATGTTGTATGAGGACAGGACTATGCTGCGTTGATCCACTAGCCAAGCAGGCCTGATATCACCAAATGTCCAAACTCACACCTACGGCATCTTGTCGAAAGTATTGAAGAATGGGCAGTGAAACCACATTCCAGAGAGAGGAGAGAAATTGACAATTCAGATTCATGTTTGATATTGTCTTGTGCCCATTTAACGGATTTCAGCATTGTGTATTGAAGTGAATTATGGACTGAGAGAAAAATATTTCACTCAGTCAAGTCTGTTCCATGCTTAGATAAGATTTCTTAAGCCAAAATTTCATTTTACTTCTCTACATTCTCTATGTCACTTGAATTATTCAATGTTGTTTTCTTATTTTTAATGCTTATCAATATGTCATCTCAACTGCGTTCGGCACAAAATGTGTCATGAAGTGTTTTTGCGCAGAAAAATGTATAAGAATAATTTTGCAAATAAATATTTATGGATTGCTATAACCAAGGTTTGTGTGTGGTTATTATTGATGAAAATACCATTACAAAATGCAACTGTAAGAAACTGCAGTGGTACAAGTATTCTATACATAGTTCCTGGCAATATTCCAAAGGGGATGAATGAATGAGTAACCTTAGCACAGAAGCAAGAACCTGCACCTTTACAACTTGTAGCATCATAGAATGACCCAGCATGCCTCACAGAAATGTTATCAGATATTTAAGAATGGGGCAATTTGAACCCACTCTATCCAAGTCTGGGCTTGTAGTTACAATTTGTGTATGCTACCATCTTACCTAGACCCTAACTTTAGGCAAGAGGGTATCAAGTGAGCTCTCGCAAAAGCCTCATTAAAATACATGAATCAAGCTCATTTGAACCCTAATGGCATTTAGTAGCCATGAAATGAGATGCTCACTGTAAATGCCTTTTTAATCAAATCTTGTAGAAAAGAATAGGAGGTCCTCCAAGATGAATGAGACCCTTTGCCATGTGGCCCAATGAAAGGATTAAAGAGCTTTCAGCCTCTGCCACTTCAGGAATTCTCCAACATTTCTCTTCAATGATGCACCCTGATTCACATCCCGCACGTCCACCCCAATCTGACTGACAGCTTATTTCTGACTTGTTTGGATAGGCAGTTAGTCAGCAGATACAGACAAGATAAAGTAGCCTCCTTGTCTCAAGCTGGATGGTATCTGGTTTACTTGCTTCTTCAGCCACTGTAAATAAACACCCATTTGAGCGAACAAGGTGTAGAGCTGGATGAACACAGCAGGCCAAGCAGCATCAGAGGAGCAGGAAGGCTAACGTTTTGGGCCTGGACCCGAAGAAGGCTCTAGCCCGAAACATCAGCCTTCCTGCTCCTCTGATGCTGCTTGGCCTGCTGTGTTCATCCAGCTCTACACCTTGTTATCTCAGATTCTCCAGCATCTGCAGTTCCTACTATCTCTGAACCCATTTGAGCATTAGCTTTGTGTCATGAGATTAGGTTGCGAATTGGACATTATAGTCAGGATGCGAGTGCATCAAACAACTAGGAAGGCAAATTGTATGTTTTCTTCAATTGAACGAAGTAAAGATGTCTTGCTGTAGCTGTGTAAAGCCTTGTTGGAACTGCATCTGGATTATTATGTATGATTTTGGTCTCCTTGTCTCGGAAAGGATATACCTGCCGTGGAGGGAGAGTAACAGATGTTCTAAAGATTTCTGTGACTATTTTTTAATGTTCAGTAATACTGGATCTCACGTTTCATCCTCCCAAGTTTAATCTTGACATGCACAAAAGACTGGAATCTTCAGAAAAAAATTCTGGAAAATTCCACTGCAACTTGAGACAATCAAACCAACCCCATGAGGTTATGGGGCACAACACATGATGTTTGTCAGAATGATAGATTTCTGAATGCCTCAGAATGAACTAGCAAGTTACAGAAGCATGAAAGTATTCCCCCACTTTATTTGATTTACAGACCATTATTATCAATTAAAAGTAAGTTTTTAAGAAAATTTTTACCAAAATTGCATATTTTAATACATGATAACCAATACACAATTAACTTCCGTAGTTCTAAAAATTTCCTAAACTAATTCTAGTATGTGGGTGCACAAAAAAATGCTTCGAAATGACTGAAGTTTATTCTGTAAATAGACAGCCTTAAATGTTTTTAAAAAGTGATGTTTTAAAACCAGGAAGTAAATCTAAGTATGAAATATATTCAGTTGCAATGCCAACTGATGATCCCTGGTACCCTTTGTTGCTGCTGTCTATGTTTCCATAGCACCCTGAAGCTGTAGGTCAGTTGCAAAATAAGATTAAAAAAATCGTATGACCTGAAACATTTGGAATCAAGGTTCTGTATTATACTTGATCATTTGTAGGACAGGAAGCAATTCCTAACCTTTGTACATTTGCCTTTGAGTATCTAAAATCCAGAAGCAAACGGCAATATTTATTGTCAAATATCTTATCAGTCTAAACAGTGACCACCTTTGCCCAGCTTATAATGCATAAATGAATGCTCCATGGTATCAATGACCAGGTTATTTCACAACTACTGCCATTTAGAAATTGAGATGCATCAAATTCTTCAATTAATAAAGAAAATATGGATAAACACTACAGGTGGCGAAATCATGGCGAGGTTTATTTTTAGCAGAGAATGACAATCACTTTGCACCGGAAATATTTTTGTTGTTATTTTCACTTTTGAAGCATCTAACAGCATGTAGTTTTTTGATTATGGTCTTATAGTAACTTGTGATACTGAAATGCCTCATAAATAAGATCCCATTTTACAAAGAACTGCTGATTTTTTTTTTGTCCTGTCTTTAGTGGTTCAGAGATGCTCCCAACTATAACCACAGATGCCTGTTTCCTAGTGACCAACACGCAGGAGCCTGGCAAATCTAATCATTTATTTTTTCTGTCAGCCAGTTTGCGAAAGCATCAAGCAATGAGTAACACAGAGAAGCTACTCACAAACAATATCACTTTTTCCATTGATAGACAAGTCAGTTGAAAATAGGTAGATGGCATGTAGCTATAAAATTCAGAGAGAGAGATGAATATGAAGAGCTAATAGGTACAGGATAAATAAACAGATAGATCAACAGGTAGACAGCAGACAGATGATTGATAGATAGATAGATAGATAGATACGCACATAGACAGATAGACATGTAGATATGTAGTTATAATCCTAGTGACCATAGGGCTCTCTCTCATTAGATAGAGGCAACTGGTGGTGAGTTGGCTCAGATGAGGGGATGCTGCTTGAGAAGGCAGGACTTCCGTGGGCTGGTGTGGGAATTGAACCCTTACTGTTGGCATAATTCCGCTTCTGGACAGATGAGAAAGGCCCTTTCTCCAAGCTGGGATTCAGGAACCATGAGGATTAAACTGATTTGCAGAAAATTGAAAATCTCACCTTTTTTTCCTGTACCATTAACTTCAAAATTCAGGAATGTATAAAAGAGGAAGAAATTTATTATCGCCCGTTTATTCTCTTCCCACTAAAGACCAATTTTACCCTCATATTATTTTTGAACCATTTGTATTGCCCATCTGCTGACCGCTGGTGCATAGTTTGGAGGAGTTGTGCACCTTCAGTTTCTGCCTTACTCTTAAAAATGCTGATGGTGATTGATTTAGGTATGTGGCTGTTGCCATGCCTATAACTTCATTCAAATATTATTGTACAACCCTAAGGCGCCAGTAACTCAAAATTTAAACACAATCACTGCAAGGCATAAAAAAACAAAGAACTTTCCCCTAAGCGGCCCTAAATAAAAATATTTGCCAAGCAATAAAGCAGACAAAATCTAACAACAAGCTATGACCATCTGATAAAACCTCCTGATGCAATCAAGCTTACTCAGAACTGAATTCTGTCCCAATTCAGCAACAAGTTATCTTAGCATTGCTTAATTCTTCCAAAGAAAGACTCGGCTTTCTACTTTCTATGATGGAACATCAGTCTTTGGGTTATATCTTGATAGTGTGTCAGACTGTAAGATACTTTGCAGTGAATTTGCAGCTAGTTTTACTTCCTTGGGACTCCTCACTGACAGAAGTAAAAGCTGTGAGAAATGGGAAATGGACTACCAACTTGTTAAATCTGATTTAACACCATTGCACACTCCTCTGAGTGTTGGAGGTCTAACATGGAAACTGATAATGTTTCAAGTCGGTCAATACCTAAAAAATATAACTAAGTGAACAGGTTATTGGTGGAACCTGGATGCACCTGGTGCCTATGAGAAAGTCCTTACAATGAAGCCTGGGATTCTTAGTTCATTGGTTTCAATTTGCAGTTGAGCTGCTATTTTTCAACATAATGCTCATTGTACAAAGTTCCATTGCTAGCCTTTAGCTGACAATTATGAGAAAACTTCTTCCATGCATCAAAGCCTGCTCAATCTTCTTCCTTTTTGAGATGCATGGCTCACCAAGCATTTCCAAAATGTATATTCTACTTAATGATATCAAGAAAAAGGAGCAGGAATATACAGCCCCTTGAAGGCACAAAGGACTGCAGATGCTGGAAGCTAGAGTCAATAAATGTGGAGCTGGAAAAGCACAGCAGGTCAGACAGCATCTGAGGAGCAGGGAAGTCAATGTTTTGGACCAAAGCCCTTCGTCAGTACTGGGGAAAGGGGAAGGGGAGCCCAGAAATACATAGAGGGAGGGGAGTGTGGCTAGGGGGATGGAGATAGGTGGATGCAGGTAGGGGTTATTGTGGTTGGTCAGTGGGAAGGGTGAAGCAGATAGGTGAGTAGGAAGATGGACATGTTGGGAGTGAAGAGATATTGAAGCTGGTGATAACCTCTTACTTGCACCCCCCTACCTCCATCCCACCTACCCTCACCCTAGCTCCACCTGCCTCCCTCTGTGTATTTCTGGGCAGTCCCTGCCCATCCCTAGTCCCGATGATGGTATTCAGTCCAAAACGATGACTTCCCTGCATCCCGGATGCTGTCTGACCTGCTGTGTTTTTCCTGCATGCCACCCCTTGAGTTATTCCATTGCTTGCTGAGATCATGTCTGGTCTTCTACCTCACCTCCACTTTTTCTCCCTAACTCCATATCTCTTGATTCCCTCCAGCGTCAAAAACAAAATGATTGATCTCTGTGTTGAATATACTCAACGATGGAAGATCCACCAGCTCTTTAAGGTGGAGAATGCCAAAGATGCGCAATCCTCCGAGAGAGGACACTTCCCCTTGCTTTACTCCTGAATGTCTGACCCCCTCATTCTGAGACTATGGGCTGGAAATTCTCAGGGATGAGGAAGTCATGAAGAAAGGTCAGTGGTAGGTGAACTGGGTGGTAAGAAGCCTTCGTCATAGCCATAGTCATAATTACTGGTAGGGCTAAACAAGCTCCCATGCAATTTCCCCCAGTCCCTGACAAACAGAGGAAACCCCGCCACTGGAATTGCTGATAATGCCAAAGCTCCGTAGGTGGGACTGTAGGGACGGCTAAGAAGAAAGCTCCATGCTTTTCAGAGAAAGATAAATCAAAGTGCTTTGGGTAAGCAAGTATTTTGGTCCCTGTGAGAGGGGTGCCATGGGGGTGGAGGGGTGGGTTTTGTACATTGACAAGCAGGCAAAGGGAAAGCTATCTTCTTGCTGGCTGCCTCCAATGAGTACGGGTAACCATCCAATAATTGCACACCTCCTTCCTGCACACCATTTTACACACATTGAAGATAAAACTGCCTTTTACTGCTGTCTGCCTACCCAGACTAACCATTTTTTTGGGGTTTTTTTTGGTATGGGCAATGTAATATTGAGATCAAGTGAAATTTTAACCGGCACGATCACACTTAATTATTTATTTACAAATGTTGGCAGGGCTGCTATTTTTTGCATCTACCCTGCATAATGGGGCATGAGCCACTTGACCTACATCACATTCCAATACATCTAAAACACACCCAGCGCAAGGCATGCATTATCCTCTCGTATGCCTCAATTCTGGCCTTGCTGCATTTTGACATGGAGATGGAGGTGGTTTCAGAGCGGTCTGGAAATTCGGATAGCTCTGCATTGGGACAACTTTACAGCATTTCCTCTTCTGATTTTCCGAGGGATGAGGGAATTGGTGAGCTGCTTAATGGAGGTGGGCTAACAATTAAGCTGCACGTGGCGCAGGGTGGCACGGTGGCTCAGTGGTTAGCACTGCTGCCTCACAGGGTCCTGGGTTCGATTCCAGCCTCGGGCAACTGTCTGTGTGAAGTTTGCACGTTCTCCCCGTGTCTGCGTGGGTTCCCTCCAGGTGCTCCGGTTACCTCCCACAGTCCAAAGATGTGCGGGTTAGGTGGATTAGCCATGGAGAATGCAGGGTTATAGGGTAGGGAGTGAGACCAGGTGGAATGCTCTTCAGAGGATTGGTGCAGACTTGATGTGCAGAATGCCCTGCTTCCAAACTGTGGGAATTCTATGGCGGGATATTTTGGGCTTGAATGGTGCCTGACCTCTCAACTCACGCCAGGTTTGAAGCGCAGCAGAAACTTTTAGGGGTCACCCAGTGACAGGCAGGGGGAAGGGGAGCTATTGGGGTCTCCCGTCACCAGCCCAAATGAACGAGCTGGTAGATATGAAAAAACCACCATCAGAGCCAAAACCATTTCTTTGGACGTGTTGCCGTGTCAACCGTTGGTCCACTTAAATGGTTTTTGGTGATGAAGGGTTTAGATGGAGCAAATAAACAGAAAATATTTCCAGTGGCTGAAAAACTGATAGCCTGAGGCATAGATTAAGGTTATGGCAAAAGGAAAAAAAAACATTTTTATGCAAAAAGCAACCAGGATTTGGAAAGCACTGTTGCAGAGTAGTGCATGCAGGTTCAATTATTGCTCTCAAAAGAGAATAATAAGAATTCCCCGAAAAGAAAGGGATGATGGGAAAGAATATGAGAGTGGACACACCGAATTGCTCTTCAGAAGGACTGGCACAGCCTCAATGGGTTAAATGGCCTGCTTGTTTGCTATGGTTCTATGTTTTCTTCTATCAAGTCAGCAGGGTGCATGACACTGATAGTAACGGTGTTTCTACGCACTTGCTGCCCTTCTCTTCCTAGTAAGTGCTGGTCACAGGTTTTTAATGAGCCGTCAAAAGAAGTTTGTCAAGTAGCTGTAGTCGAGAGAACATCTTTGCCTCCTCCCTTTCCCGATTTCTGATTCGTCCTCAAAAGGATTTATTGATGCAACAATCTTGTAATATATGAAGTTCTGGATGCTGCACAGAGGGTTATAAGTCATACTGTTATTTCTCTCAAGGGTTGCATAACATGACATAAGCTTCAAGAGATTTGCAAAAGCGTTTTATGGCTGTGATTTGAATCCAAAGATTAAACGACAGCCTTCAATAGGCTCCTGATCCATTTTTTGCAATAAACTGCAGATTGAATAAAAGCAAAACAGGTTTTTTATGACTTTACAGTGGAAAACAACTAAAATCTGGAAAATACTAAGCAAAGTTTCCTTTGTGCGTGAGTTCTGACGTTGTGCACTTTTTCATTTATAAACATTTCAAATTTCCCGAAAACAGTCGAGGGTTTTTCTCTCAGCTCAACATTCTCCATTCTTGTCAGGGGTGTTTGAGCTGGTCTGTAGAATAGGTAGCTGCAGCAGTCTTAATCCCAGCTCCCAATCTTCCAACATGAGGTTTTGAGTGCCCAGATAGAATCAAATAAGGAGAATAATCGACTCTGAGCTCAGTTCTTGAAATGATTCTCAGCAGATTATGATCAGGACTAGAGTCATGGCTGATGTCTTTCAGCTAAGTTCCCTACATGCAGCAAAGCTAGATGGAGGGACATTACACCTGGGAACCAAGAATACAGTGTTGAATGATTTGACCCCCATCCTTGTGGATATACAGGCAGTTATTAACACAGTCGGTCAGTCTGGGACGAGGTGGAGAGCCCGTCCATGTCTGGAGTGTCCTGAGATGAGACTCCTGAGGGGCCTGTGAGTGTTTTCTCCTCTCGCTAAGTGTCTTCTGTGAGGAATGGGCACCCAGATTGAGCTCGAAGCTCCCCATCCACCAGTCATCGCATCTTCTGTCCTGAGGACCAACATCTAGGTGATGAAGTCAGTGTGTGCACCTCTCCATCAGATGCTGACTGTTCTGACCATGGCTGTCCATGACGGCTGCCAACCTGTCCATGGCGGCAGCCAGGTGGCAGCCTGACCCACCTCACTACTGCAGCCTCTGGGCAATGAGGGCCATTGCTGCCCACACACCTGTCTGCTGTTCCGATTTGTCCGTGTGCTTATGGACAAAGACCCTGATTGCCGATACCACAGGGTCCTCTCCTGCCTGGAGCGGAGCAGGTGCCCACTCTCTGGCAATACTCTGAGTGCCAGTGGCCTGGAGCATTTCTGCTTCAGCTGGCCGCAGAGCTGTGGCAGTAAGGTGCTCACCAGTGTGCTCCCAAACATTCTACACCTCATATTCCCATCAAGGTGTCAATAAATAAGATGGTGGTGAATATGGGAGACAATGTTGCTAATGGGTGGCATAGTGGCTCAGTGATTAGCTCTCTGTATCACAGCACCAGAGAACCAGATTTGATTCCACCCTCAGGTGACTTTCTGTGTGGTGTTTGCACATTCTCCCCCTGTCTGCATGGCTTTCCTTCAACTGCCCAAAGATGCACAGGTTAGGGTGGATTGGCCATGCTAAATTGCCCATAGTGTGCAGGCATGTGCAGGCTAGGTGGAGTAGCCATGGGAAATGCAACGTTACAGGGATAGGGTAAGGGTAAGGGTCTGGATGAGATGCTCTTAGGAGGGGTGTTGTGGCCTAAATGGGCCAAATGGCTGGCTTCCACACTGTAGGGATTCTATCATTCTGTAAACTTTCCTCTGAGGACCTGAAACAGTCTTTTTCAGAGGTTGACGAGGTCTCATTTGGTGGCTGTTTATCCTCAAGCTATGGTTTGAAGGACCACAAGAGAGGTGTGTAGTGACCAATGACTCAAAGTTGTGCACAAAGAATGACACTGACAATGGTTCACGGGAGAGCTGCAGTCGAATGAAGAGTGGTACTAACTCGGGGATGGGGAGGTTATGACCTAGTGGTATTACTGCTAGACTAATAATCCGGAGACCCAGATAATGTTCTGGGGACTGGGTTCGAATCCTGCCATGGCAGATGGTGGAATTTGATTTCCATTAATGATGACAGTGAATCAATGGTCAGGGGAAAAACCCATCTGGTTCACCAATGTCCTTTAGAAAAGGAAATCTGCTGTTCTTATCTGATCCGGCCTACATGTGACACATAGCAATGCGGTTGAAACTTGACTGCCCTCTGGGCAGTCAGAGATGGATAATAAATGCTGAAATGGACAGTGACATCCATATCCTGTGCTTGAGTAAACATGTGGATACTTTGGAATCCCTGCAGAAGCAGTCCCTGTCCTCTCCTGAAGGAGACAGAATTCTCTGCTCGAATGGGTGAGGAGCCTAACGTCAGGTGCCAATTATACCCAAGCTGGCTTTTTCTGCCCTGTTGTGGGCTGTTTATTCCTGTATTGGAGAATGGGAGGAATTGATTGAGGTGAAAGTGTGCCACAGCTGTTACTGCTGGGACAGTGGGGCAAATGGGTAGTCAGTGCAGAGGCCATGCAGGGTTGGGGACCAGAGAGTGGGCCGGGGTGGGGCGGAAATCAACAAAAGTGAGGTAAGATATTGGGAGCAATAGTGAGATTGGCAGAACATGATCATGTGAGTGAGGTGTGTGTAGTCGCAGAGATAGAGTGAGTGTGAGTTAGCAGAGAGAAGATTACCCTGGCGGAACACTGGAGGTCATTGACTTTCTTTCTACATTGCTGTGCATTTCCATAGACCAGGGAACCAGCACTGACTCAAGTGGTGATGTCGGACCAGGCTGTTAGGGTCTGATAGCCTGGTCTCCACTAGCAGTCCTCTGGGAGGTTATTAGCTAAGGAGTAGCGTTCAAGAGTAGGGAGGTTATGTTGGAACTGCATAATACATTAGTTAGGCCACAGCTACAGTATTGTTGGCAATCCTGGAGTCTACATTAGAAGAAGGAAGTAATTCTGCAGAGGGTGCAAAGGAGACTTACCAGGATGTTGCCTGGGGCTGGACGGTTTCAATTGCAAAGAGAGATTGGGCAGACTGGTGTTGCTGTCCTTGGAGCATCCCTCCTCTAGACCATCTTGTCTACCAGGATCTCTAGTTCATTGATGGAAAATCACTTTACCTTCTCCGACATCTCCAGAGTGGCTGTCCACTACTGAGCAGGGGCAGTTCAAAATGCCAGAGCTCATCTAGGTGCACAGCAGACTGTTAAGGATAGCATGGACACAATAATTGCTGGTCTTTTGAGGGGTGTTTGGTGGGATCTTCTGGGAATGGTGGATGGTAGATGGGGCTAGAGTCAGTGCAGAAGGGAGCCATTGTAGGAGGATAGGTAACTAATTCGACAAGTTTAGTAAGATGCAATGAATAATCTCACTAGACCTCACAGAGAGAAATCTTCCCTCAAACTGAACAAAACTGACCCTTAGTCAAATAATCTAAGATTCAGATCAGTATTACTGTTTGTTATAGAGTTGTAAAGTGCAGAGCACTGAAAACACAAAGTGTAATAAATTGTACATTGAATAACACCCATTATTGTTGTTTCAGTATTGTTGGAACCGATTAGACCAGTTCAAAAGGTCAGTGTAGGGAGTCCTGGAGATTTAGTGTCACCCCGATTGTTATGATCTGAGTTAGAGAGAATTCATTGATAACGCACATCCTGTTGGCAATTCAAAGACTTTGCTGATTCAAGGGCTGAAATAATTCAGTGGGAAGTGAGAAACCCTACACAGTGCATGCGAAGTTGGAAAGACCATGGGATTATGCTGGATACCACATTTGTGCGGGAAGTCATTTGCTTGCAACTGCGTGACACACATCTTTTCAAAGTGAAATTTGCCTTTCCATTTCAATATCCTTCACCTGTAGGGGTCAGTTGGCTGGACAGCTGGTTTGTAATGCAAAGAGACACCAACAGCGTGGGTTCAGTTTGAGCACTGCTTGAGGTTAGCATGAAGTCTTGTCCTTCTCAGATTTTCCCCTTACCTGAGGTGTGGTGACCCTCAGGTTATGCGACCACCACCTCTTTGATAAGAAAGCAGCCCTACGATCTGGTAAGATTATGGTAACGTTACCCTTATAGTTTCACCTGTTGATTTGTGTTTGGGTTATATTGATCTAGTTGTTCCATAAAAGTTTTTGAAAAGTGCTATCTTATCAATCCATTCTTTTCCATTGACTTTGTGAGCATTCTTTTCTTTTAAAAACTATCAGTCTCTGAAGGGATTATATTAAAACAGGTATCCCTCCCAGTTTCACACCACTTTCTGACTTAGACACAAACCATTGTTCCTTCATGGTCTCTGTTTCAAACTTTTCATAGAATCCCTACACCGTGGGAGCAGGCCATTCGGCCCATTGAGTCCACACCAACCCTCCCACCCTGGACACTATAGCATGGCTAATCCACCCTAACCTGCACCTCTTTGGACTGTGGGAGGAAACCCATGCAGACATGGGGAGAATGTGCAAACTCCACACAGACAGTCACCTAAGGCTGGATAATGAACCCAGGTCCCTGGTATTGTGAGGCAGCAGCGCTGACTGCTATGCCACCGTGCCACCCCAAACTTTTGCAAGTCCTGTATGAACAGTACAATGGGAAAACTTTGTCACACAGACAGCAGCATTTTAAAAAAGATGGCACATCTGCACCCCTTCAGAAACAAGTTGAAATGGACAGGAAATATTGATCTTGCCAATGAAAGCCACAAGCCAAGAATAAATATTTCTTTAAAAATAGTTCAAACTGAACTACCAAATGCACAACCTTGAACCAGTCACTACTGGAAAGCTGTACTTTAATAAGGCGGGTATCAAAATAAAAATCAGTCATTAACAATATCACATTTAGACAGTGAATAACAGAATATTATATTGTCTGTTACAGAACAGAATATTGAAACAGAATAACTAATTCCATTGTGAAGTTAAGCCTTGAGAATTATAATAACTATTGGTTCTTATAAGTATTACAATATCCCAGAGGTAATATTACACACTTAAAATAAATAATTACTGCAGTTCAAAATTAATTAATTATAGTATTGAGGTATGTGTATGCCAGAAGAGGTGGAATTAGGCACTTGACTTACCAGTATAACCAGTTCAATAAATATTCTGCCTTATGTTTTGACCATTCTCCTTTCTTGAATTCTCTCTTTCTCTCTATTTCTTGCACTCTCTCCTCTCCACCTCGATCTCTATCTCTCTCTCTCTCTCCCTCTCTCAGTACTCCAGTCAGGCATACAGCCTAGAGCAGGGACCAATTAGAAAGAACTTTGATTTGCCACCCAAATGGTTTTATCAAGTTGATTGCAGTACAAAAATTGAACAAGACCACCTGTGGAAAATTGATATTTACCCAACGAGTTAAAACAAACATAATTACAGTATAAATAATCTGCCTTAAAATAATTTCCTTGCTCATTACATGAGGTACAAAGTATAACCCTCTGTATAAAATTGTGACTGTACCAGCTCATAATTTTGTGTTAAGTGAAGCTATCAATGTTCACCATTACAAAATGGTAAGGCAGTAATTTCCAATATCCACTCATGCAAAGGTAAACATAAAAATCAGGAAGAGGTTGTTTGATTTTGCTTACTCCTCCACAAACTCCATGAATTTGATACCACACCAAGAACTTCAACATTCAAATGGCATAATGTTGTGGCACTTAGAAAACCAAATACCCAAGGAACTCTCCATGAAATGAAGGAACACAAAGAGAAAATGCTGGAGAAACTCAGCAGGTCTGGCAATATCTGTGGAGAGAGAAAATGGAGTTAAAGTGCGGGTCCAGCAACCCTTCTTCAAAATGGTTGCTCCCTAGGGTGTAGGAACAAAGGGATCGCGGTCTACAAGTCCATAGATCCCTGAAGGTATCAGCACAAGTAGACAGAGTGGTGAAATACGCATAAGGAATGTTTGCGTTCATTAGCCACCATGTGGAAGAGAAGAGCAAGGAAGACTTATTACAACTTCATAAAACATTGGTTGGGCTACAGATGGAAAAATGTGTGCAGTTCTGGTCACCACACTATCAGAAGTTTGCTATTGCAGAGGAGATTCACCAGGATGTTGCTGGGGATAGAAAGTTTCTTATGAGGAGAGTCTGGATAGGCTGGGTTTGTTTTTCTTGAAGCAGAGGAGCCTGAGGAGGTGATCTGATTGAGACATACAAACTTATGAGAGGCATAGACAGGGTAGATCAGAGGAATGTCTCCCCCATGTTTGATAGGGTTGTGTGGGATGTTGACATTTTTAAAAATATTAAAACCAAACTTCTCACTCTAGCTTCAACCATCCACTTCATGGCTTAACAGTGGTGGAATGGGGGAGCAGGCAGGTAGATCTCCCACAGGAGATAGGTTGGCAATTTAAATATTGTATTGAAACTAGGAGCCTCACTATTAACATATCTTTTAGTTCAAAGCTTTGGCAAAGATCTGTAGCTCAGGCTGTGGATGAGGTTGTTGACTTGCTCACTGAGCTGGCTTGTTTTTGTTCAGACGTTTCATCACCACATTAGGTGACATCATCAGTGGAGCCTCTGATGAATCGATGTTATTTTACTCCACTTGGAATTTATACTGTCCGGTCCGTTATAGCGAGTACTGTCATTTCCGTATGGGTTTGTATTTGGGGTCCAATTCTATGTGTTCGTTGATTGCATTACGGCTGGAGAACCATGTCTCTAGGAATTCCCGTGCTTGTCTATTTTTAGCTTTTGCTACTACGATTACCTTATCCCAATTAAGCTGATGGCCTTCATTGCCTAAGTGTACCAATATTAAGGCGAGTTTGTCGTGCCGTTTTGCTGCGAGCTGATGTTTGTGTATTTGGATGGCTAGTTTCCTTCCTGTCTGTCCGATGTAATGTTTGTGGCAGTCAGTGCATAGAATTTTGTAACCACATTGGTTCTGCATGTTGTGGGAATGGGGTCTTTAACCCTTGTAAGTGTTTGTTGTAGAGTGGCTGTGGGCTTGTGAGCCACCATGATTCCTAGTGATCTTAGGAGTCTTGCTTTCAGTTTCAATATGTTTTTGATGTAGGGCAGTGTGGCCAGTGCGTTAGGGCGTAATGTTGTCATAAACAAACAACAACAGGAGGACAGTGAGGGTGTCCAAGAGGAGGGTTTCTGCCTCGACCACCCTTACAGGCAGTGAGTTCCAGATTCCCACCGCCATCTGAGTGAAAGAGTATTATCTCATGTTCCCTCTAACCTTCTGCCTCTTACCTTAAATCTATGCTGTCTCATTATTGATTCCTCCATCAAGAGGGAAGGTTTCCTTCTGTCTATTCTTTCTATGTCCCTCATAATTTTATACATCTCAATCACACCGACTCTTAGTCTCCTCTGCTCTAAGGAAAATAGCACGAGTCTGCCCGATCTCTCTCTGTAAGTAAAACTCTCCAGCCCAGGCAAATCCTGCAAAATCTCCTTTGTGCCCTCTTCAGTTCCTATTGTTCCTATAATGTGGATTCCAGAACTGCACGCAATACTCTAGCTGTGGCCTAATCAATGTCATATATAGATCCAGCACAACCTCCCGGCACTTAAAATCTATTCCTCAGCTAATGAAGGCAAGTATACCACACGCCTTCTTATTCACTTTATCTGCCTATCCTGATGCCTTAAGGACCAGTGTATATGCACACAAAGGTCTCCTGATCATCAGTACAACCAAGTATCCTACCATTCATTACATATCCCCATGCCTACATGGGCATGGACTGCCTCTCCTCACCAACAAACTGAACTTATTTCCATCCATCCATAGATCGCAGGTAATGGACCTGCTTCCTTTGAGATTGGAGTCACTATTGCACCGACAATCCAACACTCACCCATCCCCAAAGAATCACTCACCATCCCATAACTAAGGTCCAAACATTTTCACAATAACCACCCAACTCTTCTACAAACGCCACATCTCAATTTGCTTCCAAGCTGCTTTTTATTAATATTCATTTGTGGGATGTGGGCATCGCTGGCTAGGCCAGCATTTATTGCCCATCCCTAATTGCCCTTGAGAAGGTGCTGGTGAGCTGCCTTCTCAAAATGCTGCAATCGACCTGACCCACAATGCCATTGGGGAGGGAATTCCAGGATTTTGATCCAGCAACAGTGTAGGAATGACAACATGTTTCTAAGTCAGGATAATGAGTGACTTGGAGGGTAACTTGAAGGCGGTGGTGTATCTGCTACCCTTGTCCCTCTAGATGGAAGTGTTTGTGAGTTTGGAAAGGTGTTCCCTAAAGAGACTTGGTAAATTTCTGCAGTGCATCTTGTAGATAGTACACACTGTTGTTACTAAGCATCGGAGGTGGAGCGGGGAGTGGATGTTTCAGAAAATAGTGCCAGTCAAGCGGGCTACATTGTCCTAGATGGTGTCAAGCTTCTTGAGTGTTGTTGGGGCTGCACTCATCCAGGCAGCTGGGGAGTATTCCATCACACTCCTGACTTGTGCCTTGTAGATGGTGGGCAGGCTTTGGGGAGTCAGGAGGTGAGTTACTCACTGCAGTATTCCTAGCATCTGACTTGCTCTTGTAGCCACTGTGTTTATGTGGCAAGTCCAGTTGAGTTTCTGGTCAATGGTAATGACCAGCATGTTAATAGGACGGGATTCAGTGATGGTAACACCATTGAATGTCAAGGGGTGGTGGTTAGATTGTCTCTTTTTGGTGATGGTCATAGCCTGGCATTGTGTGGCATGAATGTTCCTTGCCAGTTGTCAGCCCAAGCCTGGATATTTTCCAGATCTTGTTTCATTTGAACACAGACAGCTTCAATATCTGAGGAGTCGCAAATGGTGCTGAATGTTGCGCAATCACCAGTGAACATCCCCAATTCTGACCTTACATTGGAGGGAAGGTCATTGATAAAGTAGCTGAGGATTATTGGACTGAGGACACTACTCTGAGGAACTCCTGCAGAGATGTCTGGAGCTGAGATGACTGATGCTCAACAACCATAGCCATCATTCTATGTGTTAGGTACGACTCCAAACACTGGCGAGTTTGACTCCTGATACCCATTGATTCCAGTTTTCTTGGGCTCCTTGGTGCCACACTCGGTCGAATGCAGCCTTGATATCAAGGGCTGTCACTCTCACCTCAACAAGGTGCTTAGTCAACAAATCAGACTCTGCCTTGGAAGGGAACCAGGCTGAGGAAATGTTACATCTCACAGAGTTAGAACTTTATAGCGCACAGGGAAACAAATCTCCACACTATTTCAGCAACTGTGGCAGAATGCATGTCTGAAAAGGGTTCTCCAATTTCTTAATCTCTTTAGCAAACATGCCAGCACTTTCTGTGTTCCCCCTGTCCTACACAAAGTATAGCACTTTATGTGCCGTAAGTCATCATGTAAAACCCACCGGAATTTCTGCGGGCATGTCGAGGGGAAAGGAGCAAAGAACACCATTTGGTGTCCTGCTGATTGCTATTATACCTTATTCCAACAAAAGTGAACAAAGTTCATCAATGAAAGCTGAAGAGCAGACACATAAAACTCAAAATCAATAACCCATTACTCAAAAAAAAATTGAATTTTTTTCTAACTGACAGTTAGAAAGTTCCAGAAACTAACAGTTCTGGAAAAGTGACTGTTAGTAAATAATTACTATGAATGAATTGCGAGTGGATGTAAAATCTCTTATACAGACATTACTTAATTAGGGGGACCATTGCCTCATTCAGTAAAATCATCTCAAAATTAACCCTTCTCTGCTGTTCTTGCTTTTTAATTCTTTCAATGATATGCAAAGGCATGATCCATCCTCATGACCCGCACAATCTCATACCCTTTCCACACACACTTATACCCTTATGGTCATGGACTGCCTCAATATCTGAGGAGTTGTGAATGATACTCAATACTGCACAATCATCAGTGAACAACCCTGCTAACCTTATAAGAACAGAAAACCTAGGAGCAGGAGTGGGTCATTCAGCCCCTTGAGCATGCTCCACCATTTAATTCGAACATGTCTGATCTCGTCTCAACCTCAACTCCACTTTCCTGTCCACTCTCCATACCCATGCAACCCATTACTAATTAAAAATCTGCCTGCTTCCTCTTTAAATTTATTCAGTGTCCTAGCATCCACCACACAGTGGGAGAGTGAAAGCCACAGATTCACGACAATTTGAGAGAAATAACTCCCCCCTCATATGCTCATTCCTCCTCCTCGTGTTTTAAATCTGCCAGCCCTCATCCTGAAACTATACTCTCTCTTTCTAGATTGTCTCACCAAGAGAAACTTCAGTGGTACATCTTTATTAGTCTTGTCCAGCATCTTATATACCTCAATTAGATTTCTTCCCATTCTTCGAAGTTCTCAGAGGTATAGGCTAAACTGTTCAATGTCTCCTGATAAGACAAACCTTTCATCTCTGCAATTAAACAAGTGATCCTTTTCTGAATTGTAATTATACCCTTCCTCAAGTAAGGAGACTAAGACTATTCACAGTACTCCAAGCGTGGTCTCACCTTGTACAATTACAACAATGCTT
Organism: Ginglymostoma cirratum; assembly: GCA_024137785.1. Taxonomy (NCBI): domain Eukaryota; kingdom Metazoa; phylum Chordata; class Chondrichthyes; order Orectolobiformes; family Ginglymostomatidae; genus Ginglymostoma; species Ginglymostoma cirratum. Next base: position 10,301,704 of record JAHRHZ010000223.1, on the reverse strand, counting down.
GTAATTATATTATATTATAATTCATTCCTTTGGCAATAAATGCCAAAGAATGAAAGGTCTTTGGAAAAGGAGCTGAAGGTGCCTAGGCCTAAGACGTTACTCTGAGGAACACCTGTAACAATGCTCTGAAATAACAAGCATGGGGCTGGATGAACACAGCAGGTCAAGCAGCATCATAGGAGCAGGAAAACTTGACGTTTCGGGCCTGGACCCTTCATCTAGCCCCATGCTTGTTATCTCGGATTATCCAGCATCTGCAGTACCTTTTATCTCTGATACAATGCTCTGAAACTGAGATTATTAGCCTTCAGCAACCTCAAACCTCTTCCTTTGCTCCAGCTATGACTCCAACCATAGAAGAGTTTTCCCACTGATTCCCATTGACTTCAGTTTAGTTAATTTACCTTGATTCTATAACCTGTTCAATGTTGCCTTTATGGCAAGGACAATCTCTCTCATATCACCCCTGGAACTCTGCTGTTTTTATTAAATCATGCCTGGACTAAGTTCTGAGATCAACTGATCCTGGCAGAACACAATGTGAATATTAATGAATGATTTGTTGCTGAGTGACGGTCACTTTATGGCACATGTCCATCATTTTGTTAACGTTTGAGACTGGATTTATGAAGCAGTAATTGGCTGGATCTAATTTATCCTGCTCTGCACTGGGGCAGTTTTGTGATTTGTTGTAACGATGTTTTTGTTGTGGCTGTATTGAAAAAGATAATGTGATTCACCTTAAGAACACTTAGTCATAATTAGTCAGTGAAACATGGTCCATCACTACGTTATTTGGCTTATGCTGAAGTGCTTTTTTTAAAATTCATTCATGAGTTATGGCTGTGACTGGATCACCAGTGTTTATTGCCAATCCCTAACTGTCCTTGAGAAGGTGGTGATGAGATGCCTTCTGAAACCATTGTAATCTTGCGCTGTTAGTAGACCTACAAGGTCATTAGAGACGGAATTCCAGGGTTTTGACATTAAAAGACGGGATGGTGAGTGGTTTGGAGGGAACTTTCAGATGATAGTGTTCCTGTTCCTGTTTACCTGCTACATATAACCTTCCAGATGGAAGGAGCTGTGAGTTTGGAAGGTGCTGATTAAGGATCTTTGGTAAATTTCAGCAATGCACCTTGTGGATGATACGCACTGCTGCTACTGAGTGTCGGTGGTAGAAGGATTGAAAGTTTGTGGATGTGGTGTCAATCAAGCAGGCAATTTTGTCCTGGATGGATTTCCAGTTTCTTGAGTGTTGTTAGAGCTGCTAGTCATCCAGGCAAGTTCAGAGTATTCCATCATATTCTGATTTGTGCCTCATTCTTGGTGTGTGGGCTTTGGGGAGTCAGTTGAGTTATTCGCTGCAGTATTCCTAGTCTCTGTCTCTTTTGGAACAATTGTGTTTATGTGGCTAGTCTAGTTGAGTTTCTGTTCAATGGTAATTAATGTTGAACCAATGTATGTTATTGCACTGGCTGAGGCTACCATAAAGATTTCCACCTTCTCAATCTCACCTCTTATCTGAGCCATGGAGCTCCTCATGTTAAACTCAGCACCAATTATCTCCCACTGGTAAGACAGCAGCCGCATAGCTGTCTGGGACGACTGTGACTTCAATAATATCATACATGGCTTTACATTAAAGATCATAATTGACACATATGACCCATACTTAGGCTTCGAAGAGTGACTTTTGTATCTCCCAAGAAGTTGGTGTTGTAATGGTGTTGAGGTGATGGTGTAATGGTGGTGTAGCTGGATTTGTAATCCATTACTCAAGTAATGCTCTGGGGACCAGGGTTTGAACTGCTCAATGGCAGATGATAGAACTTGAATTAAGTCAAGTCTGAAATTAAGAGGTACATGATAACCATGAACTGATTGCCGTAACAACCCATTTAGATTGCTAATACCCTTGAGGGGAGGAAACTTCCTGACTGACTCCAGCCCCACAGCAACATACTGAGATTTAACATCTTCTCTGAAATAGCCTTCCAAGCCATTCTGTCATATCAACGACAGAGAGGAATGAAACTGCATGCACCACCTACCATTGATCCATTCACTGGAAACAACAGTGTTAAATACAGCCCTGTTGACCCTCCTTCCTAGCATCTGGGGGCTAGTGCCAAAATTGGGAGAGCTGCCTCACTGACTAGTCAAGCAACAACCCGACAGTCATACTCATGGAATCATACCTGATACATTATATCCCAGACAACACCCTCATCATCCCTGGGTGTGTTCATCCAAGGCAGGCCCAGTCAAGGTGGCAATACAATGGTATACAGGTGGGAGGGAGCTGCTCTAGAACTTGTCAACATTGACACTGAACTCCACAAAGTCTCACTGCACCAGGTCAAATATGGGCAAGGAAGCATCTTGCTGATTACCCCCCACCACACACACACACACACAGACACATACACACTCTCCTCTCTCTCTCTCTCGTCTGAATCAGGGCTCCTCCATACTGAAATCCACTTGGAGGGAATACCAAGGTGGCTTTGTTTGCAGAATGCACCCTGAGGCAAGAAAACATCCTTGTCCTCCACGATGAGCAGCTTGGCAGCACTATGAATGACTGAGCCGGTCAAGTCCTATAATACACAGCTGCTAGGCAAGGATGGCACCAAGTGGTCAGGGAAACAACAACAAGAGTGAAAGTGTTTCAGAGATAGTAGGAACAGCAGATGCTAGAGAATCTGAGATAACAAGGTGTACAGCTGGATGAACACAGCAGGCCAAGCAGCATCAGAGGAGCAGGAAGGCTGACGTTTCGGGCCGAGACCCTTCTTCAGAAATGGGAGAGGGGAAGGGGATTCTGAAGTGTATTTGACGTCATCCTCACCAATCTGTGTGCTACAGATACATCTCCTCCTTTGCTCTTTGTAAATTTTGGAGGCACTTCCTGGAGGTCCTTTCGATATGGTGGCTACTAGAACTGGATTTCAATGCATTGGTAGAGCAGAACTGTGAGCTGCTGCTCTGGGATACACCTTGCCTCAGTCATATTGTCTGGTACCATCATTGTTGCTAAATGGGATAGACTTCAACTGATCCAGCAACTGAAGACTTCTTTTTACTCACTTGTTGGATGTGAGCATCGCTGTCTGGGCCAGCACTTACTGTCTATCCTTGATTACCCTGAAGGCAATTAAGAGTCAACCACATTGCTGCGGGTCTAGAGTGCCAGACTGGATAAGGATAGCAGCTTCCTTCGCTACAGAACGATAGTGAACCAGATGAGCTTTCCCCCAACAATCAACATTTTCATGGTCATCTTTACACTCTTAATTCCAGCTTTTCATTGAACTAAAATTGTCACCATTTACCATGGTGGGATTCAAACCCAGGTCCTATGAACACCACCTGGGTCTACTGGATTAATAGTCTACTGATAACTAGGCCATTGTCTCTCCTATCCAGGGGGTGCTGCGGGCCATAAGCAGCAGCGAATTATTCTCTAACAAAATCACATTGTCCAAAAATCTCCTACTCTGCCATTACCATCAAGCCAGGGGATCAACCCTGCTTCAATGGACAGTGCAGGAGGGCATACCAGGAGCAGGAATACCTAAAAATAGTGTATCAAACCGGTGAAGCTACAAAATGGCATTACTTGTGTCCCAGCCAATGTAAACAACAAGGGGAGGCGATGGTCCAGTGGTATTATCGCTGGACTGTTCATCCAGAGACCCAGATAACATTCTAGGGACCTGGGTTCGAATCCCACCATGGTGGATGATGGAATTTGAATTCAATAAATATGTGGATTTAGGAATCTAATGATGGCCATGAATCCATTGTCAGTTGTCAGGAAAAACCCATCTGTTTCACCAATGTCCTTTAAGGAAGGAAACTGCCATCCTTACCTGGTCTGGCCTACATGTGACTGTAGACCCACAGCAATGTGGTTGACTCTTAACTGCCTTCTAGGCAATTAGGGATGGGCAATAAATGCTGCCTCGCCAGCAATGTCCTCATCTCATGAATGAATAAAGGGTAATAGGCAGGAAAAAGCAATTTCATGACCAATGATTGATATCTAAGCTCTGCAGTCCTGGCATATCTAGTCACAAACAGGGGTGTTAAACAACTCATTAGAGGAGGAAACCCTAAAATATTTCTATCCCCAGTGATGGAAGACACCAGCACATCAGTGCAAGAGACAAGACTAAAGTACTTGTAAGAATCTTCAGCCAGACATATCAAATAACTGACACAACTTAGGCTCCTCTAGAAGTGTCCTGTCATAGTTAACAGTCTTCAACCAATTCGATCCACTGTATGTCATGACAAGAAACGGCTGAAGGCGGTGGATACTGCAAAGGCTACGGGTTCTGACAACATTCTGGCCACTAGACATGCAATCCAGAACATGCTACAAGCCTAGACAAGCTGTCCCAGTACAGCTGCAACACTACACAATAATGTAAAAAATTGCCCAGGTATGTTCTGTCTAGAAAATCAGATAAACCCAACCCTGCCAGGGAAACTCATAGTGTATCTCCCAAACTAGTGATTATAAGGATTGAGAAACAAATAGAGGAAGGACTAAAGGTGAACTCAAGGCCTCATAAGGTACAGAAACAGAAAAAGAGTGAGATAGACAATTGGATTGGGAATAACAAAAAAAAGGAAAAATATTTTAAAATGTAATCTTATAAATTTTCTTAAATGATTAATTACCTAAAAGAATGCATCACCACAATTTAATTTGTTTCATTTCTGGGTCAGAGTTTAATTTGCTTTACTAATAATTACTTGTACTGTTTATTGTCAGACTTAATTTCTGTGCAAGATTAATCAGAAGTTAAGACACAAATTCAGCAACTTCATTAAGCTCACTAGAAGGTTAAGGGTGTGTTGCTATTTAGAGAAGATTATGGACAGAGATACACACAAATCAGACTGAACTTGGGCAATTTGTAACTTGCGAGGCATCTCTCTATCACCACATGGCATGGATTGTTCACACAATGTTATTTGTTTTGCAACATTTGGCTCATAATCAAAATTTGCAACATAATCAAAATCTCAACAGGACAGGAGAGTCAGATGATAGAAATAGCATCTGGAAAGCACATTAGATGAAGCTTAAATTAATGTAGGGCACAAAACTTCCTGATTTCCTATTTGTGTTTGATTACTAGGCCCAGCTGGGGAGTTATTCCAAAGAGTTTAATACATTAGAAGATTTATTGGCCATTAGCTGACTCCATTCCATTGGAATCACAATGCAAGAGATTTCGCCCTGCCCTGTGCAATGATTCAACTTGGTGGGTAATGGGTTTTCTCATATTCCAGTGAGGATCACAAAGAATACAGCACAGTGATACAGAGTGGCACTGCTGTCTCAGGGTCCTTGGTTTCATTATACTCTCTAAAGATTTAGGCGCATGAATTTGACAGTGAAGAACTTACAGAGTACTGTATTGTCCTACCGGTAAGACGCTAAATTAGCATCACTTAGTTCTGGTGGATGTTGAGGCAGTTGGTACCTGTAAGGATTAACCAACAACACAAAATGATCTTCACCCATCAGGATATAAAGGACAGGTCCCAAAAGCAGTTAGCTGGTGTTCAGTTGTTTGTTGTCCCTCACTGTGTATCTGGGGGTGGTTGGTTAGCTGAGACAGCTGGTTTGCAATGCAGAGTAACACCAACAGAGTGGGTTCAATTCCCTAAAGGGCTGAGGTGACCATGAAGAATTCTCCTTCTCAAACTCTCCCTCACCTGAGGTATGGTGACCCTCAGGCTAAACTGCTACCAGTGATCTCACTCTAAAGAGAGTAGCCCTATGATCCATGAGGTCTATGGCAACTTTACCTTTAACTTACCAGAATGTTTCACTCGCAGTAATGTGCACTTACTCTTAAGTATCACTTGAGGTTTCAAAAACAACTCTCGAAATCTCAACACAAGAGAATAACCCCATCCCAACCAAACAAAAAAACCCAGTGAATACTTACTGTATCACTTCCACTGCCACTGTGTCCTTCCATATGTATATGTCATACAGGTAGGTTAGTGCATGAAAGAGATAACTGGTAAGAATGAGATAAGCTCCATGCATTAGGATTTAAAGGGCTGATCCCAGGTTGGCTATAAACAGATCCAAGCAGCTGGCTGTGGAGAGGATCATCTCTGTCGACTGTCTGTCCCTCTTACCCAGTTAAGATTGTGAATGGATGTCCTTAGAGAGGGAGCACCAGGAATCCATCAGTGCTCTGGATGCCCTTAGAGAGAGGTGGACACTGTGGAAGGGTTAGTACTTCAGTTTACTACATGGCCCAACTTGCCCATGCCACCCAGCTGTGTTTAAGAGCATTTCAGGAAAAGAACAGCATGTGCAGTTGTAGTGTCCATACCTCTGAACCAGGAAACATGGCTTCATGTAGCACTTACTCCAGAAGTGTATAATAACATTTCTGAACAGATTATTGAGAAAATGTCTATAAAGAAACCAAAACTCATTGTATGGCATCAACCCAAGCAAATCAAAGACCCTGGAGTGTTGTTAAATGACACCGTTTCTTGTTTAAAATCCCTGCATTCAACAAGTCACATGTCAAAAGACAGCAAAAAAAATACTTTAGAGAACTACAAGGAGAACATACATTAAAATAGCAGACAATTTATTATCTGGAATAATGAGCAGTGAAGATAAAGAAATCCTTAAATGGAACAATCATGTTTCTGATGATGAATAGGCAGTAAGGATAGAAAACAATCGATTTATCTGGCCTCAAGTTCAGCAAGGTTACTAACTGTGATGATTAATAAACCTCCCTGAACACCCATGGCCTTTTCCGGTACGGCTAATGTCTTTAATTCATCAAATTGCTTCCTGTTTTCATATAACATGTTTTTCCAAAAAATGTTTAAAAGGAATGAAGAGATGTTGCACTCTTAACTCAGCTACGAAACTAGCTTTCTAACTAGCATGCAAAACAATTAATCATTTCCTCCTTCACAAGAGATCGTGCCCTTCGCAGTACAATTGTATTCTGCATCTGCCAATGGAATAGATGGGATCAAAATTTCCTCAAATTTTATTTTCAGTGCACAGACCCTAGATGTCTGGTGGTCAGCAGCGATTTCTGAAACCAGAAGTAAATGTGTTGGCACACTGATCAATATGATCAGAACCTCAGAGGAACCTCAAAGCAGCTATGTGCCTGTGCAGATTGGAGGAAACAGTGGACAGGACTAGTTTGAGCTGTCAGCAGCTCACAAGCCCAGTCAGACCATATGTGGAAGCCCCCTGCACTGATCTAATGCAATGTAATGTTTATCTGTAATCAGTTTATCTGACTGTAATGTTTATCATTGAATAGAGCAAGCAAGGAAGCTGACAGGGGGACCATGAATCATCATAGATCATCATAGAATCCCTACTGTGTGGAAACAGGCCCTTCGACCCAGCAAGTCCACACCGACCCTCAGAGCATCCCAACCTGACCCATCCCCCTATAACCCACTTAACTCACGCATCCCTGATCACTATGGGGCAATTTAGCATGGCCAATCCACCGCGCCTGCACATCTTTGGACTGTGGGAGAAAACCGGAGCACCCAGAGGAAACCCACGCAGACACGGGGAGAACGTACAAACTCCACACAGACAGTTGCCCAAGGGTGAGATCGAAACCGGGTCCCTGGTGCTGTGCCCTTTCAACTTTATTTCTTACTTTCAAACTTATACTATGAATCACCGTGAGGTAATGTAACTTTTTCTTTATTTCTCGACTTTGTATCTAAGATTTGTACCTAGGTACTTAGTACCTAAGGTCGCATTGAGAGGAGCAACATTGTGAACTTTTCACTGTCCTCCTGCCGAGTACACTTGACAATAAATCTAATTCTAATTTTTCGCTAGTACCGACATTAAGAACTTGAATGGAAAAAGAGCATGCAATCGATGCAGATTTAGTCTTCTGCACTAAGCCATCAAACACACTCCAGTAAGAAATTGTGTTGACTATTGAAGATTAACTCTCTTGCTACACTCTCAAAAAAAATCTCCATCCTTAATCTAACTTTACTCCCCAGTGCAACCATGCAGCACTGTCACTCCCAAACATAGGAACAGGAGGAGGCTATTCAGCCACTTGTTCCTGTTCTGCCATTCAATCAGACCATGGGAGATACACACTCAGTTCCCTTTGCCGTTATTAGCTTTATATATCTTGATAGGCTTCCCTGACAAAAAGCAGTTGTTCCCCAGTGTCCAGTGACTTTTGGCAAGTCCAGATTTCTAGTAAATCCTGTCCAGCAAAATTGTGCCTAGATTTTATTTTTATGAGACTTCACTCTACTTTTGAGATAATTTGCCTTTGCTCTTGATTTTGCTACTAGAGGTCAGAGATCTTAGTGATCTATGACACAGAAAAAGGCCCTTCGTCCCATCAAGTCTACACCAGTCAAAAACAAGGACTTAACTGTTCTAACCCCATTGTCTAGCATTTGACCCCATAGCCTTGTAGATCTTGGTGTTGTAAGTGTCCATCGAAACGCTTTTTTAAATGATATGAACGTTTCTGTCTCTCCTGCTCTTACAGGCAGTGAGTTCCTGATGCCCCCCACCGTCTGGGTGAAAACTTTTTTCTCACATCCTCTCTAAACTTTTCCTTAAATGAATGACCCGGGTCATCGATCCGTCCACCAAGGGGTTGATTTCCTTCCTGTCTACCCTGTCTGTACCCCTCATAATTTTATATAACTCAATCATGTCTCCCTTCAGTCTCTTCTGGCCTAAAATCAACCCAGTCTGTCCAATTTATTTTCATATCTGAAACTCTCCAGACAAAGCAACATGCTGTAAATCTCCTCTGCACCCTCACTGGTTTATCTAGCCGTTTATCTCTACCTGTTAGCTTACATCTTTTCAATTTTTTTCAGGAATTCACAAAATGCTTTGTGGCTTTGAGAAAGAGTCTAATGCATTCTGCTATTATTGAAAGTGATAATACTCACTGTAACTATAAACAGATCGGGAGATAAATATGTAGCAAAGTATCCAACTCAAAAATTACACAGTTGTGTCCTGCCGTAGTAATTTATTTAGAAAGAAATTAAGTAGTATTGTGAAAAATTTCTAATAGTCAGCTTTGAAAAGACTACTATAGTTTACACTACTGGAACTTTTCAAAGCCATTATTTAAGTCATTTCACTGGCAGTACAATGGCATTGACAGATAGGATTCCAATTAATTCACTGGTGAAATGATGGCTATTTGAAGTTTAACACAAATTGTGTAGTAGCTATGGTATGCATTTTATAAGAATATAACTTGAGCAATTCCTTGGCTGTGAACAATCTCAGATGGTTGCAAGTCTTCGGAATTGTCCAGTCGAGTCATGGATTCTCCGTTGATGAGGCTGTTCAAGACTGATTTAGCCTTGATTTCAAAACTCCTTGTGCACTCATAACTCCCTCTGTAACACTTCCAGGCCTACAATTTCCTGATATATCTGTGCCTCTCCATTTCTGACCTCTTGTGGTAAGTTTTAAAAAGATGTTAAGTTAGTCCAAGTCAGTTCTGCAGGTCTAATTGAAATCTCAAATTAATTCCTTTAAAGCATTTAGTTTCAGATAATGCAATTTCAACAGAAATACACCATCAGGCAAAATTAGGACATTGAATAATGAACAACATAAAATTCTATTGCTTATAATCAAACAAAACAACTCAATTGAATAACAACAAAGGACTATTTAAGTACCAACAAAAAGCATGAGTTATGTATAAGAAGGATTTGAAGAGAAAAAAAGTGCAGATGCTGGAAATCTGAAACAAAAACAGAAATTGCTGGAGAAACTCAGCAGGTCTGGGCAGCATCTGTGGAGAGAAAGGAGAGTTAATGCTTTGGGTCCCATGACCCTTCTTCAGAACTGATTGTAGCTAGGAAAAGGTTGGTATATCTGCTAAAGATGGAGTGGGGCGACGGGGGTTGGGGGTGGAGAGGGGAGCAAACAATAGGTGAAGGTGGAACTCAGAGAGACAGAACAGAAAAACAGAAAAAGACAGAACAGAACAGTGGGCAAAGGTCAGCCTGGAAGAATCAATAACTGCTAATTGAGGAACACAGCAGGCTAGGCAGCATCAGAGGTGCAGGAAAGTCGATGCTTTGGGTCAGGACCCTTCTTCAGGACCAGAGAGGGGGAAGGGAGCTGGGAAATAAATAGAGTGAGGATGGGTGGGGCTGGACAAAGGTGGGTGGGATGGTGATAGGTGAGTGCAGGTAGGGGTAGTGGGGATTGGTCAGTGGGATGCGTGGGGCGGACAGGTGGGGAAGAAGATGGACAGGTTGTGTCAGGTCACTGGAGGAGGCCCAGGATGGACATGTCATCCAGGGAATGGGAGGGGGATTTAAAATGGTTGGCGACCGGAAGGTGATGTCATTTGTTGTGTACAGAGAGCAGATGCTCCGTGAATCAGTCACTGAGTCTGCGCTTGGTCTCACCGATGTAGAGGAGGCCACATCAGGAGCAATGGATACAACAGACCAGGTTGGAGGATGTACAGGTGAACCCCTGTCGGATATGGAAAGTTTGTCTTGGGCCTTGGATAGAGGTGAGACGGGAGGTGTAGGGGCAGGTGTAGCACCTCCTGCGGGTGCAGGGAAAGGTGCCGGGTGTGGTGGGGTTAGTGGTATGTGAGTTCATTGGCCAGGAATCAAACCTGGGCTTCCTTGTACTGGCTGGGAATCGAACACCCGATGTGGCCTCCTCTACATCAGTGAGATCATCTGCGCTCTGTAACCTATAACCAACAACACATTGCGATTGCCAACCATTTCAACTCCCCCTCGCTCTCCCTGGGTGATATGTCCATCCTCGGCCTCCTCCAGTGTGACAATGATGCCACACACAAACTGGAGGAATGAGGCCTCATTTTCCGCCAAGGGAGCCTACAGTCTGTTGGCCTAAACGTGAAATTCACCAGTTTTAAAATCTCCCCACCCCCTAGCCTCATCCCATGACCAACCCTCCCTCTCGTCCCCGCCTCCTTGACCTGACATCACCTGCCCATCTTCTCTCCCACGTATCCACCCCACCCTTCTCACTGACCAATCCCCACTACACCTACTTGCATCCACCTATCTTCAGCCCACCTACCTTCCCCCAGCCCCACTGCTCCTCTCTATTTATTTCCCAGCTCTCTTCCCTGTCCCCAGTCCTGATGAAGGGTCCTGACCCAAAGTGTCAACTTTCCTGTTCCTCTGGTGCTGCCTGACCTGCTGTGTTCCTCCAGCTCCATACGGTATCAACTCTGGCTCCAGCATCTGCACTTCTTGCTATCTCCGAATGCATTGGTTGTGGTAGCAGCTCATGTGATGACGAAGTCTGGTGTGTGAGTGTTGGGGTAGGACAGAGGTAAAGAAGCTCAGGCCCTAAAATAATTGAACTTGTCATTGAGTCCTGAAGGCTGCAGGGTCACCAAGTGGAGAATGAGGTGCTATTCTTTATTTGGTCTGACTTGGGTCCCTCCCCGTAACTTTTTCTCCTTAACTTTGATGACATCATGCATTAAGAGTGAGGTGCTTCTTTTAATTAATCCACTGTTACTGGCTGGCTGCTCCTCAAATTTAGATGTCACTGTTCTCCAACTATTAATGTGGCTTCTTTCAAGATGATGTATGAAAAAAAATACATTTCGCAGAATACTCGCGCTTGTATAAAGCCTCGAAAATTGGTCAAGTTTATCAAACCAAATCTATCAAAATAAAGATCTGAAACGAGGATCCGCTCGTGTTATATATGTCAAATTTCCATCTTTCTGCCATTGGCGATCATGCCTTCAGTGCCTACCTGGATACTAAGCTCTGAAATGCCCTCCCTAGTTCTCCATACCTTTGCCTTTCTCTCCTTGTTTGAGATATTGCTTTCAGCTTTCATGCCAACTCCGCCTATATCTTCTGAAGTGCTTCACTGTCAATTTTTGCCTTCCGAGCACACTGTCAGTTTCCCAGCTTGCAGATAATACACAAATGCAAGTTAAAACAAGGGGTAATCTCTGGTCTATAGTCAGTTTTTAGGGACTGAGATAGGAGTTATGCCATTGCATCAATGTCTGCACTTGATCACTATCTAATCATTCCTGCTGGAAAAATACATTTCTTTTATTGGTCAGAGAGGGCTGAATAAGTTTTGGTGGGCTCCATGTACAATCAGCCTGCCACACTCAGTCCTTGACTTTGATAATAATGAAGAGCGTTTCTACCATTACAAGAATGGTTCCTGGGCTGAAATCCACAAGTTCCACCCCAGCATTCTGTAGGTACCATTTGCATGGGTTTGGGATGGAGTGGGTTGGGGGCATTGGCCGTGTGGAATGGAACATATCCCAAAATGCACATCCATGGTTCACAGAAACTGTCACCCATACAAAATAAAAGCTGCCTTTAGTCATGTTAGATTTTCATTAGCAAGGAGTTAGTAAAAAGATGTAAACAGATTAGACATAGTTAAAGTAAGTTTAAACTTGGTGGAGTCCATTGGAGAGGTAGGATACCGTTTGAGAAAGGCAAGGTACCTTTCAGGGAGGACACATTTCAGGGGGATAAGCTGCCCTTTGAGAGAGGTCAGGTGCCTTTTGAGGTTGTTAGAAGTAAACATGAATTAGCATAAATCCATTGGAATTATGAAGCAAAATGTCAAACCTGAATATCAGAAGTGTCAAAGGAAACTGTTAAAAAGCAAATGATGGTTAGGCACAAACATATTATAATTTCCTGATTCACATACTCCCAGCAAGATGCATTGGCCAGTAAATTCTGATACATAGAATCATAGAATCCTTACAGTGTGGGAGCAAGCCACATCGGCCCTTTGAAGAGTATCCAACCCAGACCACCCCACCTCCCCTATCCCTGTAAGCCTGCATTTCCCATGGCTAATCCACCTAACCCGTACATCCTGGGCAGTATGGGTAACTTATCATGGCCAATACACCTAGCCTGCACATCTTTGGATTGTGGGAGGAAACCAGAGCACCCAGAGGAAACTCACACAGACACGGGGAGAATGTGTAAACCCCACACAGATAGTTGCCCAAGGGTAGAATCGAACTCGGATTCCCAACAGATGGCTTAGCCTTTCTCAGTGTCTCATTGTGGTCGATGCCCTGCTAAGTGGTACTTTATGTCATTTCTGCCTTTTCAAGTTTAATAGAGGTCTTTTAGGTGGTACCTCTCTTTCCATTGTCATGATCATGCTTTAATTACTTATAGTCTTTATTTGAAGATGCAAAACTAGTAATAAAAGCTCAAGGGCATGTTTTTGCTGAAGAACGCTCCATTTACTAACAAGGTGTTAGCACTACAGTTTTGATTCCACTGACAAAACTGTTGCAAACACAATTTATGAAATGATGGTGTGCAATGCAGATAGATTTATAATTTTCTGATTCAGCTTGTGCTAAGTATTAACAAAGTATTGTTTTCCAACTGTATATTGATTGTATTGGTGCTGGTATAATTTATTGGAACATAGAACATAGAACATAGAACATAGAACAGTACAGCACAGCACAGCACGGTACAGGCCCTTCGGCCCACGATGTTGTGCCGAAATTTTACCCTAAACCTAAGGTCTATCTAATCTCCACCCCTACCTTATACTATTATCCATACGCCTATCTAATAGCCGCTTAAATGCCACTAATAAGGCCGACTCCACTACCCTCTCCGGCAATGCATTCCACGCCCCTACAACTCTCTGAGTAAAGAATCTACCTCTGACATCACCCCTATATCTACCTCCACTCACTTTAAAACTATGCCCCCTCATAATAGCTACCTCCATCCTAGGAAAAATTCTCTGGCTGCCCACTCTATCTATACCACTGATCATTTTGTACACCTCTATCAAGTCACCTCTAATCCTTCATTGTTCTAAAGGGAAAAGCCCTAGCTCTCTCAACCTTTCCTTGTAAGACCTTCCCTCCATTCCAGACAACATTGTGGTAAATCTCCTCTGCACTTTTCCAACACTCCCACATCTTTCCTGTAATGAGGTGACCAGAACTGGACACAATACTCCAGGTGTGGCCGAACCAGGGTTTTGTACAGCTGGAGCATAACTTCACGGCTCTTGAACTCAATCCCTCTATTCAAAGCTAACACACCTATTTACTATTAGGCAATAGTTTCTGTCAACTTGTACAAAACAACAGAACTGCTCTCAAAAGAACTGACCAAGAAGGTCCAAAAAGAAGCTGACAACTCAAAACTAGTCTCACCCCTCAGCATTTCCTCATCAATTTTCCAATTATTCCTCAAACAGGCCTAAAGCACATAGTTATATTGAGGGTGCCCCTTAGAATGAAGGTCACATTTGCTCTCAGGAAGAGCATGTGGAGTCTCTACCCATCCAGAAGCTGTTGTGTTGCAGCTACCATGTGGTTCTACAAAATTCTTTCACTGTTATCCCCTGCCATGGGCAAACAGAAGAGCTTACAGATTAATAGTCAGCACAAGTGGCCATCAAGACCTGAGGTGGAACTTGAACCTGGAGGTTCTGACCTAGTTGTAGGGACACTGTTACACCATGTCACAAGGTGTTGGTCTTGTGGTCTACCTGAGCTGCATTTTTACCCAACTCGTGGAAAAAATCTGGGGACTTCTCATTTTTTTTAACGTATTGTAGTCATTTATTTCCTGCCGCTTAGTCTGATTAGTAAATTATGATGTAATTGTTATCAAAGATGTTACCTTCATCATGGCTTGATCCTGGGACTTACCTTCTTCACCTTCCATCCTCTCGCCCATTCAGGAATTCTCCTCCGTCCCCAGTTGGTGCTCCCTCACTCCTATCTGACCCTATAGTGCCCTCACCACTGTAGCACTGTGGTATTTTCTCAATGCAGAACCCATCCTATGGGTTGAATATTACTTTTTCTTTGGCTAAGTCCAAAGTTCATTGAGCTTTCTCTGGGGTTTGTAGCTGCAAAGCCTTGCGAGTTCTCTCACTGCATCTTACCAAGCTTGCCTCATTAAGTACCTACCAATCCCCTTCATTAATGACCTGTCAACCCTATGGCATCTCTCACATCCTATTTTCACCCCATCTGTCTGGAATTCACCAGATCCCTTGCGGCTGCAACATGAAATGCCCACTGGCCCCCTGGACGAGCATTATCAGTGCAGAAATTGCTTGAGAAACTCAACAGGTCTGCCAGTATCTGTGCAGACTTAATATTTCAGGTCCAGTGACCATTCTTCAGAACTGATTGGAACCAGCAAAATATGGTATGTATGCTGGAAAAGGGATGGGTTGGGGATGGGGTACATAAAAGAAGCAAACAATATTTGGAGATGGAGTCCAGATGAGAGAAGACAGCAAAGGGGTGGGCAATAGTGAGCCATGGAGAAAGAAGAGCTGATAACAGGGATCATTAGTGGGTGAGAATGGGTTGGCTGTGATGAAAGCAGACAGGGATGTGGGTGTGGGTGTAGGTGTAGGTGTAGGTGTAGGTGTAGGTGTAGGTGTAGGTGTAGGGGTGGGGGTGGGGGTGGGGGTGGGTAAAGAACATGGAAGAAGGTGCTCAGACCCTAAAATTATTGAACTTGATACCGAGTCCTGAAGGCTGCAGGGTCAGCAAGCAGAACTCAATTTCTGTTTTTGTGTTAGATTTCCAGCATCTGCAGTTATAGAATCATAGAGCTGTACAGCATGGGAACAAACTGTTTGATCCAACCTGTCCACGCTGACCAGACATCCTAAATTAATATAGTCCAATTTGCCAGCATTTGGCCCATATCTCTCTAAACCCTTCCTACTCATGTACCCACCCAGATGCCTTTTAAATATTATTGTAGTTACAGTTTCTGACATTTGCCCCAGATGTGGCAGCTGGGGCAGAAACAATGCCCTGCTTTGCAAACAGGGTCCTGCTGAATGGGGTGGTTCAGACGTGGACTGTACAACTGTTCCTTATCACCGCAATGGCTTTTCACCATGAATTTTTGATTAGTACTAAACTCTCTTAGTTTCATAAACAGTGTATGATGATTCATCTATATATTGTCTTGCTTTTGTCTCACTTTGCTTTTAACATCAGCCTTAAGCAAAGGAAACTGTGTCCTAGGAATGTGTTTAAACACCAGCTCATGAGTTGAGCAGCCTGTTATTGAATGTGAGATTATTCTGTAACTGAAAATAAAATTATCACAATGAGAAATATGGAATTGATTGACAAGCTTGTCGCAAAGTAAGTATATATAGACCCCTTTGCAATCTTTAGGCTTTTTTCTGTAGTGTCTTTTGATGCTGCATGATATGGTGGGATGACAGTGTATTGATTCCGTCCTTAGAAATAATTCTAACTCTTCTGATATAAACTATAGACAATTATATGACATTGGGTGGACTCAACATTGACCAACATTTTGTAGCTATTGTTCAAAATAGTCCATTCCATTTCAAAGAAATTAACAAACACTAATTCCCATGTTTTTTTTGTGTTTAAACATGTTCTTTTTAATCTAGCCAGCTCTCTACGTACTTCGAATTGTGCATAAGACACTGACTTTGCTGACCAAATGTCAGTTGCACATTGTCTTTTATCTTGACTTTGACCTTGTGATCCCAAATGTTATCATTTAGCCCTCCTGGCATTACGACCTTTGTGATTTCTCCGACAAGAGCCAAAGTACTGCAGATGCTGGAAATCCAATATCTACTCCGGATTAATCTTTCGACTACCATCATTCCCTTTGCCTTTGCCACTACCAATGGAAAGTAATAGGATGTGTCAGCATATTCCAGTCTGACACTAACTTCAGCTGTCATTAGAATATAATAACATTGCAATAATTGACCTTGTCCACCCCGGTCCAAGACCGATATCTCCACATTATTGCAATAGTGAGGCTTTTTCATGGCAGTTTTGTGGAAGAGAATGCGACTTGGGGACCTCCTGCACTCTCTGAGACACAGCTTCTGAGCTGTATCAATGATGAAAATAAGTTGCGAATCTTTAACTTCCATTTTTCACCATGTGTGTGCTGGAATCATTCCTTCATCCCAGCTATTCTCAACTTCCATGTGCTGATGATTTTGTTGAGCACAACTCCTTGATTAAATCAACGCCTGTTTCTATATCCATAAGATATACATTTCAGGCTTTGCAGACTACTGAACTATAGAATCACAGAAACCCTACAGTGTGGAAGCAGGCCATTTGGCCCATCAAGTCCACACCAACCCTTTAAGAGCATTCCACTCCCTACCCTATCTCTGTAACCCTGCATTTCCCATGGCTAATTCACCTAGCCTGCACATCCCTGGACACTACGGGCAATTTAGCATGGCCAAACGACCTAACCTGCACATCTTTGAACCTTGGGAGGAAACTGGAGCACCCGGCTGGAACTCACAGTGCAAACTCCACACAGTCGTCCAAAGGTGGAATAAAACCTGGGTCCCTGGCACTGTGAGGCAGCAGTTCTAACCCCTGAGCCACCGTGCCACCTACTTTTAGACTTGCCATGAACTTAACCTGGTGCATGGCTGCAATGTAATATGCAGCTTGGATCATTGTCATTTTCCTTGCTCTTGCATGCACCTGGGCATGATTGGCAAAGCACTTTGACTGGTAAGGTGAGCATTTAAATGCTTTTTGGCGACCTTGGCCAATATTCCCTCTAGGCTGTATGGGTGCTGGGAGGATCTGTGCACACCAATGGCAATGCATTGGCTTCTGCTCCCAAAATCCACCACCATGCATGGCCCTCAGAGCAGAATTCAGCAGAAAAAAAAAATCAGTGGGAGCATTGATGGTGGCATCTAAATTCCTGATTGTGTGAATGCGAACCTGGCTGCCTTAGCCTTAATCTTCCCCAGACCATTCTAGAAAAGAATTCTCTTTCAATTTGCAACTATCTCTTTCTGGTTTCTTCATGGCCTGTTGTCTCACTTCAGGTCCCCTTTCACTCCTACTTGTGAGTTTTGGCCTGGATTTTATTGTTCCTAAGGCCTCTGACAAATGCGGCTCTGAGATCAAGTCCTGAGTTAGTACCATACTCACACTGACGAGAGAGCCTCTCTAATTCGAGGTGCAGTCTGCAACAGTCTCACTTGGCAATTGCTCTCTTTTACAGACTGCACCTCTTAATGAAATCTCATTGTTAAATGTTCCAGAATGTCATTAATTTCAGCATATTCCTTCCAACTGGGTCTCTTGGACAATGCTGATTAAAACCTACTTCAAAACACTCATCACTGTGAGGGATACATTTACTTTATTTACATCTCCTATTTTCATGGCTTTGAGCCAAATATGCAATTTTCATTCATAATTCCACCAGTCCCTCTTTGTTAGGGTTGAATTTCCCCATTGTCTCTAAGTATGCCTGCAGTCCCATTTCTTTTTTCAATTACACATCACACTGATTCATTGTGGACCTGAATATAATGGGTACATAGAGAAATATTCCAAAAATTTCTCAAAATCAACTTTAGGAATTCCAAACATATGCCAAACATAATGTTCTTTAGTCTTTAATCTCTCAAATGAACTGTAAAAGAAAATTCAATCTCAGCCTTGTCACCATTTTTCTATTATGTATTACACTGCAGAAGATCAACATCTAGACTCAGTGCCTGCAGCCAAATATTGATCAATTAACTTTATTCACATAATTCCCAACAGAGCGGGCAGCACAGAGGCTCTGCATTTACAAGGCAATGGAGAGGGCTCTTTCCACAGTGGGCAGAAACACCCTATTGAAGAACGGCAACTAATCAAAAAAATGATCTTCCTGCAAGCCTTATTGACTCGACTAGTTACATCCCCAAAAAAATTCCAGTAGATTTGTCAAGAATAACATCGCCTTCATAAATCCCTGCTGATTCTGTTCGGGCCTGCCACTATCTTTGAAATACACAGCTATTGTATTTTTTAAAATAGATTCTAGCATAATTCCCACTACCAGTGCAAAACTAACCAGTCTATAATGTGCTTTTTTTTCTTTCTGCTCCACTTCTTAAACAGTGAAGTCACATTAGCTATCCTCCGATCCTTAAAAACTGTCCTACAGTCAGTAGAATTTTGGAAGATGACCACTAGTGCATCTGGTATTTCTAGGGCCACTTCCTTAAGTACTCTGAGATGAAGTTGATCAGGCCCTAGGGACTTATCTGCCTTTAATCTCATTAGTTTCCCCAGCATAAATTCCTTACTAACATCAATTTCTTTCAATTCCTCCTTCCCATTAAGACCTGTGTTTCACCCATAGTTCTGGGATATTATTTGTCTTGATTGGTTTGCCATTTTTTTGTTCTCCAATATAGCTCCTGATTATACTCCTTTTACACATATGACTGTGTGGTCAAATTCTACACCAACTCCATTTACAAGCTTACTGAAGACACCGCTGTTGTAGGTCAGATCTCAAACAACAATGAGAAGGCATACTGGAAGGAAATAGAGTGCTATTGGTGTAAAGACAACAATACCCCCATCAATGTCAGTAAAATGAAGCAGTTGGTTATTAAGTCCAAGAAGTGGAGTGGAGTGCATGCCCCTGTTTGCATTAATGGTGCTGAGGTGGAGATGGTCGACAGTGTGAAGTTCCTGGGAGTGATGATCACCAACAGTCTGTCTTGGTCCACCCACATTGACACTACAGCCAAGAAAGCACAGCAACACCTCTGCTTCCTCAGCAGGATAAGGCATTTTGTCTTATCCATAAAGATTCTTACAAACTGTTATAGATGCACCATAGAAAGCATTCTATCTGGATGCATCATGGCAACTTGGTATCACAGTATGGCATGGCAACTGCTCTTCCTAAAATTAAAAGAAACTACAGAGAGTCATGAACACAGCCCGGTCCATCCTGAAAACCAGCCTCCCATCTGCCGACTTGATCTAAACCTCTTGCTGCATCCTGAAAACAACCAATATAATCAAAGACCCCTCTCAGCCTGGTTGTGCTCTCTACCATCGAGCAGAAGATATAAAAGTTTGTGTACACATATGAACAGATTCAGGAACAGATTCTTCCTGGTTGTTATCAGACTTTTGAATGGACCTCTTTAATGTTAATATTGATCTCTCTCTCTGAACCTCCTTGGCAGCTGTAACAATGTATCCTGCACTCTTTTGTTACCTTGATGCACTTGTATAGTACGATCTGCCGGTAAAGCACGTATGACAATACTTTTCACTGTATCTCGGTACACATGACAATAATAAATCAAATCAATTTATTATAAAGTCCCCAGTTTCTGATTGTAGGGGAGCTATTTTCCTCTTTACCAGTTTTTTGTCATCTTTACATACCTGTGTTGGTTTAGAATACAAGAGCAGAGATGTACTGCTGAGGCTGTGTAAGTCTCTGGCAATTAGAATACTGTGTGCAATTTTGGGCCCTGTAACTTGGGAAGAATGTGCTGGCATTAGATGGGGTCCACAGGCGGTTTATAAGAATGATCCCCAGGATGAAGGGCTTGTCATATGAGCAACAGTTGACGACTCTGGGTCCATGTTCGATGGAATTTAGATGAATGAGGAGGGGATTTCATTGAAACTTACAGAATACTGAGAGGGGGCCTGGAAAGAATGGATGTGGAGAAGATGTTTCCATTTGTAGGAGAGACTAGGACCCAAGGGCATAGCTTTGGAGTGAAGGGATGACCCTTTAGAGCTGAGATGAGGAGGAACTTCTTCAGCGAGAAGGTGGTGAATCTGTGGGATTCATTACCAGAGGACTGTGGAAGCCAAGTCAGTGAGTGTATTTAAGACAGAGACAGATGGGTTCTTGCACTGAACAAACAAAGCAGATGCTGGAAATCAGGAACAAAAACAGATATTGCTAGAAAAATTCAGCAGATTTGGCAGTACCTGTGAAGAGAAAGCTGAGTTAATGTTTTGGGTCCAGTGACCCTTCTTCAGAACAAATAGGTTCTTGATCAGCAATGGGATCAAGTGTTATGGGAAGAAAGCAGGAGAATGGGGTCGACAACTGATCAAATGGCAGAGCTGACTGAATGGGCCAAACAGCTTAATTCTGCTCATAAATCTTACGCCAAGGTCCAAATGTCTGTGCCAACAACCAGTTATGAAAGCAATGATGAAGGGTCTAGGCCCGAAACGTCAAGTCTTCCTGCTCCTATGATGCTGCTTGACCTGCTGTGTTCATTCAGCCCCATGCTTGTTATCATGAAAGCAATTGAGCTGGGACAATTACTATACTGGGAAACAGTGAACAAGCTATCTTTATGCCCCATTCCCAATTGAGTTAGTGTTCAATAGATTCCGCTGCCTGAGTCATTGATGTCAATGATATTCAGACTCTGACACTGTTTCTGCATCTGTACAGAAAGTACTCCCTCTAGTGTTGCAGTACAAATAAAGTCAGCTTCTCCCAATAGGATATTGGGTGAAGTAGAGCATTGAGCAAAACTTATCAATGCATAAGCACCTCAATTTCAATTTGGTTTCAATCTATGGGTAAACTAAAGATGTAAAATGGTAGAAGCAGGATTTTCAAACAATATATGATCATTGCAATATACAACATCTCAGATACATAATACTAAAAGAAAACTCCTCTGATAGGATTGTGCTCATTGAAGCAAATATTGAATTCAAAGTAATTCATGGGAGTCTGAATCAAAAAGTGATCTTGTAATTGCATTTTCCATCCTTCCAGTTAATTATTTCATTATTATTCATTGACTAGATGTGGGTGTCACTGCTGGACCAGCTTTTATTATCCATCCCTAATTGCCCAGAGGGCAAGATAAGAGTCAACCACATTGTTTGGGTCTGGAGTCACATGTAGGCCAGATCAGTGAAGATGGCAGATTTTCTTCCCTAAAGGACATTAGTGAGCCAGATACGTTTTTCCTGACAACTAGCAATGGCTTCATAGTCATCATTAAACTCTTATTTCCAGATATTTTATGAATTCAAATTCCACCATCTGCTGTGGGAGGATTTGAACCCAGGTCTCCAGATTATTCCCTGGGTCTCTGGATTAATAGTTGAGCAATCATACCACTAGGCATTTGTTTAGCTATTTCAAGCAGCCCAATCTGAACTACTGGTGAAATTATTTTGATAAGTACTTCCCCTACTATTTATTTCCTGGCTTTATTAAAAATGTGATCAGTTGTCAATCCCTTCTGCAGATTCAGCTTTCCTTGCTTTGGGTCATGTGAAGTAATTAATACATTGAGACAAATAGCACAGATAAGAGGAAGGTGGATACGTTAATAAGAAGGAAGGAATATGATGACATAAGGTTGAAGGAGGTTCACATGGAGCGTAAGCATCAGTATGGATGAGTTGTGCTGAATAGCCTGTATCTGTGATACAATTTTCATGTAATCCTTATATTATATAAAATTCTCACAGTTTACTGAAGGAGAGAACTGTTTTGGGGATGCAGTTGTAGATCTAGATTTGAATACAGGGCTTTTTCAAAGTTTTTCAGTGACTACTACCTAAGTCTCTGCCTTACCCACCAACTGTGCAATCCACCACCCCCCCCCTCCCCCAACCCCCCTTGGAATGTATGAACACAAGTCAGCAAGGACAACCTTATGCAATTCTGTAGAGCCACATGTGTGGATTAGAGGCAATCCAGATGAAGAGATTTAATCAGTGGTAAAACAAAGAATGTGGGATGATGCTGCAGACAAGATTAAGCCTAGGGCCCCACAGGATAGCTTCTTGCAATACTTAACAGGATTTACAGTGATAGATTGGCTTTTCTTTTGTACACAGATTTCCCTGGAGAACCAGGTAAATATGAAGTTCTAACAAACGCTGGATTAATGAATATTCAAACCATGGGTCATCAGACACCAGCATGCTTTCAATGTAGAAAGTTGTCCTTGGAAAGGATCTATAGAAATCAAGTTAATTGGCAAAGTTAAAAACCTGAGGCCACCCTTCCTTTTGTGTGTTCTGATCCACTTTCTCTTCTTCTTTCAAAAATGATCATTTTTATTTCAGTGAGGTCCCACAGATATTATGTACCTTTCCCAAATGAATATTCTGGGTATTGATGAAGCCACTTTTGGAGTACTGTATACAGCTCCGGTTGCTCTGCTAAAGGAATGACATTGTTAAATTAGAAAGGGTGCATAAAAGTTTTACAAAAGTTACAAGGAGAGGGTGGATATGCTGGGACTTTTTTCACTAGTACATTGGAGGTAAAAGGATGACCTTATAGAGGTTTGTAAACCATGAGGGGCATAGATAAGATGAATAGCAAAAGTTTATTTTTCCCTAGGGTAAGGAAGTTCAAAACTAGAGGGCATAGTTTTAAGGTGAGAGGGCAAAGATTTAAAAGGGACATGAAAAGCAACATCTTCACACAGAATGTGGTGCATATATGGAAAGAACTGCCAGTGGAAGTGGTGGATGCAGGCACAGTTACAAACATTTAAAAGATATTTTGGGCAGAGACATGAATAGGAAATATTTAGAAGGTTATGGGCCAAATGCAGGCAAATGGGACTAGTTTAGTTTGGGAACATGGTCGGTATGGACAAGTTGGAGCAAAGGGTCTGTTTCTGTGCTGTATGAATCTACGACTTTATTAAGCCTAGATACTACCATGGGAGTATAATCATCAGAATTGATGGGTGTTACCACCACAGTTACATGTACTCCATTGGTTGGATGGCTGGCTTGTAATGCAGAGTGGCACCAACAACGTGGGTTCAATTCCCACACTGACTCAGGTTACTAAGATGAACTCTCCTTCCCAACCTCTCCACTTGCCTGTTGACCCTCAGGTTAAACCACTGCCAGTCATCTCTCTCTCTCTCTCCTTCCAAAGAGATAGCAGCCTAATGTCCAGCAGGACTATGGCGACTTTCGTTTTTTATAAATATTCACTTTCTTCTAGTGGTCATTAGCAGATGATTGTCCCCAGTCCTATGACAGGCGTTGCTCTCAGATCAACTCTATACAGAGAATATTGAAACCTTGGAGAGAGTCCAGAGAAGATTCACAAGAACAATGCATGAAATGCGTGGCTATACATCATTATACTCTTGTTAGGAAGTGCAAACTGATTGCTTTCCTTACCCCATTTGTCCACTGGTCGCAACAAAGTTTGAATTTAAAAAGGGAGGTGATATTGCTAATTATATAAATATCAGACTGTATGTAACTCAGTATCAGAAGCAAATCAACTAGTGTAGAAGGTTGAGCGGTGACCTCATAAAATCAGGAGGGCTATAGATAAGGTGAATAGCAGCTGTCTTTTCCCTAGGGTTGGGGATTTCAAGACTAGGGAACATATTTTTAAGGTGAGATGAGAAAGATTTTAAGAGGACAGGAAGGGCAACTTTTTTTTTAACATGGAGAGTGGCTCATATATGGAATTATATAATATTGAAAGAGCTGGTTTACTGCAAACAAAACTTACTTCAAAGATATAAAGATTATTAACAAAGGTTTTTAATTGTGCAAATGTGTACAACCCTTCTTTAAGAAAAACACACACACAACACTTGGAAAAGAACAGAAAAACTTTTCTTCACCCACAAACTGGCTCATGTGTTCTCTCCCTCTGAAAGCCCTGAAAACTTGATAACTCCATTCAAGCAGTGAACTCTTTTCAAATGTATCATCAATGACACTGCACCCTGTGACATCTGCTTTACAAACTGTTCTTTCAAAGAACGTTCAAGATATCCAAATATCTGTCCAATTGAAGATATTATTAATGAAAATTTTGAATAATCCATCTTCATATCAACATTTCGGGAAAGGATTGAGAGACTGTATCTCTTTCCTCTTGAATAAAGAAGACTGAAGGGTGACCGAATGGAGCTCTTTTAAATTATGAAATGCTGTGATAGAATGGATACAAAAAAAAAATTGCTCTTATAGTAAAAGTATAATCAGAGCCCATAAAATTCAGTACCATAGGGAGTAGGTGAAGTGACTAGAATTAATACATTTATATAGAATCTGTAAAGTATATTAGATGGTTACTAAGTTATATGAGGGGAAAATAGAAGGGGTTGAAATGAACCAATGTGGAATGGTTGGAATCTATGGCCTGGATTGATGCTGTATCTCCATCATAGCCCTAAATTTTGTTGTAGACTGGATGTTGACCCATCTAGTTCTCAAATTCTTCTGTTGGGTTAAGATTTAAAGAGAGATTGGTGGAGGTCACAGATTTGGAAGGCACTGTTGGAGGGGCCTTGGTAAATTGCAGTAGCGCATCAGTGTTGGAGAGAATGAAGATGGTGAGAATGCAAATCAGACAGCTTGCTTTGCCCTGCTGGTGTCAAACTTCTTGAGTGTTGTTGGAGGTGCACTCATCTAGGCAACTGGGGAAAATTCTATTAATCTCCTACGTTGTACCTTGGAGATGGTGAGCACCTCTCTGACCCACTATCATAATATGTATTTGGCTGGTCCAGTACAGTTTCTGGTCAATTCCCCCAGACTGTTGATAGTGGGGGATTCAGTGATAGTATTGCAATTGACTTTCATGCGAAGATGATCATATTTCCTCTTCATGGATATAGCCATCACCTAGCATGTGACAGAGGGAAAGGAATTCCTGTTGTGACTTAAAAACTATTTTAAAAATGTGAGCAACCAGCATTGTTAAATTCTTCAAAATATATTGTTTTATTTATCTGCCAGAATTCTATTTATGGGGTTGACTTTACGACAGGTAGGAGCAAGGATTTTATTATGCAAGAAATGTTACAGATCCAGGGAGCTATATTTTGGTTCCATTTATCTATTAAGGGTGGGATAGTTAAGATTTTGCGCAGCTTCCCTGGTATCAGTTTGAAACCTTCTTTCAATAACAGTATCACAACATGGCACTGGAAATGGGCCTGGAAAGTTAAAGATGGGCACTGTCTAAATTTGTTAAAATTTCAAGAGTGTGGAGACTGTTCTAACAACAGGGCAGTTGAAAGGGAGATTAGGCAGAGATGTTCAAAACATATTGGACGCTTTGATAAAGTAGACCAGGAGAAACTGTTTTGACTTGGAGAAGGGTCAATAACAAGAGACACGGTTTTAAGATAATGAACAAAACAGCTACAGGGGAAAAGAGGAGATAAAATTGGGCAGAGTGTTGTTGCGCTGCTAAAATGCACTGTCTCAAAGATGGAAAAAGATTTAACAGCACAATTCCAAGGACAAAATGGCTATGGTGAAACAACAGAGACTTATTGTATATTATAAGAAAGACTCAACACAGGCAGCCTAGGCCAAATTACCTCCTTCCAAACTAATGAACCTCAGATGCAACAAAAAAAAGTCAAGTCAAATCAAATCATTCCCCAGCCTACTTCAATACATTTACTCATTTCTCCTAAAGTAGATTTATGGTAAATACAAGCTCCCTACCACCATTGTGCATTCCAGAACTTAAAATCTTCACCAAATGAATAAAGTCTTCAGTGTTGGCATGTGTAGTTCAGATTCTCTCTAGGCAGAGACACATTGGTTAATCCTTTCCTGTGCTTGAAAGTATATCCTATAAAAAAACCTGTAGCGAATTCCATTGACTTCAGTTGTTAATAAGGTATGCAACTTGTTTTAACAAATGCTAAGGCTTAGAAATTTGATGAGAATAACACTGATGGGTCTAGGAATTTAAAAATGATAAATGTTGCAAAGTCCAAAGCTCCCCCTACCCCGGAAGTTTCTTACAGCGAATAGCTGCTCAGTATGCAAGATAATCTTTCGAACCTGCTATTTGCAGTAGGCACATTTTCTTACAAAGTGTGTCACACTGTTGAAAACTCATCCAGCATAAACTGCGCATCAGCACGGAATAAAGCAAGAGGGGAACACAGTTGACAAAGCAGCAAGAAAAAGAGTATGAGAATTATTTCTTTTAAAAACTGAGCAGAGGATCATGTGCTACACGTGACATAGGACTCTTAAGTTGAATTTTATAGGTGACAATGGCGTTAAAAGGCATCCTGAAGACAGTTCCCCAGAATCTTCTCTGCCTGAGAGATTTTATGTGCTACATCATCAAATCCATTAACCCATTTAGAATTATCACTGCATCACTGGATGAAGCTGAATCCCAAGAGGTTAGAACAACTCAGCAGATATGACATCCTGACCACTCTTGACGCAGTTCTCCAAGAATGACTGAATAACAGAATGGAAAGCATGCGTACACGTCCTGTAGGATAGCCCATTCAAGCATATATTAGTGAGTAAAATAATTTATTATCTCTTCTTTATAATTATCAATTCATTACACGTGCTTGTTTAAGCCACACATACTCTGCTGAGGTTTCACATCAGTCCACAGCATGAGATCATAACAAACACTGTGGCAACATCAGAAAATGCTCAACTTAATTGGCTATAGATAACAAGGTGTGGGGCTGGATGAACACAGCAGGCCAAGCAGCATCATAGGAGCAGGAAAGCTTGACATTTCGGGCCTAGACCCTTCATCAGAAAATGTATCTCTGATACAACTTAATTGGCTGCTGGTTTATTAAGGCACTAGTATGGCAAATTAAAAATGAAGAAACTGAGAAGACTGTACACAAATTAAACACTCAAGTAAAGAAATAAAATAGCAGGTAATGCACTAACCTAAAACAGGGTTTTAGACTTTATCAAAATATTAGTGTTTAACCAATTAAAGACAGAACAAGGAAGTGCATCAGTAAAACTCATAATTTACTAGTAGCATATTTTGCCATGAGATACTTAGCCATACTTGCAAAGGGGTCATCAATGTCAAAATCAACCTTAAACAAAGGCTTCTGGCCTAGAGCTACATAAGCCACAATAATACAAATTTGTGCAGTGAGGCCCCAGATAGTGAATGACTTGTGTAAATGCCGGTCCTTAAATGTGAAGAAGTGTACCAACATGCCAGTGTCGTGAGGTGTTGAAGAGTGCTCTTCCGACTTTAAGAAGTGGTACAATGGCAGGATAAACACGTCGCTCACTTCATCAGCATTGGGCTGTGGTTGGAATGTATCTTCAATAAATGCCACCACCGGTGTCACCAGAATATCATCCTGTGGATGGGAGTGAGTACAAAGTAAACATTAGGATAAAAAATAAGACACAACAGAGGCGCCATAAAGACTGTCTTGAGGTTTGACAGTGGGAGATTTACAGTGAAATTAATGTGTAAAATTTTTGATAGCTCTTCCAGGATTTAATTCCCTTTTTTGAAAAAGTCAATCATTAGTAATTATCCCATGTAAAAGTGGCAACTTAAGCATAAAAAGAGTTATTTATGTTTATTCTGACGGATGTTCTGCAGTAATTAAGTACAAACTTAGTGAATCGCCATACAGCAGTTTGCAGTATTTGCTGTGTACAAACAGCTTTCTATTCCCCTTCATCCTTTCTAGGATCCACTACCCTATGTGAAGTATCTGTACTCAGGCTTCAAAACAGCATGTTTGCCATGGCATCAGGGAAGTGGACAGACAATGGAAGTGTTTGGCTTAGCCTCCCAGGCGTTCCTTCTTTCCCTATAAGAGAAGGATCTGGCCTCCAAAATAGGAACTGGGACACAGCAGGCACAAAACCAAAGCCTGAATGATTGCATGAAACAGCTTGGTACAATATGTCAATGTCACATCCTCAAAACCTGTCCACCATCTACAAGTCAGGACTGTGGCAGAATACCCTCCACTTGCCTGGATGAGTACAACTCCAACAACACTTAAGAAGCTCATCTCCATACAGGACTAAGCAGCCCAATTGACTGATGCCACATCCAGATTCACTCCTGACACTCAAGAGAAGCAGTGTGTGCCATCAACAAGATGCGCTACATAAATTCACCAAATCTTCTTAGTTAGCAACTTCCAAACACACGACCAACACCATCTGGGAGGACAAGGCCTGTAGATACATTGGAATACCACCTTCTGCAAGTTTCCCTCCAAGCCACTCACCATTCTCAATCGGAAATATATCACTGTTCCTTCAGTATTTCTGGGTCAAACTCGTGGAACTATCTCCTTAACAGTATTCTGGATTTGTCATTGACTGCAGAAAGAGGCTAAAAATCTCAAGGAGAATTAGGGATTGGCAATAAATGCTGGGCCAGCCTGGAAGCCTACACCTCATGAATGAATTTGTAAAAAAGCTGATTTAGGTATTGACTTGATTTAAGTACTCAATAGCCTGGTGCTGATAGCTGACCGAAGAAATACCTGGAATCATGTACCTTGTTGATGATAGGGACCAGTTTGCAGACTACTTCCACTTGATCTGGGGGAAGGCCAATTTCTTCTTGGGCTTCACGAAGAGCTGTATCTATATCATTTCTATCCTTCATGTCTTGTTTCCCACCAGGAAAGCAAACCTCTCCACGGCTACTGTGCAACTATAAAACCAAAATCATGAGAAATATTATTGAGCAAAGTTGAATCATGAGAATTTCTCTCTACAATGTAAAGAAATGTTATTGCAGATTTTCACCTACAGTTTTAAGTTTTGGATTACAGCACTGGGCTTAAATCCCTCCTTGTGTTAGACACATGGTCAGCCACGCACTTTCTTTCTGTCACCCTTCTCCAACGTTCACGAGCTCATGCTGGCGATAAGTTTTCAGTGCCTTGACTAAGAGGCTATTCTTTTAAATCTGAACTCTGAGAAGACAAGGCAAGGCAAGCCCAATAATGTCCTCTTCTAGTGTTCATACCTGTGCACTTTCAGTTAAGAGTAGCTACCTACCCTGGATAGAGACACAGTAATTGATTTATCTCTCTCCTCAACCCCGCAGTCACTGAGGTCAGAAGATTAGATAGTTACTACCCATTGCTGAATGGCTGTTTGGTCATACCAGGAACAAAGTGGAATCTTTCTGGTGACTGTGACTCCATTTCATTGGACTCTCATGGTTCAGTAGCAATGCTTGTACCTCTGAGCTAGAAGAGGCAGGTTCAAATCTCACCTGAGATGTGTTGTACCATGTTTGAACAGGTTGATTAAAAACTAAAAACAGTTGATTCCATTCTGTAGCAGGCAGCCACTATCTCACGTGCGAGATGAGAGGATTGTGTGCATTGATTTAGTAGCAGTTGCAGAAGTAAGACCTTAGGAACGTTAGTACCTCACTAAGTCCCTGGAGTCTGCTTTGTCATTCAAACAGATCATGGCTGATAGGCAACATAAGTCTAATTATCCACTTTATATCCATATCCCACATTTTTATTCAAAAAGCAAAAGGAAGCATATAAAAGGTTTTGGAAACTGACGACAGAGCCCTTGAAGAACACAAAGATAGTAGGAAAGAACTCAAACAAGAAATTGGAAGGGCTGAAAGGCAAATAGGATTAAAGAAAATCCCAAGGCATTTTATACATGTTTAAGAATCAAGAAGGCAGCTAGAGAAAGGGTAGGTCCACTCAAGGAGAAAGGAGGAAATTTACGATGGAGCTGAAGGAAGTGGGTGAAGTCCTTAACAAACAATTTGCATCAGTATTCACAAAGAAGGAAGACATGGTGGATGGTATGTCTCAGGAGGCGTATGTTGATTTTCTAGGACATGTCAGTATAAAAAAAGAGTTAGATGTTTTGAAAAGCATTAAGGTAGACAAACCCCCAAGGCCTAATGGGATCTATCCCAGAAGGCTGAGGGAGGCAGGTGATGGAATTGTGGGGGTCTTGTGTGAAACACTTGTCTCTTCTTTAGTCAAAGGAGAGGTGCCAGAGGACTGGAGAACAGACAATGCTGTTCCTTTGTTCAAGAAAGGCAACACAAATATTACAGAAAATTATAGGCCAATGAGCAGTATGTCAGTGGTAGGTAAATTATGAGAGAAGATTCTTAGGGATAGGATTTACTCACATTTGGAAAAATATGGATTTGTTAGCAACAGGCAGCATGGTTTTGTGCTTGGAAGGTCATGCCTCACAAACTTGAGTCTTTTGAGGAAGTAATAAAGAAGATTGATGTGGTGGAAGGGTGCTTTTTTGACTGGAGATCTGTGACCAATGGTGTTCTGCAGGGATAAGCCACTTGTCTGTAATATATGTAAATGCTTTGAAGGACAACATAAGTGGCCTGATTACTAAGTTTGCAGATGACACAAAGGTTAGGGGAACTGATTTAATGAGGAAGATACAGCAGAATATAAATAAGTTAACGATTTGGAAGGGGAAATGGTAGGAGTTTAATCCAGCCAAACGTGAGGTGATGCATTTTGGGTGATCTAATGCAGGAAGGAAATATATGTAAATGGAAACATATGTAGCATCAAAAACAGAAGGATCTAAGTGTACAGGTCCATAGTTCCCTACAAGTAGCAATAGGAGTGGATAAGGTAGTTAAAAAGGCATATGGCATGCTTGCTTTCATTGGTTGGGGCATGGAGTATAAAAATCAACAGGTCATGTTGCAGATATATAGAACTTGAGTTAGGCTACTTGTGGAATACTGTGTACAATTCTGGTTGCCACACTACCAGAAGGATGTGAAGCCCTTGGAGAGGGTACTGAAATGGTTTGCCAGGATACTGTCTGGTTTGGAGGGTATATGTTATGAGGAGAGATTAGACAAGCATGGTTTGTTTGCACTTGAACGTCGAACAATGAGAGGCAACCTGGCAGAAGTTTACAAAATTATGAGAGGCGTGGATTGAATGGATAGTCAGAGTCTTTTTCCCAGGGTATAAATGTCAGTTACTAGGGGACAAGAGTTTAAGGTAAAAGGGGTAAGTTTAAAGGAGATACGAGAAGCAGGTGTTGAGGGCCTGGAATGGGCTGGTAAAGGAGGTGGTAGAGGCAAATACAGGAGTAATGTTTAAGAGGCACCTTGACAGATACATGAATAGACAGGGAATAGAGGGATACAGACTGTGGAAAGAAGAAAGGTTTTTAGTTTAGAAAGTCATCATGTGTCGGTGCAGTCTTGGTGGAACTGCTTTCTGCACCACTTTGAGCTGACATTACAGAACCCAGTTCCATGAAACAAATGCATTTTTGGAAAATACTATATACTCTTGTGTGGCAGAGGCTTCCTTTCAGGTTTTTTTTTAATTTTTGTGAAGAGAAGATGCCTCTGTGGATTTCAGTCCTGATAAAGGTAGTTAGTTGAGGTGTAAATTTCCAATCTTGATATAAAAGCTGCAATTATATTGAATTCACATCCAGTTACAAGGAAATATGAATCAGTATAAACTACATGACTCACAGATTGGAGTCTTTTATACGCAGCAACAGTTTGCGTGGGTCAGATGATGTCTGAACTGCAATGTCTGTTATGTCTCAGATGCTTTATATTGGGTAGGCAAGCGGGTTACATTTGGGAAGGCTTCTTCCTGTTGAAGGTACTGTGTTCTAGGTAAACAGGAATAGCAGGGGCACATGATTGAATGTCAACTGAGGTTCCATGTGCTGCCTGACTGATTAAATGAGGTGATACTAAGTTTTATTGTTGGCTACTGCAGTAAAAGCTTTTTGTCCCAAATTTCCAGTGTTGGGAGGACAAAACCCATTCAAGGTTTATACAAGCTCTTCAAAAAGAAAAATGCACAAGCTACAAGTAGGGAAAAAAAAATAGAAACCACAGAAAAGTACATTTGACTTCTTAGCTCTACGTTACATGGCTACTCTATTCTGTCATCATAGGCAGAGTCCCCAGTAATCTAGCAGCACTTCACCATGGAAGTTCTGCATCCAGGACGGTTACATCACAAACTGGGGGGACAGACTAGGATCCAACAGCACAGCCTAAGAGTGAAGGGGCAACTGTGAGAATTGAGATGAGGAGGAATTTCTTCAGCCAGAGGACGGTTAATCTGCGGAACTCATTGCCAAGTTATTGAGTGTATTTAAAACAGAGATAAATAGGTGCATGGTTAGGAAGGCGATCAAAGGTTATGGGCAGAAGGCAGGGGAATAGGGCTGAGAATCGTATCAACCATGTTCGAAGAGTAGAGCAGACTCAATGGGCTGAACGGCCTAATTCTGCTGCTACATCTTATGGCATTATTTACTGAATGGCATCTGCTGCTGAGTACCTAATCTTTTATGTCTTCTTTCTATTTCTCAGGCAAATAATATTCCAATAATTTTAAAATTTCTCAGGTATGTCACTTGGGAGTTTTAAAGAAATCATGCCACAATTACCCCAGGGAAATTTTAAATAAAATAACATTCTATTCCAGAGCTTTTAACAAACTAGTCTATACATTACCTTATTCGTTGGAAATAGCAGCTAATTACCTGCAGCTTGCAGATCAAGATAATATCTATCTGTATTCTGGCATTCAATTTTTTTTATATTAATTAGCTTTCAGATATAACTGAACACTACCTCATCTTTTACTTTGATCTAATTTGCATGACAATAACTGTGAATCAGAGTAGAATTAGTTTGAATGGTTAGTTAATCATTCTTTCGACCGGACAGTAAAAACAGTATTGCTGTAATTTCAGCAGGTGATTTTTTTTTTATTCACAGGGTGAAGATGTCACTAGTTAGGCTAGCATTTATTGCCCAATACTAATTGGCTAGAGGGCAGTTAAGAGTGGAGCAAATTACTGCAGATGCTGGAATCTGAACAGAAAACAAAAACTACTGGAGATCACAGTAGGTCAAGCAGCATTCCTGGAGAGAAAGCAAGCTAATATTTCAAGTCAAATGAATCTTCAGAGCTGAAATGAAGTGTGGAGGGGATAGCATTTATGCAATAGTGGGAGGGGAAGTTGGAGTGTTGGGGGAGAAAGGATGTCGATAAAGAGATAACAAGGTGTAGAGCTGGATGAACACAGCAGGCCAAGCAGCATCAGAGGAGCAGGAAAGCTGACGTTTCGCGCCTAGACCCTTCTCAGAAATGGGGGCGGGGGGAGAGAGGGGAAGGGAATTCTGAAATAAATAGGGAGGGTGGGGGAGGCAGATAGTTCAGACTAAGTGATCAGAATGTGAGAATGGTAGAACTATGGTGTGTCAAAAGGAAGGAAGGGGTTCCCTTTCTTTTAGCTTTTCTTGTTACATTCTCTGTCACCCCTCTCCCTTTCCCCGACTCCAATGGGACTGTCTGTTCTTTCCTGTCTGACAGTTAGACACACCACTGTTCTGCCATTCCACATTCCAATCACGTAATCTGAACTATCAACATTCTTGGATTAACAGTCCAGTGAAAATACCACTAGGTCATCACCTCCCCTTATGGTGAAGGATTAATATTGCAGGGAGGAGAGCATGCATTTAGTGCAAAAGACCTCTGATCTAGTACTGCAGGTGTGAGCCTTGGTTAGGCTGTTCAAACCCCATACTAAAGATTGAAGCAGTTAATCTAGCCTGACATTTCATTGATGTACTGAATGAGTGCTGCACTACTGGAGGTGTTAAACTGATGCCTTATCTGTATTCTTTAGAGGTTTTAAAATATGCCATCATCTAGTGACAGCCAGCATTCCTATCAGCTACGCATGCGTAGATTTGCAGGAAGCATATAAAATTATCTGGCGCATAGACAGGGTATATTGTTGAATCTTTCCCCCATGGCAGACATGTCTAAGACCAGAGGGCATAAGTTTAAGGTGAGGAGTAAGTGGTTTAAGGGGATCTGAGGAAAATATTTTTCACCCCGAGGGCGGTAGAAATATGAAACGGGCTGCATGAGAGGGTGGTGGAGGCAGGTACCCTCACAATATTTAAGAAGCATCTGGACAGGGATTTATGACGCCAGGATATAGTAGGCTATGGACCATGTGTGGGTAAAAGAGATTAGTATTTTTTGATGAAGGGCTTGTTTCTATGATGTATGACTTTGCCTGCACTTGTGCAGAAATTTGGCACCACGCACGCGTAACTTGCTGGTTATCTCTGGTTGCATTGGGAAAGACCTTTTGTTGAAACACAGAGATTTGATACAACTGGATGCCTTCCTCGACTATTTCAGAATACATATAGTCCTACAGCATAGAGAGAGGCCCTTCAGCTCAAACTGGTCCTTGTCGACCAAAATGTCCATCCACACTAACCCCATTTCCCTGCACTTGGCCCATATCCTTCTAAACCCTTTCCTATCCAGGTATTCATGCAAATGCCTTTTACATGTTGTTAATGTACCTGCCTCAACCACTTCCGCTAGCAGCTCATTCCACATGTGTACCACCCTCGGTGTAAAAAAAGTTGCCCCTCAGGTTCCCATTTATTCTTTTCCCTCTTACGTTAAACTGCTGCCCTCTAGTCCTTGATTCCCCAATCCTAGGAAAAAGACAATGCATTCACCCTATCCATGCCTCTCATAATCCTATACGTAGAACATAGAACAGTACAGCACAGTGCAGGCCCTTCGGCCCACAACGTGGTACCGACTTATTATCTGACTAAGATCAAACTACTCTGGATACCCTACATTAAACTATCATCCATGTGCCTATCCAAGAGTCGCTTAAAAGTCTCTGAAGTATCTGACTCCGCTACCACTGCCCGGCAGTGTATTCCACATGCCCACCACTCTCCATGTAAAGAACCCAGCTCTGACATCTCCCCTATACTTTCCTCCAATCACCTTAAAATTATGCCCCCTTGTAATAGTCATTTCCACCCTGGGAAAAAGTCTGTGGCTATCCACTCTATCTATGTCTCTCATTACCTTGTACAATTCTATAAGATTCCCCCCTCAGTTTCCTATGCTCTAAAGGAAAAAAGTCCTGGCTTGTCCAACCTCTCCCTATAACTCAGTCCCTTGAGTCCTGGCAACACCCTTGTAAATTTCTTCTGCACTTTTTCCAGTTTAATAACATCCTTCCTATAGTAAAGTGACCAAAACTGAACACAATACTCCAAGTGCAACCTCACCAACATACTGTACAGCTGCATCATAACTTCCCAACTTCTATACTCAATGCCCTGACTGATGAAGGCCAGTGAGCCAAAAGCTTTCTTCACTGCCCTGTCTCCCTGTAACTCCATTTTCAGACAACTGTGCACCTGACTCTAAGGTCCCCCGTCCCACTACACTCCTTCAGGCCCTACCATTCACCATGAAACTCCTACCTTGATTTGACTTTCAAAAATGCAACACCTCACGCTTATCTATATTAAACTCCATTTGCTGTTTCTCGGCCCACTTCTCCAGCTGATCAAGATCCTGCTGCAAATTCTGACAACCTTCCTCACTGCCCACGATACCACCTATTTTAGTGTCATCTACAAACTTACTAATCATGCCTTGTACATTCTCATTCAAATCACTGATATGGATAACAAACAGCAATGGGCCTAGCTCTGACCCCTGAGGCACACCGCTAGTCACAGGCCTCCAATCCAACAAGCATTCTTCCACTATTACTCTCTGCTTGCTACTACTCCATATGTATGCTGACCAGTTCATGTAAGGATGGTCATTTCCTTCAAGGCATTTGGGTGAACCAATCAGATTTACTGCTCATTCTGAGAACTGTACAGCCACTTTTTATTTCCAACTTGTTTTTAAAGATAAGTTCAATTTCTCAAACTCCTCCAGTGAGATTCGAACTTGCATTCTGTGGGTTACCAGTTGAGGATTCAATTATGAATAATTGAATACTATAAACAATGCACTACTGTACAAATTTACTGAGGTACTTTGCTCTCAACATACCATGCCAGATCTCACCACAAACTCCTCTGCCTCCCATCCAGGGGAGACAATAACATAGTAGCACTGTTGTTTATCCTCTGGGGAAATGAGTTCAAATCCCACCATGGCAGTTGGTGGAATTTGAATTCAATGCAAGTCAATCTCAGTGGCGATGCGACTATGACAACAATCACTAATTCTAGTAAAAACTCACATCATTCACTAATGTCCTTTACAGAAGAGAATGTGCTGTCCTAACTAGATCTGGTCCACATATGACTCCAGATGCACAACAATGCTCTCTTGAGAATAACCAAAAAATGCTGGCATTGTCACCAAGACCACATCTCATTGTAGTACCGTATCTGTACGACTAACCTTTTCCCCCACATTACAACTTACACTAGGAGATATCTCATCCCTTATCCCCAACAAGATTCCACTCTTTCCACAGCCTTCAATTCACATGGAGGTTCTCTTCTTCTCTCTCAGTATTATTTCTCCTCTAGCTGAGTCCAACTGGTCCAGGGACCCAATCTTGTTAAATTGTGAGAAACACGGAGCAGCACTATGTTGGCAGTACAACACTGTAGGGTGCTGGTGGGGAGCATTATTCACATTCATTTTTATCAGCGAACTTCGACAAGCAGATTCCAACCTATGTTGGATGCCCATACGAATCATGAATAGTTAGCATGCATGTTGTACCATGATACAAATGGGAATACTTCTAAAATTAAATGAAAATTAGATGCTGCTAACTGGAAAACACCCGAGGGTAAATGCTCCCCATGGACAGTACTTGGCAGTGAAGTAATTGACTTCTCTTGAGGCATCAATTCCCCATGATCTTAAAAGGCAGTCTGCCCTGTGATATAAAGTTGATTAAACATTAAAAAAACTTTAAACAATCAAAATCGAATTACAAATAGAATGTAATATTACAAGGGGCAGCTCTCATGAGCTAATCGTATGCTTTTTAACAATTTTAGTTTAGGAAGACCGAAGGGTTTGTTTTCGTGCTTTACGACTCTATAACTTCATGCCAACTGAAACTGATAGAAAAGCTGAGGACTGTGTGAATGAAAATCCTGGATCTAAGAGTTCAATGGGCAAAGCTCCCCATTCTGATACAAACTAAGATGAATACCCCTGTACTCTCTATTTCTCAGTACTGTACCTTCATGGATCTGACTGTAAGAAGTACATGCAGCTCCTCATTTTTTATGAACAGGGGCACTAGCACTGATGCTCTGGGAAGGGTCAAGTCTGAGTATTTATTTCCTACATCATACGTCTTCAGCACGTGCTTCACCTTCTCTTTAATTGATGATCTAATAAGAAACAAAATAAGAAACATCACAGGCTGAAACAGAGCTCCAGTTTGAAGACTTGTGACAGCATTTGCTGCAACTGCCTGTAGATATTGCAATCTGCCTCAGAATTGTGACTTGGCACCTTAAGGATGAAAATGAGTCAAAGAAAAAAAGTCAAGTTATCTCCTGAGATAACAAGCATGGGGCTGGATGAACACAGCAGGTCAAGCAGCATCATAGGAGCAGGAAAACTTGACGTTTCGGGCCTAGACCCTTCATCAGATTGGTTCCAGCGACAGCCATATTTTAATTCAAGGTCAGATTCACAACACAGGAGAGGAAATTATAAAGTGTGGAGTAATGTTTCTAATCATAGAATCACAGAATTTTAGAATCCACACCGACCGTCTGTAGAGCATCCCACCCAGACCCCACCCTATCCCTGGAACCCTGCATTTCCCATGACTAATACACATAGCCCGCACATCCCTGGAACAGTATGGACAATTTAGCATGGTCAATCCACCTAACCTGCACATCTTTAGACTTCAGGAGGAAATCAGAGCATCCAGAGGAAACCCACACATATATAGGAAGAATGTGCAAACCCCACACAGACAGCTGCCCAAGGCGGCACTGAACCTAGGTCCCTGGTGCTGTGAAGCAGCAGAGCTAACCACTGAGCCATCCTTCCGCTTATTTACTGAGAAAACTCATTTAGTGATTGTAGGTAAACATTAGCACAACATTTCACAAATATAAACTGGAAAAGTAAAAATCCTAAAGTGTGAGTCACGTATGTTCAGCTGGACAGAAACCTGTGCTTTTGTAACAACAATATTAACTTGGAGAGAGGATGTTTAGCTAATTGATCCAAAGTGCACACACTCTCATTGAATCATTTATCCTCAAATAAACTCCTCAGTTAATTACAGTATTACAATCACCCCGCAGTTTTCTAGTATTGTAAAGATACACAGACAGCACAGCTGTAGTTTTGGCATTCTTTGCATTTTCTCCAGCAGAAATGTTGATATGATTTACAAAGATTTTAACGATAATGAGCTAAAATATCCTAGAATTTGAATTGCACACAACGTCTTCCTACATTGAAGTAATGACCCCATTATCATTAGTCTTTTTGACTGAATATCATTATAAATCAATGATAGAATGTAAATTATCAGTTACAATGCAGCAGTGGCAACAAATGCAGAATGCTCAAAAACAAAAAAAAACACATTATATGTAAATAGTTATCAGGAAATGTTCTCAAACTAATTGAGCTTTACACCACATCAGTACCACGGTGCTCCTTTCACAAGTAGCCCAAACTTCAAACACAAAGCAGTGCGAGTACCCTTTACGTCACTTCAAGAACCACAAGAAGCCCACAGCAAGGAGCACAGCCCTACACTCAGTAATTAACCACTCCCACAATACCAGTTTCCATTTTCAAGTTTTTGCAACTGTGCCCCGTATATACTTTTTTTTTGAAATGGTTGGAAGTGTTTAATGTGGCTCAGTGATTAGCACTATTACCTTTCTGTCTGAAAGCTGTGGATTCATGTTCCACTCCAGGGATTATAACATACAATCTTGACTGGTATTTTAGAGTTATATTGAAGGAGCATCACATTGATAGAAGTAACGCAGCATGGTACTGGAGGAACACAGCAGGCCAGGCAGCATCAGAGGAGCAGGAAAGCTGACATTTCGGGTCGGGACCCTTCTTCAGAAATGGGGGAGGGGAAGGAGGCTCTGAAATAAATAGAGAGAGGGGGGTTGGGCTAGGGAAGGTAGGTAGGATGGTGATAGGTGAGTGCAGGTAGGTAGTGGTGGGGATTGGCAGTGAGGTTGGAGGAGCAGATAGGTGGGACAGAAGACAGACAGGTCAAAGTCGTGGGGACGAGACGGGCTGGGGAAGGGAGATGAGATGGCGATACATCCCACCTTTTTATCAATTTGAGTGATGAAAATCCCAGCGTTACAGTTAGAGTTTCTGTTTACAAATCTGAACTGTTGGGAAATGGAAGTTCAAGTTGTTTAATACCAAAAAATAAATATTTGTGATTATAGCCCTATCACTGTGTAATAGTTTATAGGCAATTATAAATAATATTGGACAAACTGTTTATTGTCATAACATCAAATTACATTAAAAACAAAATACTGCAGAGTTGGAAATCTGAAATTCAAAACAGCAAGTAACATCTGTAAAAGGGAAAAAAGCAGGTAATGTTTCAAGTTCAATTTGACTCTTCTGAATTATGTTAGTTTAGATTCACTATTTCCAAAGAGTTTTGGCAACTAACCATCCATGAATAACAGCGATACCTGTGATTAAAATGAACATACATACAGTGCACTTATACACATTAGAAGGTTAAATTATATCAGGCTGCATACCCTTGGTTTTTACTCCATTGAATTTAGCGGATTAAGAGAGGAGCTGATTGAGGTCTTTGAAATCATGAAATGTAGCAGAGATGCAGAGAGGTAAGCATCCTACTGAAGAAAAATCTGTTATGCACCAGACCAAAAGTCAGACCCCAACCCCAAATATAGTAAGGAGATAGCCTTCAGAGATAAAAGGTACTGCAGATGCTGGAGAATCCGAGATAGATGAACACAGCAGGTCAAGCAGCATCATAGGATGATGAATACAGCAGGTCAAGCAGCATCCAGCCCCATGCTTGTTATCTAAGGAGATAGCCTTTTACATTTATTAAAAGGCAAGTGTAAAGTGCTGTGTTTCAGATGTGATTCAATTAGTCCACCATTAGGCTTTAAACAAAACACACTTTATTCCTACAACACTGATAAAATACAGAAAAAAAGAATTGGTATAACTTTAACTCTGTTGAAATATTTAACAAGATAATTATGATTTACCAATAATCATCAACTGTTCCAATATAGGCAGTATCCCATGAACACACACCCATTGTCAAAAATGCAATTCAGTTCTTGTTCTCACATACTGCCTCTCTCCAGTCCAGAAGAAAGAAACAATCTGCCTCTTGTCTAAGATTTCACTCTTAGCAGTTTGGAACTCAAGCTTTTAGCTCAGCAGCCGGCAGAAATCTTCAACCAACTGAAAGCAAAACTAAAGATCTTCTTGGATCTGTGTGAGCCTTGAACTCACCCACTCATGATGCTTTGTCATTTAAAAAAAACAGGGAGAATTCTGAAGCTGTTAACCAATTACCTGCCTGAACTACTGTGGCAACATCTTTCTGCAAGAGAAACAGTACAGAAGACATCTTTCTTGAAAGTACAGTACCATCACAAGTCAAAACAAATAGAAAAGCAAGGTTTTTTTTTTTTTTACAGAATATACATAATTAAATGATCATAAAATGTTCAACAGACACATAAGAAACAAAAGAAAATCAGGGTGGTGATAGTACCACAAAAGGTTACATACAAATTCAGAGGTGTTGGCAGAAATACAGAATAGTTTCTTGATCCCAGTGTTTACTAGGGAGACTAACAAAGCGGGCATGACATTGGAACATAAAAAATAGGTGCAGAAGTAGCCAAGTCGGCCCTTCAAGCCTGCAACACATTCAATATGATCATGCAATTTCAGTATCCCGTTCTTGCTTTCTCTCCATACCCCGGGATCCTTGTAGCCACAAGGGCCATGTCCAAGTCCCTCTTGGATAGAATCAAGATGTAAAGACCTATAAGATAGAAGGGGTAGCAGATACATTTTGGGCAAATTTTATAAAAAACATGACAGAGTCTGAGGGGATGAAGGTGAGTGGAGAAAACTTTCATCACATATTCTATTTTTGTGCTATAAATATCATGTAACCAAATCAGTGGGATTACGTACACAGATTAGAGAAATGAGGGAGAGGTAGCAGTGTCATTATTATGCACGTATAAATTCATAACTGAATAGTGCCAAAAGACTACAGTCAACTAAATAATTCCTATATTGGATAAAAGGAGCTAGAATAAGTGCAGGGAATTATAACTGATTAATTCAACATCAGCGGTAGGAAAGATAATGGAACCTTTATTCAAAATTTCATGCAAAAGAGAAACATCTGGAATCTGAAGATATAG
Source organism: Ginglymostoma cirratum (assembly GCA_024137785.1). NCBI lineage: Eukaryota > Metazoa > Chordata > Chondrichthyes > Orectolobiformes > Ginglymostomatidae > Ginglymostoma > Ginglymostoma cirratum. The sequence continues at coordinate 10,259,764 of JAHRHZ010000223.1, read as the reverse complement.
TCTTGTCAAAATGCATTTCAGAAGCAGCTTTGCACAATACAGGTTGGTGAAAAACTGGAACTCCCTCTGTTGAAAGGCTGCAGCTGCTTGGTCATTACAAATTTTAGGACAGAGGGTCACCAATTTTGTTGGTTAGGGGTATCAGGAAAATGATGCACATGCATGTAAAGGGAGTTGAGATACAGATTAGCTATGATTTGATTGAGTGAAAAGATTCAAGGAGCTGAATAATCTCCATCTATTACTCTGATTCTAGGATGGATCAGTACACTGCTGCATTTTTCATAACTGCATGCCTTTACTGCAATCCACATTCAGATTCCATTATCATCATGGTTTTAGGAGCAGTATTTCCAATGCTCCAAAAACAATTTTAACAATTTTTCAGCATTGTTCATTCACAAGGAAGCCAATTACAACCGATTTGCAAACATGTCTCTCAGAAGTCCTGAATTAATTCATTGTCCTGTCCTATGATGCTTTTCTCTTACCAACGTTTTCCATTATTCCCATTGCCTCCAAGGCTTTTTATGCAAAAATCCAGTGTTTGATCTGCAAATCACATTAGAAATGCTAAGTGAAGAAACTGGATGATTTGAGAGGAATGTTGCTATCACTCCTCAGTGTATTCCCAGATCTCAAGGTCTCACTGCGTAATAAAACACACTCTGTTTCTCCATTCTGCCTCTTGCTTGCTTGCTGCAGGCTAGAACACACCATAAGAACACAGGACGTACTCTGGGAGAATACCACTTGGCCCATCAAGCCTGCTCTGCTGTTCAATACGACCACAATATGACCACAGATAATCTCAGGATTCATCCCACTTTCAAACCTGCTCCCTAAATCTTTTGATTCCCTGAAGATCTAAGTACCTGACAATCACACCTCTAAGTGCATTCAATCATAAAGCAGCCACAGCCCTCAGGGTAGAAAAATCTGAAGATACATTGTATTCAATGCATGGTTTACTAATTTACCCAGCATGGTATTTTATTAATGTAATCTCATCAATCAAGGAAATGGCCAATTGCCCATGAGATTACAGCAGGTTTTACAACGCTACATACTTTGCTAGGAGATCACAGGCCTCCATTTTCAAAATCGATACTCTCTTCTGGGATGCCAGAGCATGCCAAATAATTCACAACACTTCAGGTGGGACTGTAGGATAGCAGCAGCACATTCAGGGTAAGTGTTCTGTAAATTAGCCACACACTATCAGTTACTGCAAACTAAGGATTGGTTAAATACTCCACTGGAGTATTAGCAGAGCATAATTAAATCTCCTCCGAACAAAACATATGCATTTGTCCCTCGCTGAGATAAACATGGCTATTCTTGTGAATCACCTAGCCCTTTGATGTTTCAGAGATGTTCAGATTCAGCAGGTGAGAATCAAGCCAATCAGCACTTGACCAAACCACGAGGGATTTCTTCTCCATAAACAACCAGTCTTGACTTGTAACAGAGAATGTAGGAACTGCCGATGCTGGAGAATCTGAGATAACAAGGTGTAGAGCTGAAGAAACACAGCAGGCCACGCAGCATTAGAGGAGCAGGAAAGGTGACGTTTCAGGTCGGGACCTCCCGCCTGCTGTGTTCCTCCAGCTCCACAGAACTTTAAAGCTCGTGTTTTCAAATAAACCTGCTGGACTCTCACCTGGAGTGGTCTGATTTTTGACAGGACATAGCCCCGCCCTAGGGCCCTGACCTGCCCCAGCACGTAGCCCTGGTATAGGTCCCTGACCCGCCCCCCCCCCCAAGCCTCGCTCTCTGGCTCAGGCCCTGGCCCACCCCCCGCCCCACCCTAGGTTCCTTCCCTGCTCCCAACCCATACACCCACCCTAGGGCCTGGCCCCAGCCAGGGCCCTGCCCTAGGTTCCTGCCCCACCCCCACAGTCCGGCCCTAGGTTACTCCGCCCCCTTGAGTCGCCCCCAGCCCATAGACCCGCCCTAGGTTCCTGCCCCGCCCCCAGCCCCACCCTACACCACGGGCCACGCTCCCGACTCTAGCTCCACCCACCAGGACTAGCCCCGCCTCAAAGCCCTAGCTCCCCACCCCCCCCCCCCCCACCCCCACCCCCCCCCCAACCCACACCCACCCCGACAACACAACACACGACGCCCGCCTCCACTTGCCAGCAGCTCCTTGCCGGGGTTTCCAGGCTCTAACCTTCGGGCCGCCCACCATCCCGCCTGCTCGTCCTTCCGTTCGAGTGGCCCAGCCTGTCACCGCCCATCGAATTTCTGGGCTCTGGTCCCGCACTGTCCCCTACCCCATCCCGGTCAAACCTGCTGCAGTCTTATATCGGGAGACATGAGAGAGAGAGAGAGAGAGACACCTTCCTTGTTGTGCCATGCCACCGCCGAGCTGTTTTCCACACGGGCTAACGACCACCGAACGGACCAAACGAATGCCACGCGACACCTGCTCCTATGATGCTGCTTGACCTGCTGTGTTTATCCAGCCCCACGCTTGTTATCACGGAGCGGCTCGGTGTAATGCTACCAACATCCCAAAGCAGCGCCCTCTGGTGTCCTGGAGTAGTAATATCAACCTCCCCGAGCAGCGCCACCTCGCGTCTCGGAGTTGTTCACCGAAGCGGTGCCCCCTGGCGCTTAGGAGTGCTGCTATCAACCTCCCAATGCAGCGCCATCTGGCCTTCCGGCTGAGCTGCTCCTTCACATTTATTTTGATTTACCATGTAGAGTATGCAAATAGGCCTTTAATTGGAAAAGAGTGCCCTCAAGGGCTTTACAGCTGATAAAGTATCTTTCAAGATGTAAATCATTTTTGCAATGTAGGGAATGCAACAATCAATTTGCTGACAGCAAGCTGCCAAAAACTGCAGTGAGATAATTAACTGGTGATCTGATTTACTGATGCTGGTTCAGAAAATAAGTACTGGCAGCCAGAAATCCTCTGAAATAAAGGCACTGAGTTTTTGTCATCCACTTGTAAATATTTTCCAGTTAACCTATTTGGAGATATTATGACACACCACTGGTGCAGGTGGGACTTGAACCTGAGCCCCTAGCTTAGAGCTAGGACCACTACCACTGTTTCACTGTCACTAAGTGCCTCTACTTAATGTCTGGCCTGAAAAATGGCACTGGAATGGATTTCAGTGTTGTGCAGTAGATGTACTTTTGCCTCTGAAAAATTCAAAAATAGTTTGGATTCCAAGCCTCGTACCTGTCCAGTGTTTTCAGTGCAAAATCTAGGCTGACTGAGGGCATTCTGTACTGGCCAATGTGCAACCTTTATGTTGAGGCTTTGAACCAAGGCATTGCCTGCTCTCTCAGGTAGATGTAAGATACGTAATGGCTCCATTCAAAGAATAACACAAATCCGTCAACAATTCAGCAAACAACACTTGGCCGACACTAGATGATAAAACAGACCACCATTGATCAAATTGCTGCTTCTGGAATTGTTCTGTGCTAACTTTGGTTACTGCATTTCTCTACACTAGAATAGTTTTTTGTTATTCAGTAATGGGACAAGGACATCGCCAGCTGGACTAGCACTTATTAGTCATCCATAGTTGCCCTTGAGAAGGTGGTGAGCTGTCTTCTTGAACTGCTGGAGTCCACCTGTTGTGGTAGACCCATAATGCCATTAGGGAGGGAATTCCAAGATTTTGACCCAGCAACACTGAAGGAATGGTGATATATTTTCAAGTCAGGATTGTGAGCAGTGTGGAGGGGAACTTGAACCCGGTGACATATCCATGTATCTGCTGACCTTGTCCTTCCAGGTGGAAGAAACAACATGTTTGGAAGACGCTTTGATGAATTTCTACAGTGCACCTTACAGATAGTCCATAGTGCTGCTACTGAGCATCGATGGTGGAGAGAATAGATGTTTGTGGATAATAGTATCTGAAAAATAGAATGCCAAACACACTTGTTCTCTGTCCAGATTTCAGGCCTGGGTACACTAACTTGTTAAGACTCAGTTCCTCCTGATAGTTCTATCCTTTTGGTTTTAGTAGACATTTTATTCATTCATGGGATCAATTGGTTTGGACAGTAGTTATTACCCATCTCTAATTGCTCTGGAGAAGATGGTGATGTACCGTCTTCTTGAACCACTGCAGTGTTTTCTTAGGAATCTTTTAATTATTATGCATCTTCTCCTGTGCATCTACATCATCTCTGTAAATTGGAAACCAGCACTGTGCAAAGTGCTCACAGCATTTAATTTGAACAACCAGCTTGAGCCAGATCACAATGTACATCTTCCATTCTTCCTTACCTCTTCATTCCTCACCACTGGAAACCAGAACTATCTCATTAAGGCCCTGTGAAGGAGCTTGACAGGGAAGACACCAAGATCATTTACCCATTTTAAAGCACGAGGGATCAATTGTTTAGAGCCGAGATGAGAAGAAATTACATTCAGTCTAAGGCCTATAATTCATTGGAATCTCTGCTCCAGAGAATAGTGGATGCTCCATTGTTGAGCACATCTAAGGTTGAGAGAGGCAGGGTTTTGGTCTTTCAGGGAATCAAAGGATTTGGGGAGTGAGCAGGAAAAGTGGAGTTGAAGCCAAGGTCAGTCATGATTGAATTTAGCAGGCTTGATGGGCTGAAATGATCCACTTCGAGTTCTATTTCTTGTGTTCTTTCTTGCCCTTCAACTTCTTCGGGTGGAGGCCGGTCATTCACTGTGGTCTTGACTTAAAAGAATATTTTCCCCTTCACTGACTCAGTTTGCACTCTCCGTGTTCAACATGGTCTGCCAAAAAAAAAAATCCTTCACTCAACCTTTAGACACCTCTATTAAAGTTTCTCTATTTCCAACTCAATATTCTACCTTTTGATCAAGTGTCCTTAAATTTTAGGACATCTTTCTGAGAGTGGGGACTGTAAAGGTATCAGGGTTTGACTCAATTGCCTCGTCTGAACTAACTTTGATCCTTAAGCTGTAACGATGCAGGACAATAATGCAAATAATGGCAAAATACCACAGACGCTGAAGATCTGAAACAAACAAAAATGTGGGTCTACCTGGGTCTGAATCCCTCCTAACTCTATTCAACAATAAACAAGATTTACGCGTTTGGAGGACTTTGCACGTTCACCTCAAGAGAAGAGACAGGGCCTCAGTTTAATACCTTATTCAAAGGATGTACAGTACCTCTGACAATACAGCAGTGTCTCACTGATAACCTTGGTGTATTGGTACTCCAATCTCAGGGAACACAGTTTTCTGAATTCAGAGATTGACCCACTGGCTAAGCCTGAAACCTGCATTCAGAAATGTCATTACAATGATCATAACAATTCCATTTTTAACACTAAATTCTCATCTTGGTGTGACAGCTGACACCAAAGGTTTGTTTTAAGGAGATGGTGGAACAGTTGGAGCTGAAACATAGTATGAGCCCCCTCTGCTGGTCAGTCCCCAGTAAGACTGGTTGCAAGGAAAAGGAACCAGGGGACCAGAATTTCTCAACATCATAGATTCAAAGGAAATTAAGGCACAGAAAGAAGCTATTCGGCCCATTGCGTCTGTGCCAGATAAACAGAGTTTTTCAACCAAATCTGACTTTGAGCTCTTGGTACAGTGTCTTATAGGTTACAGACGTTCAAGTGAATACCCAAATTCAAGCTTCTGTTTTTACCACATTTCCACTGGTGAGTCCCAAGCCCAACGATCCGCTGCTGTCATATTACACCCCAAGGAAGCTTCACCAACACCAACAGTCTCACTGCCAATTTCCACCTCTTAGCATTCGACTCACTCCCGGCTGATTTAAAAATAAAAGTTAAGAGCAGAACAATACCATTTCAGTGCCTCAAGATCTGATTGTGACCTCCACTTCATTTTACTGCCTACCTCTTTAACACTCGTGTTAATTAAGAATCTATTGAACTCTGCCTTAAAAAAATCAAAGGACCCTACCTCCATACTCTCCAGGGAAAAGAATTCCATCGACTCACAACTTACTCCCAGAAAAAAAAATTCTCATCTCCATCTTAAAAGGGGAACCCTTATTTATAAACTGTGTCCTCTAACTCTTGCCTCCCCTGCTAGGGGAAATATCCTTCCAGCATATACTAAAAAATCCTCTAAGGATCTTTTATGTCTCAGTAAGATCACCTCTCATTCATCTGAGCTCCAAATCTATCCAACCTTTATCATAATCCCCTCATCTCAGGAATGAGTTGAGTGAACTTTCTCTGAACTGCTTATAATGCAGTTATGGCCTTTTACAAATTAGGAGACTAAAACAGTAAATAATACGTCTGGTCTCACCAGTGTAATACAGATCTGTACCCCTTGCAATAAACAACATTTCACCCACTTCCTAATCATGTGCTGAACCTGCATACTAACATTTTATGAATTATGCACCTGGATATAACACATTTTTATTCTTCCTGCTAAAGCGTGGACAAGTTCACATCTTCCTACATTATACTCCATGTGTCAATGTTTTTACCCAATCATTTTTGCAGATCTCTTGTATCCTCTTCACAACTGACTTTCCTATGCACCTTTGGGGGTCATCTGAAACTTGAGAAATTGTACATTTAGTCTCTTCACCCAAGTCATTGATACACATTGGCATTCCATATTGCATCCTCTCTAAACGTGAGGTCACCCCAAACCGTGCTTCCTGTGTCCTTACTTATGCCATATCCGCATCACCTAAGCTTGCTGACATATCGTGGCGCACGGTCAAGCAATACTCCGATGTTGAAATGCTCATTGTTTACATATTGACTCCCCCGCACCCCCCACCCCCGGATCTCTATAACCTCTTCCATTCTTGCTCTCATCTAATTCTGCTCTCGTGTACTTCCAATTGTAATTGCTCCACTATAGGCAGACATGCCTTCAGCTGCATGAGCCCAAGCTCTAGAAATCCCTTCTTAAGCCTCTCCCTCTACCATTAATACATTGAAAGCCCTCTTTCACCGAGATTTTGGTTATCTGCCCCAACATTGCCATATATGGCTTAATACCTAATTATACTACTTCTATAACCTTAGGAGAATTTATTACCTTAATGGCTGCTGATGAATGAACAATCCACACAGTTAGGATTGGTTGAAGTTCAGAACCCAAGGGAAAACGTTGGGGAAAATCCTGAGTAATCACTAGGAATAGGGAATTGAATAAATCATTCTTTATTTTCCATAATTTTTTTGTCACTCTTCACTGACTTCTGTATAAACAATATATTTATATAATGTGTACAACTTACATTTCCATGCATTCATTAGCACCAAAGCAGAGCTGAATTAGAGAGCCTGTGTTTATTTGGTGCTTTGTCATGGCTTCAGAACAGTCCAGTGAACTATTTTGAAGCGATGTTATCATAAAAAGCAGATGATCAACACACAGCAAGATCCCACAGTAAGATGAGTGATCAGTTGACCTCTTACAGCCTAGAACAATGCTGGGTCCAGGAAGTCAGACCTAGAGCAGGATGGAACGACATCACCAGGTAAATGAACTCATCTATGGCCCAACTACATCATCATGGCACACGTAAATGAACCTGATTATATTATTAGCCTCAATACTGTACAAACTTAATTTTGAGAGTCTGTTTCCTGGTGAACATTCGACTAATAACAGTGAATGCTGCAGCTCAGATCAGTAAATGAACGAATCAGCCATATTAGTGTTCAGGACAGGGCTGAATCTGGCAATCATGCGATCCCCTCATAAAACCGAGCAGAGAAGAGAAAAGTGTGAAGCTTCTCCTCCCATATCAAGTTAGTCTTCCGCTTTTCTAAATTATGGGCAATTGTCCTCAAGTTGTGGACTTCCAACCTTCACTCAATTTACTGAGAGTATCCCAAACTAATCTTGACTGTTAAAAGCCAGTAAAGTGTTGTTCATTCCATTAATCAATGCTGGATTTAATCTCATCAATAGAGTACGCAACTCATTGCAGCATCTGTCTATCCCCACACACTGGGTTGCAACTACAAAAACAGCTTTGTCGTAGAAATGGTTTAAAATGTCGTGTTGTTGCAAGTGACAGACAGTCCTTGACTCTTCAACCAAAATGTTTGTTGTTGATTTATAAACTTTCCTGTATAAGGTGGAGATTATACAGAAACATGATCTGGATATGCAAATCTTGTTCAGCTGTTTAGCAATAGCAGCCTCTGGAGTCTGAGTACCAGCACTGCACTAGGGATTCCTTTCCTAAATTGAAGAAAGTATAAATTTAAATAAGATTCTTATAGAATCCCTCCCTACAGTGTGGAAACAGGCCCTTCAGCCCAACAAGTCCACACTGGCCCTCAGAACATCCCAGCCAGACCCATTCCCCTATATCCCACCTAATCTACGCATCCCTACACACTACAGGCAATTTAGCAAGGCCAATCCACCTAGCCTGCACATCTTTGGATTGTGGGAGGAAACCCACACAGTCGCTCGAGGGTGGAATCGAACCCGGGTCCGTAGCTCAGTGAGGCAGCAGTGCTAACCACTGAGCCACCGTGCCATCCCTTTGGAAGACATATGCTAAGAAGATAAATTTCTGCCCCTCTCTGAGGTGATGGCTGTGTGGTAATATCACTAGTCTATTACTTCAGAGAGCCAGATAATGTTCTGATGACGTAGGTTCAAATCCCGCCACAGCAGATGATGGAATTTGAATTCAATAAAACATCTTGAATTAAGAGGCTAATGATGACCATGAAACCATTGTTGATTGTCAGGAAAAACCATCTGGTTCACTAATGTCCTTTAGGGAAGGAAACTACCATCTTTACCTGGCCTGGCCTACATATGACTGTAGACCCACAGCAATGTGGTTGACTCATAACAGCCATCTGGGCAATAAACACTGGCCCAGCCTGTGAAACACGCATTCTGTGAATAATTAAAACAAACTCCTGCACTAGCCACCACCACACAAAGATACGAATGGAAAACACATACACAGGTTTAAACCTCAGACTCAGCGTGAGGTCTGTACCTTGCTAACTAATAAAGTTTTCTTTGGCATGAAAATCAAGCATGTGACTTTTCATTTATTGAACTTTAACCAGACATTGCAAAGCCTCAAGAACTTGGGCTGGGAGATGCTGTTCCGTTGATGAGATGTGAAACTTGTATCTCATGAAGATGAATGTTGAATGATTGAGCAGCCTAGGCCTACACTCGCTAGAAATAAAAGAAATCTAACTGAGGTACACAAGATGCTAGTAGGGATTGACAAATTAGTTGGAGAGCAGACGTTTCCCCTTCTGGGCCAACCCAGAACAAGGGGTCATAATTTTAGGCATAAGGGACGGCAGATTCAAAACAGAGGAATTAGTTCTAAAGAATCATGAACCTATGGAATTCACGACACCAGAGTGTGGTGGACACTTTGACATCGAATAAATTTGAGGAGCATGGAGACATTTCTAATTACTAATGGGTTAAAGGATCACAGAGAGCAGAAAGGAAAGTGGAGTTAAGGCTGAGACGAGATCAGCCACCATCATATTAAATGGTGGAGCAAGTTTGAGAGGCTGAATTGCCCCCTCCAGCTCTGTTGTTTTTATGCAACCCCTTGATACTCTCTGAACTAAGGTGTCCTGGTCACTGTTGTTACTTGACTGCGTTTAATCGGCAATTCCACCTCCAGCCAGAGCAGGAAACACATCAGTCAAAACTCAACATCTAAAATCTGGAACAAAAACAGAAATTGCTGGAAAAGCACAGCAGGTCTTGTGGAGAGAAATCAGAGTTAACGCTTTGGGTCCAGTGAAGAAGGGTCATTGAACCCATAACAGTCAATGATTTTTCTCCACAGATACTGCCAGACCTGCTGAGGTTTTCCAGCAATTTCTGTTATTTCTAATTTACAGCATCCACAGTTTTAATCGAAAAGCAGAACTCCTCCAAAATATCTGAAGTGACAGGACCTATCCTCCCTCTGCAGTGAGCATCTAGCTGTTGTGCTTAATGTACAAAGAGGTGATTTGCAATCTCACCTGCAATAACTAGGAGTTCCCTCTGATTGTAGGAGCATTAGCTGATTTACGTTACTGCAAGGTGTATTGGAAAGACTGGGGGAGGGAAAAAAAAACTGCTTCCTTAAAAAATGACCACCTCAGAATGACAAATCTATTTTCACCCTCATTACTTTAACAAATCTGGGAAGGCCAAGGCATAATTGGCTATAGGCCAAGTGCTGGAACGTGGGATTAGAATAGGTGGGTGGTTGTTTTTGACCACCATGGTTGCGAAGGGCTGAAGGGCCCGTTCCTATGCTGTACATCTCTATGACTCTAAGGCCAATGCAGAAACTACAACAATACACGAGTGCATCTGTTCACGTACAGTTGAATCACAGAGGTCATGTTTTAGCAGTGATACCCTATTACTTTTGTCTGAAACATACACTTATTTCTTCAATTCAGAAACAGATGAATGGGACATTCAGCTCCCTGATCTTTGAGAGATTTGGCTGTTGCAGACAAGCTGATGCATTTACCACCAGCTTTCAAAGCAGAATGCTCTTCCTATGTTGCAATACCATGGACTTTAAAATCACCCTAGTATCAGGAATTATTTGTCATGTGTACTAATTCCTATCCTAAACCGAAACGGGAGTCATGCACCAATAGCGTTGGCATTTAGCAGATTATTATTAATGTTTGCACCAAATTAAAAATTGCTGCAGCCATCGAGAAAATTGACCCAGGTCTGAACAATTCAGAAGTTAGCATGGTTTCTAATTTTCACCATCTACGGCAGACTCTGAATGCTACCGACTCTGTGAGGTAGCTACTCTTCTTTCATATTCGTATTTACCTCGTGGTATCGATGCTAAGGTCAGAATTTGATACCTATCCCTAACTGCCCTTGAATTGAGTAGCTTGCTAAGTCATTTCAGAAGACAGTTAAAAGCCCACCACCTCACCTGGTCTGCAGCAAAACGTAGGCCAGGCTGGGCAAGTGTGCTAGGCTCCCCTCCCCTGCCCTCCAGAACATTAGTGAAGTGGATCAGGTTTTACAACTGATGATAGTTAGGTGGTAACCAGTACAAAGACCAACTTTCAATTTCTTTGGCTGGCATGTTGGGATTTGAACCCATGTCCCCAAACCACAAACCTTTGTCTCTGTACACTTAGGCCAAAGACAGTACAGATATGCCAGCATCTCCTTAACAGTAACTGAGGCTGCAGAAGCTCATGATGACAGTCTAAGAGGCTTTCCCATTTGACAGGAAGGCAGGCGATCAGCTGCTGACTCTCTGCTGGGGTTTGAGGGATGGCTAGCACCAGAACAAGGTACATTTCCCCGCAATGCCACCTTCCCGGCGAAAGTAGTGAAGGCAGCAGGCACGCCTCAGGGTCACAGCCAGCGTTCCCTCTAACTCTCTTAATAGTTGTGCACGCCTCCGAGGCTCAGAAACGGCAACAACTTCCTGGATGGATGCAGCCCTAACACCACTCAAGAAGCTTAACACCAGCCAGGACAAAGCAGCCCGCTTGATTGGTACTACATCCACAAGCATTCACTTCCTCCACCACCAACGCTCAGTTGCAGCAGTGTGTACTATCTACAAGATGCACTGCAGAAATTCACCAAAGATCCTCAGATAGCACCTTCCAAACCCATGGCCACTTCCATCCAGAAGGACAAGGGCAGCAGATATATGGGAACACCACCACCTCCAACTTTCTTTCCAAGTCACTCACCATCCTGACATTGAAATATTCCTTCACTGTCGCTGGGTCAAAATCCTGGAATTCACTCCCTAATAACATTGCGGGTCAACCCACAGCAGGAGGAATGCAGCTGTTCAAGAAGGCAGCTCACCACCACATTCTCAAGGGCAACTAGGGATGGGCACGAAATGCTGGCCAGCCAGCGATGCCCACATCCCACAAATGAATAGAGAAAAGAAACCAGAAACCAATACCATGATCACCATGCTGATCGCAATCACCATGAGCACAACATCAGAACAGCTGTACCTTGTAAGCTGCATGCGTGCATTGGTCAGAGTCCAATACAGCACCAACGCAATCCACTGAAAGAGGAGTCAACCATTGTGACAGCAACTCTGGATTCTGCAGAAGAGCAATTGCTACCAGCAGATCCAACAGTTTCTTTTTCACTCGTTCACAGGATGAGGGTGTCACTGGCTAGGCCAGCATTTATTGCCCATCCCTGACTGCCCAGAGGGCAGTTAAGAATCCACCATATTGCTCTGAGTCTACAGTCACATGTAGGCCAGACCAGATAAGGACAGCAGTTACCTTCTCCAAAGGACATTAGTGAACCAGGTGGCGTATTACAATATTTCACGATCATTAGGCTCCCAATTCCAGATTTTCATCAAATTCAAATTCCACCATCTGCTATGGTGGGATTCAAACCCAGGAAGGGGAGAAGCTGGGGTTAGCTACGAGGTCAGCAGTGGAAGCCAGGCAGTCGTTTTATTTGGGGGGGGGCCCGCCCCGGGGGTGCAGGGAGAAGCACAGTGTGGAAGAGGAGAAAGCAGTACAAGGCAAGGAGTCAGCACTGGCTCCTTTTAATGGGCTTACCAGCCTGGTCTGTGGAATACTCGGTTCTGTGACACTGATCATCAGCTTTGTTCAAGTCTTTTCCAAAATGAGTTGCGTCCACTTTGTTTCAGCCAGCTCTATAAGAGATGACCTCACCCGGTGTTCTCCCTTCTCAAAAACAAACTCACCTGCTGGGTATTGCTAACACTTCCTCGCACTCTTAACTTGAAATCTTTCATAGTCAGCACAAAGGTCATGACTCATTCGCCATTCGCCACAAAGACTTCATTCTCTTACAATACTTTTAAAAGGCTGCTTTAATACATATGGAATTATTCAGTATCAAAATCCTGAGGGTCTCTTTAACAGCATTCAAGATTGAGGACGGGAAAATTCGATGGGTCGAGGTAATCTTGGGATATTCAGCAGCTCGGGAGATTCCCCAGCACGAGGTCTCCTCCTTATGTGTTGTGCGTTTGGTGCATAATCCCAGTGCTTGTTTGTCCATTGTCTGCTTCATTTTACCGAGAATCCTCTCCATCACGTACCTGTGGAACTGCGGTAAATATCCTCAGGCCGTGCATGGCTTGGATTTCATCTTTTAATGCCTATATTTAAGTGAAAGTGAAAAAAGGGGAACTTACAGTTATCTTTCACAGCCTTGAGATGCCCCAAAACATTTCACAGCCAACAAAGCACATTTGACATGGAGTCACGTAAGTAAACACGATAGTGAATACGGACATAATGAGGACAAACTGCAACATGAAGTTGACCAGACAATCTGTTTTTATGGTGCTGGGAGATAGTTATCATCCAAGATGCCACAGAGAGTTGTCTTCAACATAGTTGGACGCAAGATCCTGAGGCACTAACAGGAGCTGATGGGCCTTCTGCTTAATATCCCAGCATCTCTGACGGCGTAAATCTCAGCTCCTGCGCTGGGAGGGCCAACCCAGAGGATACGCTCAAGTTTTGAAACTGGACCGATAACTTTCCGACACACAAGCAAGCATGCTATTATCTGAGCCACAGTTGACACCGTAAAGGTAGCAGTGTCAGGGAACAAAACTGGGCTTTATCTAAAGTAGGACATCCTTTTCATCCATTCCCTAGTTTCACAGAGGGAACAGGATGGATGGGATTCTCCAATCCAGGCACAGAACAATACTGTCCAAAGCTCTGTAATAATGCATGTCCAACCTCAATGTCAAAGTGACCTTTGCCTCCCCCAATGTGACATGAGTAACGTACAGAACAGTGTCAGATGAGATCACTAAAGAGGAGCCCTGCCGCCCTGTACTGCCTGTAATTCAAATCCCCTGAAAGCAGCAGAATGGAGTCAGGTTTTCATTGTATTTCACGCAGAATAAAGACTCCAAGATGTTCACATCTGCCATGTGCTTGGGTAGACAGACAGATAATTTCGTTAAATAAAAAAGTCAAGTAAAAATGGAAAAGGAGGCACGGCAGCCCTAATAAGAAAGGGTGACGTAGGAGTAGCAGTGAGAAAGAATCCTGGCTCAGAGACTCAGTCAAATCAGTACGTAGGGAGAGTAGAAATAGCAATGGTTAGAACTCAACTGATGGAAGGACAAATATTAGGTAAGAGACTGGGGTTAACTCCCCACCTCTTCCTCAAAACAATGTCATGGGATTTCTAACATCCACTTAATAAATTAGACAAGGCATTAACATAATCTCTCATCTGAAAGACTGTGTAGGACAGTGCAGCACATCCTCAGAAGTACATTGGAGTATCAACCTGGATTGTGTGCTGTTAAGCATCTGGAGTGGGATTTAAACAGGAGTTCCTGATTCAGCAGAAATTTGTTGCTCATTGGCATCACTAACTAAGAAACAATACCTCAAGTCTTTACCAACATTGCGCATCATGGAACACTGACTAGATCAGTAATTCTGACATTGTGACAACTTCATATATCCTTCAGCCATTTCCCAGAATCACAGAACTGGTACAATGCGATAGGAGGCCATAAGGACTTAGTGCCATTCTCCTGACTTCTCCCTGGATCCTTGCACATTCTATCTATACACATTGTCCAATGCCGTCCTGAACCCTCAGTTTACTTTGCCTCCATACTTCCACTGTCAGTAAACCCTAGGCCCAAAACACTTGTGTGAAAACAGCATTACCTCATATCTCATTTGCTATGTTTGCAAATCACTTTTAGTCTCAGTCTTGACATCTTACAAGCGGAAACAGTTCCTCCCTATCTACTCTATCCAGATCCCTCAGCAATTTTGAAACCAGCCAATCTCCTCTCAGCCTACTTCCCCTTTAAAAGGAGAACAGTCCCAACATCTCCAATCTATCCACAACTGAAATTTTTCAACCTTGGAAACATTCTTTCAAGTCTTTCACCCATGAGATCATATCCTTCCCACAACGTGGTGTCCCGGACTGTACACACTACTCTAGCCGAGGTCTAATAAGTGTTGTATAAGTTCAGTATAACCTCCTTGTTCTTGTGCTCTATGCCTCTAAGAATAAAGCCCAGGATACTGTGTGCTTTATCAATGGTTCTCTCCACCAGTCCTGCTACCTTCAGTGACCTGCACACATATACATCTAGGCCCCTCTGCTCCTGCATTCCCTTAAGATCGCTCTGCTAGTTTATATTGTCTGTCTACCAGAATGCTTCACAGAGTCTACAATGGAACACCCTTATATGAGCTGATCTTTACCCCTCACGCAAAAGTGGGCTGCCTCTGGTAAACACAAGGGTTTGGGATGGGAGAAAGAGGGTTGATGTGGGAAGGAAGAGAAGAGTGGGGGGAAAAAAAAACCTTTTGCGACTCAGATGCGAGCAATAAAATCGGTTAGCAGCACCACTGTGGTACTCTGCACTGTGTAGAAATGAGGCCAAAACAAGGGTTGATTAAAATGGTTTTACATGCATTTGGAAATTTTCATGCCTTGTGAGGAGAGTGCAGTTTGCCACTGAATTTAGATTCAATAGGAAAGAATGTGTTTTTGTGCTAAGCTAGACTGCTCTTGTCTCTGCCCCATTTTGCAGAGTAGGGCAAAGCTGCCAATACCTGATTAATCATCTGGTGTTGTTGGACAACGCGTTTTCCTTTAAACTCCACTGATTCCACATGCACTTCATACATGGCCCCACAACCTCCTATGGGAGAGAAAGCGTCATATTTAGTGGCTCAGAGATCACCACTAGGGCCTTAATAAAGAGAACAAAAAAACATTTTAGGCAAGGCCTTATCACTCAGTATAACTGGAGTTACATAAATAACAGTGTGACTGTGGGCGCCTTCAATCCTACACATACACAAACCTGTGCCTTTTAAAAATAAAAGCCACTGGCAAATTCTGTAACTGTTGTCCATCACTCATTGTGCTCAGCTCTAAAGGACAATCAGACAGCTGAGATTCTGACTTTGTGACAAGTCAGGAAGGTGCACAAGATCAGGGGTTGGTGTATCTATTACCCTGGTTCATGCAGGTGGTAGAGGTCAGGGATTCTTAAGAAACTGCTAAAGTAGCCGTGGCAAGTTGCTGCGGGGCAATAAATCGCTGGGCTTGTGTCAAAGATTGAACATTTAATTGAATTAGCTTTACTGTCACGTGTACTCAGTAGTGTACAGCGAAAAGTTTATAAGCCGCCACTTAAAGGGCCATATTAGGTACAATCCTTGGTTACAGACTTGAAGAAAAACAAGTGACATTACAGCTATATACAGCATAACCATGGGTCAGAAAAACAAGAAGCAAAGTTAAAAAGACAAACATCACAGTCTCTCTCCAAACATGCAGACTGTTGAGACAGAACACTGTGCCACCAACAACAGCCATTTACAGCTGTCTTGGGATTGCAACCTGGCTGGACACCATGATTTAAAGGGGAAAAATACACAGGTATGGGGGAGAGCAAGGGCTACAGATTCTCAAATGGCACCTGAAGACCTTTGTCAGTTTTTAATTCAAGAACTGTCCTGTCAACTCTCAAACTATAATGTTACAGGTGAACCGCTCTGACCTGTAAATAATCTGAAGTCCAACTTCATCATCAGGAATGGATCAAATGTCGCTGATAATTTTGAAACTGATGGTATTGGGTATGTCAGGATTTAAAAATTGTAGTGTTGTTAACTGAATGGGAAATTTAAATTTGTGTACAGGGAAAATGACATTCCTTGGAACATGCCTGCTGAGAGTGGGAACATCATTTCTCAACTGTATAAAGAAAATGAATACTGTTGAGTGCCTTTGAATACTTGGAATGGTACAGTAAGTTTAACTTGGTGAAAGTGTATTTTGAGGAAAGGATAGCCCTCTTTGTACACATCAGAAAAGTGAATGAAGAACTAATTCCATTCTCCCTCATTACCTCGTGGCCACAATGACATTGCTGACACGAGGAGGAAATTGTTCCCCAAGGTAAAAACATATCCGTCTGCAGAACTGTGTAATGTTAGGTGCTGGAAAGGGAAGCCACTTTATTCACTTACTCATTTTTTCCCTCAATTGTGCCTTTGCTTTGTACCAAGAGCAGACTAGAAATTTTACTTGGAACAGCCCACTGTACAAATTTGAAATGCAATATTACAATCTCACTGCAGGCAAATTCTAAACAAATGTTTAAAGTTCAGACATTTTCTGAAATGCCAAATACGGAAATTAAGGATTACTGGAAGACTGCAATCTACCTTTTCAGCAAAATGTTTCATTTCAATGTTACTCAGATACAATGTTAATTCTGTCTGATTAGTTGGATGTCTAAGGTCCTGCAGCGACAATGGAGAAAACACATGGAAGCCAGCATTTACCTGTAAACCAGCACCCCTCAAGCAAACCTGTTGGACATTTGTCACGTTGCGCTATGAGGGACCTTGGATGTGTGTATGTTTAGAACAGTGGCTCAGTAGTTAGCACTGCTGCCTTACAGTGTCAGGGACCTGGGTTTGATTCCACACTTAGGCGACTGTCTGTGAGGAGTTTACACATTCTCCCATGTCTACGTGGATTTCCTCTGGGTGCTCTGGTTTCTCCCACAGTCCAAAGATGTGCAGGTTAGGTGGACTGGCCGCGCTAAATTGCGCATAGTGTCTAGGATGTACAGGCTAGGTGGATTAGCTATGGGAAATGCAGGGTCTGGGTGGGATCAAAAAAATAAATAAACAATGGTCGTACAGTGGCTCAGCAGTTACCACTGCTGCCTCTGTGCCAGGGACCCAGGTTCGATTCCATCGTTGGGTGACTGTCTGTGCAGAGTTTGCACATTCTCCCTGTGTGTGTGTGTGTGTGTGTGTGTGTGTGTGTGTGTGGGTTTCGTCCAGTGCTCTGGTTTCCTCCCACTGTCCAAAAATCTGCAAGTTAGGTGGATTGGCCATGGGAAACTGCCCTGCAGGGTCCAGGGATGTGTAGGCCAAGCGTGTCAGCCATGGGAAATATAAGGGGAATGGGTCTGAGCGGGATGCTCTTCATAGGGTCAGAGAAAACTAGTTGGGCCAAATGGCCCATTTCCATATTTTACGGATTCTATTCTACAGTATTTGGAGATGGAGGGTTGCTACTAGACTTGTAAGGACATCTTAGAGTCCAGGTATGTGAAACTGTGACCACCACCCAAGTGGTGATTCATCCAGGTGCCTTTTCTAATGCTGAATGCTCATAGTTTGGTTACAAAGTCAGTTAACTCCCTTTGATCCTCAACCAGCTGTTAATTCTTGCTATTGGTAAGGATGTGACAAGTGTATATACTTGACATGCAGCTGATGCTGAGGCAGGAATGACACTTGGACTAAATTTCAAACTGCACAACATAAAGCTGAATCTGGTTACGTTTTGCAATAACTGTCTTGTCGCAGGCTGTTTTTACATTGTCATTTCAATCCATCCTTTATTTTAACAATCTTTTCAGGTTTTCATTATAGAGGGTGCTCAGTGAATTACAGTATGAAACAAAGGCAAAATACATTCTGGAGTCAATCGTTTCCCTGCACACCCAACGATAGCCTGTGCGCATATTTATCACTGTTAGACAGTGCCTCAGATGTAATTCCTCCCAAAACTGACACCTCAACAGTTCTTTCTCCTCAAACAAACCCCACCCCAAAGCAATGAAACAGCAGCTACACGCTTCCTGCCTGTTCTGGCTCATCTGACCAAAGTTTGAATGCAGCTCTGTTAGGCTTCTAACTGAAGAGAAGGCTCTGCGCTGTATCACTTAAGGCCTCTGTTGTCGACATAGAGAGCAGAAGAATGCTGGCAGAACACGAAAGAGACAAGAAAACACACAAATCTGGCCTGAGACCCCTCCCCAGTGCCCTTGTAATTTCTAATCCAGTCAGTCAACACTGAATTGGGAGTAAGTTCCCTGGAAGATTTCTGCAGTTTTCCACGGTGACTGAGATCAATTCAGGATCGCAGCCCAAATGTGGCCTCCTAACTGCGTTTTGGGTAGAGACTAGTGCAGCAATCGCACAGAGACTGCAGATCAAAACCTCATCGCAGTCTGCTGCCTTATCCATGATTGGTGTTAAAAGCAATAGCACCAGTCCTTCAAGAGGTCATATTCAGTGCAAAACTAAAACTGATCACACAGAGACACATCAAACCCTGTGCTATGATTCCCACCACCCGCAACCCGCCCCCCGACCCTGACACCCCGATTCCCTCCTATCCTTTTGAACTTAGGCTGTGTTTTTATCCCCAAATCTCACTTTGGTAAAAAGCATTGCCAGCCCATTTTTCCAATGATCTGTTCACTCCCAGAAAGTTAGCGCCGCTGTGCAAGTTTGCTACACTTGCCTGATATATCCACAACTTTAATCGCCGAAGCACGTGGAAATTTGCTGTTTAAAATGTCTGTAATCCGGGCCTCGCCATTGGTCTGTGCTGACAAACTTCTTCTTAGCATGTTGAAGAGCGCCAGTGTCTAACAGCAAAGAAACAGCAGTTAAACTAGTTCTGTTCAGAGATTCTAGAGCGCTCATTGACAACGCACCCATCAGTAAAAGGATGATCTAGAACATTAGGAACAAGTGATTCAGCTTCTTGAGTCTGTCTCGCTATTTAGCTATTGTGAGAAAGATCAGCATCACCATTAAATTTTCTCATCTTAGCTTTGCCCACATTGACCAGAATTCACCAATTTCACTTCCAGCTCATGGCAGCTTCCAAAATTCTTGGGGAGAGAATTCCAGAATTGCACAACTTTTCGACTGAAGAAAATAAACAAAAAGGAAAGAACTGCAGATGCCGGAAATCAGAAAAAAAAACAAAAATTGCTGGAAAAGCTCAGTAGGTCTAGCAGCATCTGCAGACAGAAATTAGAGTTAATGTTTCAGGTGAAGTGACCTTTCCTCAGAACTTATGGTTAGCTAAGAAAATGTTAGTTTTTATGCAGAAGATAAGGTGGGGGTAAAGGAAGAGTAAATGACGGGTAAAGACAGAGCCTAAAGAGAGAGAAGAATAGTTAGACAGATAAAGGAATGGACAATGATCAGCTTGGGAGAATAGTGGGGAATATTAGTGGCTAGCAATGGGTTGTAAGTATAAGAGTTCATGTGATAACAAGGCCTGGTTGAGAGGGAGAGATAGTAGGAACTGCAGATGCTGGAGAATCTGAGATAACAAGGTGTAGAGCTGGATGAACACAGCAGGCCAAGCAGCATCAGAGGAGCAGGAA
>JAHRHZ010000223.1:10190598-10234596 GCA_024137785.1 Ginglymostoma cirratum | reverse complement strand
GGTCCCGGTCCCGGTCCCCCGAGGTGGGGGTGTCGGGGTTACCCACTCACCGCCGCCCGCAGCCGAAACCCTGACTCCATGGAGCTGGAAGGATTAGTGTCGCAGATCTATGACGTCAAGGCGAGGTTGGCGGCGCATTGAAATGACGTCCCCGAAATAGAGCCCGCTCCGCGCCGCCACCGGGCGGCGAGCGCCGGAAGTGCAGTGGCTGGAGCCGGTGTAACTCCCAGGGAATGGCACGACATTGGTGCTGGTGCAACTACTGGGAAGGGGGATAACAAGGTGTGGAGCTGGATGAACACAGCAGGCCAAGCAGCATCAGAGGAGCAGGAAGGCTGATGTTTCGGGATTTGGGATGCGGTAGGGGGAGGGGAGACCTTGAAGCGTGTGAAGTCCACATTGACACCATTGGGCTGCAGGGTTCCTGGGAAGGGGGACTGCTTTGGAGCTGGAGTGGTGTCAGTGTAGCACTCAGACTGCCACTACTGTGACATTGAGTGGCATGCAACGACCAGAGCCAAATATTTCTACAATGCATCAGGGTAGGTTCTGCAGTCCCGTCAGGTACTTGGAAACAACTGTATCAGATGCCACAAACATCACCATCTTCAATGTTGACAGAGCTCAACAGGAGGGCAGACAATCATTTGTAAAACCTTCACCTGGAACGTTGATGTCATATTTGACTTTAGGATTCCAACTGTGGTCTTAACAAGAGCCTAACCTTCAATAAGATGTAGATTATTGCTTGGTAGTAATGTTATTCGTACCTATTTGCTAAGATCACCAGTATTGACCTGGATATTCCAATGGCCAGAGAGTCAGTGGAGCAGTATAGGCTGCTATTGCCCGTTGAGATCATGCAGAATGCCTGACACAACTGAGTTTGTAGGAGTGGCACCCATTGAAGTTAGTCTTTGGATTCACTCAAGCATAATCATTACCTAGGAAAGTTAAAGGATTGAAAATACACTAATTGTAGAACAGGTATTGCAATCTGTCATAGACAATTCCAAACCCCCCCCCCCCCCGCTTCCACAAACTGACTACACTTCCTCCACTTGTACCTCTTTGAAGTGAGACCCATGTCATCCTCTCCCCTTCTACTCCAACCATGCTTCCAAAGCTCTAAACAATGTCCAACATTAGATGTGATTTCTTGATGGGACATCATTTGTTAGATTATCCTGAGTATGCTAGGAATTACACGGAGAATCAATTTAAGATAATCTGTTGGAATCTCATTGTGGCTGTGGAATCTCATGTGCGGCGGTAAAACGAGATTAAAAAAATTGTTATGGAGTCTTTTCACAGAGGCAACAATAGGGCACGTGGCCGATAGCTTGGTCAAAGAGATAGGTTTTAAGGAACATCTTAAAAGGAGCAAAAAGAGAGAGAGGTGGAGGTTCAGGAAAAGAATTCCCGAGGGTTGGGAACCAAGCAGCTGAAAGCACCATTGCCATTTGTCGCTAATTTATAAAAACAGTAAATTCTTCAATTAGTAATTTGTGATATCACAGAGGGTTCAGTGGTGTACATAAATAAGCCAGCAGAGAACACCTAAACAACCAGGGAAAGAGTGAGGCCTATTAGAGACCAATGGAGCAACTTGCACATGGAGCCAGCGGACACAGTGAGGTCTCAAAAGGATATTTTTCAATCTGCATTCACAAAGGAGAGAAAAACATTGCAGCCAGGGATATCAGTTACAATGGTGAGGTTCTCGAGCATTTTAAGATTAACAAGAAGGAGGTATTAGATGTTTTAGCAGGCATAAAGGTGCACAAATCCCCAGGCCCTGATGAGATGTAAAAACCAAAAGAACTGCAGATGCTGGAAATGAGACAAAAACTGAAATTGCTGGAAAAGCTCAGCAGGTCTGTCAGCATTCGTGGAGAGAAATCAGAGTTAATGTTTCAGTAAACAACCCTTCCTTACTCAGTTCGCAAGAAGGGTCAGTGGACCCAAAATTTTAACTCCAGTTTCTCTCCACAGGTGCTACCAGACCTGATGACATGTATCCCAGGCTGCTATGGGAGGCAAGAGAGGAGATTGTTGGGGCCTTGGTGGAGCTATTTAATACTTCATTGATCACAGTTGAAGTGCCAGATGACTGGATATTAGCTAATGTAGTTCCTTTGTTCAAGAAGGGCTGCAGGGATAGGCGAAGTAATTTGCTAGTTGTCTGATGTCAGTGATGGGGAAATTATTGGAAAAATTCAGAGGGACAGGATTAATCAATGCTTGGAAGGATAGGGATCGATCAGTGATAGTCAGCATTGATTTCTTGGCAGGACATCGTGTCTCACTAATTTAGTTGAGTTTATTTTTTGAAAAGGTGACTAAATAGTGCAGTTGGATGTGGTTTACATGGACTTCAGTAAGGCCTTTGACAAGGTCCTACAGTGAAAGCTGGTCCATAAGGTAAGAACCCATGGGATCAAGGGTAAGCTGACAAACTGGTTTGAAAACTGGCTTGCAAATAGGAGGCAAAGGGTAATGGTGGAGGCTGTTTTTGTGATTGGAACCTGTGACCAGCACTGTACCACAGAGATTGGTGCTAGGACTTTTGCTCTTTGTGTACATTGATGACAGGGATGTGAATGTAGATGGTACAATTAGTAAGTTTGCAGATGATACAGGAAAATTGGAGCAGGAGTAGTTTGTTGTATCTCCATTTTTTTTGCTGGCTTGTGCTCACTTGCCAATTCATCAACTTCCTGTATGTCAATGAGCGGTGACCACACAAGTGATTCTTTCTGATTTAAAAGAAAAGTGGGTCAGATGGCATTCGATACTCCTCCAGCTCAGAAACACCAATCCTCCGTATTGGATTGCTGATTTTGACCACGCATTGAGGGACCACGTAATACCAAAGATAGTCAGAATCTCAACGGCATCAATAGCCACACAGGAGAGGGAGTGTTGTATTTGTAATGTCACTGGACTAGCATTCCAGAAGCCCAGGCCAATAGGATGTGAACTCAATTCCCCATCATGGCAGATGGTGAAATTTGAATTCAGTGAAATCTGGTGTAAAGAGTTGGCCCAAATGTCATAAACACCAGTCTGTTTCACTAATGCCCTTTAGGGAAGTTAAATGTTGACATAGCCAGTGATACCCACATCCCATGTATGAATAAAAAATACGCATGTGCAAAGCAATGTAGGTCATTGTAGAAAACACTTTTAGCCAGTAAGGTTTCTTGCCAAGTTTGGTTTATTGCTAATACATCCATATCCAACATTCACAAATATAAATAAACAGAAAGATAAATTAATAGCCAAGTAGTGTACGCTGACATTGAAATGGCAAATGCACTGAGAAGTATATCCCACACCATGCAGAGAGTTCCGGGATCTCTAGCTTGTGGTTTTACATGCAATGTTTATAAGACAAAGATGCAAGCAGCTCATCCCCTTATGTTAAAACTCTGGTGGGAAGCCAATCCGGCAAACACTGTACACAGAGCACGCCAACACAGATCTACATGCTCAGCCGGTGATAGCCATAATGACCAAGCCACATGAAGCAGGGAAAAGCCCACTAAAGGTAGATTGGCAGAAATAGAATGAGGTGGAATTCCTATCAGAAGGGGGTTTGGAACCCCCCATTTCTTGCTGCCACTTTGCAGAAGAAAATTGGTATAGATGGGTTCCTATTTTCTATCAGGCGATGGGATAAAAGTGCGGAAAGCTGCCAAAGTTCCACCTCTGCTTTTCATTTGGAAGGCTGTGCTGCCTTATATCCTCTTTGCCTTTCCACTCTCAGGGCTCCCTTTGACCTGGTCATTAGAAATGTCACTAAGCCACAGCACTGCATAGCAGTGGGGTTGGGATGTGCGCCTTTGCAGGGGACATGGCCCTGAGGCAGGGAGAAGAATGGCCACCTTATTACTTGCAAACCAGACAATCCCAAATAAATTTACAAAATGGGCTCAACGGAGACAGGACACTCCAAAACTAGCCTGCATCAATAGGTGAAAATAGCTTTGTAGTGGATCAGTAATTTTCTATCTGGTCTGGTACTGTCCCATTGAAGTCAATGGGAATTGGGTTTGCTATGAATACATTTCAGGCCACCAGTTTTTAAACCCCCCCCAGGCCTTTGGTTGTTGTTTTCAACTGCTGATTTGCAGACCACTCAAGGCATTTGAAGCGACTGGCCCTGGGTCAGTACACTCCCAACCTCACCTACTCTTCTTCAACCTTGTTGAGGTAGGATTGGCAAATGGAGCTCACCTGCCCAATCTGACAATGCCAACTCATGAGCACTGCTGCCCAGTATCGATATTGGGCCATTGACTCCAACTGTTCACCACTGCCTCGTGTGAAACATGGAGCACAGTAGATGCTGCAGATTTGATTAGGATACTGCCTTATGCTCATTTGTGCACACATAAACAAAACATCTGAATATAAAAATATTTCTTTTTGCTCTCAATGTTTCCAGGAGGGCAAATCATAACTTTACAGCACATTTCAAATATAAAAATTTAACCCATTTCCATCAGACACAATACAAAAATAGTAAATAATCTGACATATGTGCAGCTATGTACATTTTCAGATGGAGCCTTCTTGCACACATTCCATTGCCTATATAAATCGATTGATCAAGAGGGTAGGGATGTTTCAAGATCTACAGTGATCTATTCCTTGCCAGAAATATTCACGTTATTGCAAACATGTCCTTTGTGTCTTCATACTTTGTACTTCTGTCTTCCTTTTTCACTGATCACACAAATATGCTTTGAAAGAAAAGAAAGGTTCAAAGTGACACACGTACACTTTTGCCAATTTAACAGGTCAACATTAATCTTTTTGTTTATATTCTCCATTACACTTGACTATTTTAATGTTTTCCTGACTGGTGAACAACTAACTGTAAAGAAAGACTTTTGAAGTTTGCTCACTTTTGTAACAAATTTGGCACATGACAAACTGTCACAAGCAGCAAAGTGACTAGTTTATAAAATAATGAGGGGTACAGATGGAGTTAATGGGAGTCGTCTTTTCCATAGGATAGGGGATTTCAAGAGGGGGACGGGCACCTTTTTAAAGGTGAGAAGAGAGACATTTCAAAAAGACCAAGGGGCATTTTTTTTTTTTGCACAGAGGGTGGTTCACATGTGGAATGAACTTCCTGAGGAAGTGGTGGATGTGAGTAGAGTCATAGAGCTGTACAGAATGGAAACAGATCCTTTGGTCCAACTTGTCCATGCAGACCAGATATCCGAAGTTAATCTAGTCCAATTTGCCAGCATTTGGCTCATACTTCTCTAAACCCTTCCTATTCATGTACCCATACAGATGCCTTTTAAATGTTGTACATCTTCTGGCAGCTCATTCCATACACACACCATCCTTTGTGTGAAAAAGTTGTCCATTAGGTCCCTTTTAACTCTTTCCCCTCTCACCTGAAACCAATGCCTTCTAGTTTTGGACTCCCCCACCCTGAGGAAAAGACCTTTGCTATTCACTGTATCCATGCCCCTCATGATTTTATAAGTCTCTATCAGGTCACCCCTCACCCTCCAACGGAAAATAGCCCAACCTCTTCAGCCTCTCCCTGTAGCTCAAACTCTCCAACCCCAGCAACACCTTTATAAATCTTTTTTCTGAACCCTTTTAAGTTAGCCAACGTCCTTCTTATAGCAGGGAGACCAGAACTGCACACAGTACTCCAAAGTGGCCTAACCACAATTATATTAAAAAAAAACATTTGGATAAGTACATGAATAGAAAAGGTTTGGAAGGATTGAGCCAGGAGCAGGTGGTGGGACTAGTTTAGTACGGACTGGTTGGAGGAAGGGGCCTGTTTCCATGCTGTATGACTCTGACCGTTTAACCTGTTTTAGCGTTTTGAGGCCTAAATATTGCTTAGGGCATGAGGAAGAACTTACTTGCTCATTTTTAATGAGTGCCTTGGGATCATTTAGATCCAAGAGTTTTAACATCTCTTCTCAAAGACATTCTGCTCTTGTTCCACTCAGTAATACTCTCCTATCCTCTCCTTCTCTAGGAAGTGCTGACTCATTATTTTTCAGTTGGGGTAGCTTCTCACCATAGCCTTCCCGTTCACCATTTTTCATGGGACCTTGATAGTGTCACCAGAGAGATAGTCTTACAGAGGAACTAGTTCATGGCAATCCAGTCACATCTTCAACAGAGATAGTAGGAACTGCCAATGCTGAAGAAGGGTCCATACTCGAAACGTCAGCTTTCCTGCTCCTCTGATGCTGCCTGGCCTGCTGTGTTCATCCAGCTCCACACCTTGTTACCACACCTTCAACAAATATCCTTTCAGAGGTGCTTTGAAGTTGCTTTCCATTGAGTAGTGAGCAGATTGGAGAGAGGTGACCCCAACACAAAACATTAATACAACTACTTTCATAGAATCCCTACAGTGTGGAAACAGGCTGTTCTGGCCATTGAGTCTAAATTTTAACCCCCGAACAGCATCCCACCCAGACCTACCCACCTACCCTACATTTCCCATTGCTAATCCACCTATCCTGCACATCTCTAGACACAATGGGGGCAATTTAGCACAGCCAATCCACCTAATCTTTGGACTTTGGGAAGAAGCCAGAGCACCAGAGGAAACCCAAGCAGTCATAGAGAAAACGTGCAACGTCCACAGTGTCACCCAAGGTGGAATAAAACCCAGGTCCCTGTTGCTGAGAGGCAGCAGTGCTAAATCATACCTTCAACATGGTAAAATGCCAGAGCACACCGTAGGATCATTCATGGGAAAATATGACATCAAGTCAGATAAGGACAGCTTAGGTCAAGTAACCAAAAGCTTTGTCAAAGATGCAGGTTTTAAGTATTAGAGGAGAAAATGAACATCGAGAGAGAGCGCGAGAGCCAGAGCGCACAGTGCCAGGAGGCTATTCCAGAGCTTCGGACCTAGGCAACTGAAAGGCTGTCATCACAAATGTGGAATGATCAAAGCCCACGATGCTCAGGAGGCCAGAATTAGAGGAATGCCAATATCTCAGATTTGGGGAGTTAGACAGCGGCAAAACAGAAACCAGGATGTTGCTTGAACAGGAGCCGAGGTAAGTGAACAAGCACAGAGGTGACAGGAAATGGGGGTTTGTTGCAAGTTAAGACACAGGTAGAGTTGTGGATGACCTCAAGTTTATGGAGAGTAGAATGTGGAAAATCAGCCAAGAACACATTGGAATAGTTGAGTTTAGAGGTAATGAAATAAGATAAAAAAATTTGACTATTTTCAAACCATATGATTTTAGTGCTTTATAGGACCTACACCTTTGGGTGTCACGGTTGCTCAGTGGTTAGCACTTCTGTGTCTCAGTGCCAGATGACCCAGGTTTGATTCCACCCTTGGATGACTGTCTGTGTGGAGTTTGCACATTCTCCCCGTCTGCATGGGTTTCCTCCCATGGTCCAAAGATGTGCTTTTTAGGTGGATTAGGCATGGGATTACAGGGATGGGGGGTGGTCAGCGTGGACTCATTGGGCCAAATGGCCTGCTTCCACAGTGTAAGGATTCTACATGGTCTGAAATAGCTCTAAAACGTGTGTGTGTGGTGTGCCTGTTTGAAAGTGCCCTTCAGAGTGCACCCTGGGGATGTTTAGAATGCCAATACCTCCACATCACTGACTGTGCATGTTAAGCAATTGTTACATCTTTACTGAAAAAGTTTTGCTTTGATAATAAGCTAATAATTCTATTTACTGAAGAAGCGGTCGATAGATCTTGTTTAAAGCCCAATATAGATATTTCAGTGGCCATTCTTGTTCCTGGGGAAAGCATTCTTATTTGAAAAGTGGGGAGCTGATTGAACCATCTTCACCTGAACATAACACTCGCAGCAAGACTGAAAGACAACCGAGTACATTGTCAACCATGACCGTCAGGTCCATACCCATTTCTCACTACTATCTGATGAAAAAATCTCCCAGCTACACTTCCAGTACTCACTTCTGGTGGTGGTGGTGGCAGGGGGAAGTCGGGGTGGGGGGGGGGGGGGGTAGGATTACTGTGCAAACATTGCCAAAGATTGTACCCCTCTGGCTATCTTTTAAAGCCGTGTAAAGTAAAACAGAATCTTCTTAATTACAAAATGATCCGCTGGAAGGAGATAGCAAAACAAAAAAAAAAAAAAAGTGTTGACTAATGGTGACTCGTCTCAATCCTGCAGAGGCCAGATCCGGATCAGTCTCAGCCATGCACCACGTACCACAGGCAATAGCCCATTTCCTGTCTGAGTCGCTGTGATAATCTCCCAACCACGGAGGGGCAGATTGAGGGAAAGGCAAATAAAAACACCCTGCACCTAGAAGTCAGTGCCAGAAAGACACAGCAGTAGCGGATGTGTATTTTGCCGGATTGTAAAAATGGCCTTGCCCTAGCGAGAAGCTGCCTCGGTAACAACCCCAGCTGACAGAAGCGGTCATTCCCAGCAGGTAGAGGGGGGAGAAGGGGTGATAGGAGCAGAGTAGAGTAGTTTACTCCTCCTGAGTGACTGATGAGCAGCAGTAGCAGCTAATGACTGTCAAAAAATTTCTAAAAATTCATCTTCTATTCTAAGTTCAAGATTCGGAACAGGACTTGAGGGGCTGGCTGGGTTGGGACTTTCTTCCCTGGAATGGCTGGGACTTTCTTCCCTGGATCAACGGTGGATCAGGGGTGACCTTAGAGGTTTATAAAGCCGAAGGGGCATGGATAAGGTGAATAGTCAAGGTCTTTATCCAAGGGTAAGGGAGTCCAAAATTAGAGGGCATAGGTTTAAGGTGAGAATGAAAGGATTTAAAAGGAACCTGATGGGCAACTTCTTCACAGAGGATGCTACATGTATGGAATGAACTGCAAGAGCAAGTGGTAAAAGCTGGTTCAATTATAACATTGAAAAAACATTTGGATAGGTACATGGATAAGAAAGGTTTAGAGGGATATGGGCCAAATGCAAGCAAATAGACTAGTTCAGTTCAGGAAACTGGGTTGGCATGGGTAAGTTGGGCCGAAGGGTCTTTTTCATGCTATACGACTTGTAGCTATGTCCTGAATACAGCATGCTCCTGTTGGGTGTGATTTGCATCCTCCTCACCTAAGACAAGAGCAAGCACTCAGCCCAACACCCCCCAAAACCTGCCCCCAACCCCACACACCCATACAGAGTGCGCGTAAACACAAATGAGCAGCTTGTGCAGAACTTGCAATGGAACTGGTGTCAGCTCAATTGAATTATTTAAGTGTTCAGTATGACTGCAACATTTCCCTGCCCATTCCATATGTGGGGAACAAAAAAAAAAGAGTAACAAGCCCTTCCTTTCATATTTGCAAAGTATGAAAAGCAGAGAGAGGAAGGGGTCACTATGTTCCGAGGCTGCCCTTTACACCTTAGGGGGTCACAACCCAGACAATAGGACTTCTCCTTTCTTCCTCCCTATAAAGAGGTTTTAAAAACCAAAACCCTTTCCTCCTCATCTCTCACCCACCCACAATCCACATCTTCCCCTCCCACCACCATGTGGACAAATCCCCACTGCCTGGTTCCAGGGTCAGACGAGGTCTACAGCTCTGGGTAACCTCCACTAGCGCTCCAATCGTGTTGGCCAGCAGGTCCAGGGGGTTGGGACCACCTACTTCCTGCCCCTTGAAATGGGTGGGGAGGTGCTGACCTACTCTGCACTAAATTTAGCCACCCACAGCACAACATACCTCTTTACCGTCTATCAGTCAGCTGCCAACTTTCCTTCCAGCATGCTCCCTCCCCATGCCCCCAGCTGTTTCTACCCACTGATACAGTTATGTTGCTGACTAATCAGAAATAGCAAGTTGAAGAGACCGGCCAGGCTGAAACATGACAGGCGCAAGGAACGTCTGTTGGATTAAACTACATCTGTTTCAATGCAAAAGGACTGACAGGTAAGGCTGATGAACTCTGTGTGGATAGGTACGAGGGACTGGGATATTATAGCTATTACAGAAACATGGCCAAGGGACAGACAGGACTGACAGCTTAATGTGCCAGGGTACAGATGCTTTAGGTGGGACAGAGTGGAGGAAAGAGGGGAAGGGGAGTTGCATTTTTGATTAAGGGGAGTATCACAGTAGTAGTCAGAAAATAACTAAAGGATCATCCAGTGAGGCTTTGTGGGTGGATCTAAGAAATAGGAAGGGAATGGTGACATTACTGGCGTTGTACCATAGGCCCCCAAATAGTCAACAGGAATTAGAGGAAAAAATATGCAGGTAGACTGGGGAGACTTGCAGGAAAAATAGGGTCATCGTAGCAGGGGTTTGTAATTTTCCTAACATAAACTGGGACTGCCATCGTGTTAAGGGCTTAGATGGGATGGAATTTGTTAAACGTGTTCAGGAAAGTCTCCTCAAGCAGTATACAGACAGTCTGACGAGGGAAGGGGCAAAATCCAACCTACTCTTGGGAAAAAGGGCAAGACAAGTGACTGAGGTAACAGTGGGGGAGCACTTTGGGACAGTGACCACAGTTCGATTAATTTTAAAATAGCATGGGGGAGGGACAAAACCAGGTCCACAGTTCATGTTCCAAATTGAGGCAAGGTGAATTTTGATGCAATTAGACATGAGCTTGCAGGGATTGATTAGAATAGTTTGGTTGCAGGCAAAGGGAGCTCCAGGAAGCAGGAGGCCTTTAGAATGGTGGTTGCTAGAGTTCAAGGTCTATATGTTCTTGAGGGTGAACAGCAAGGTTGGCAGTAGGGAAACCTGGATGACAAGAGTGTTTGACCAGGAAAAAGGAGGCAGCATAGCTCAGCTAGAGGCAACTGGGATCAAGGGAATCCCTGGAGGTATGCAGGGGATACAAGAGTTTTCTGAAAAATGAAATCACAGGGTGACAAGGAGGCACAAGATAGCTTTGGCTGGGAAGATTGGGGTGAATCCAAAGAGATTCTTAAGTATACTAAAAGGAAAAAGAATAACTGGAAAGAGAATAGGACCCCTCAAGGACCAAAATAGACATGTGTGTATGGAACCGCAGGACATAGGCAAGGTTTTCAATGAATATTTCTCCCCTGTGTTTACCGTGGAGAAATACATGAAGACTTAGGAACTGTGAAGTTACTGGTGATATCTTGGGGACAGTTCATATCACAGAGGTGGTGTTGGACATATTAGAATGTATGAAGGTGGAAAAATCTCATGGTCCTGGCCAGATATATCCAACCACCCTGCAAGAGGCTAGAGAAGAAATTGCAAGGGCCCTGGCTGATATATGTACATCGTCGTTAGCCACGAGTGAGGTCCCAGAAAACTGGAGGGTAGTGAATGAGGTGCCCTTATTCAAGAAGGGCTGTGAAGAAAAACCTGGGAACTATAGACCAGTAAGTTAACATCTGTGGTACGTAAGTTACTTGAGGAAATTCCGAGGAATAAGCTTTACACACATTTGGAAAGACAGGGTGCAATTTGAAGTAGTCAGCACAGCTTTGTGCATGGGAGATCATGCCTCACAAATTTGTTAGAGTTCTTTGATGAAGTGGCCAGGAAAGTTGATGAGGGCAGGGCAGTAGACGTAATCTATATGGATTTCAGTAAGGCCTTTGATAAAGTTCCACACAAGCAAGCTGCACTGAAAGGTTAGGAAGGTTAGATCACATGGAATCCAGGGAGATCTGGCAAATTGGATACACAATTGGCTCGATAGTGGGAAGCAGAGAGCAATAGTGGAAGGATGCTGGTCAGACTGGAGGCCTATGACTAATGGTGTGCTTTGGGGGTCAGTGCTGGGCCCATTGCTGTTCGTTATCTATATCAACATCAATGATTTGGATCAGAATGTATGTATAAGGCATGATTACTAAGTTTGCAGACCACACTAAAATAGGTGGTATCACGGACAGTGAGGAAGGTTCAGAAATTGCTGCAGGATCTTGATCAGCTGGGGAAGTGGGATGAGAAATGACAAATGGAGTTTAATAAAGATAAGCGTGAGGTGCTGCATTTTGGAAAGTCAAATCAAAGTAGGAATTTTGTGGTGAAAGGTAGGGCCTGTGGGAGTGTAGTGTGACAGAGGGACCGTCGAGTTCAGGTGCACAGTTTTTTGAAAGTGGAATCACAGGTAGACAGGGCAGTGAAGAAGGCTTTTAGTACACTATCCTTTAGTCAGGACGTTGAGTATAGAAGTTGGGAAGTTATGATGCAGCTGTACAGTATGTTGGTGAGGTTGCACTTGGAGTATTGTGTTCAGTTTTGGTCACTTTACTATAGGAAGGATGTTATTAAACTGGAAAAGTGCAGAAGAAGTTTATAAGCATGTTGCCAGGACTCAAGGGACTGAGTTTATAGGGAGAGGTTGAACAAGCCAGGACTTGTTTCTTTAGAGCATAGGAGACTGAGGCGGGAATCTTATAGAAGTGTCGAAGATCATGAGAGGCATGGATAGGGTGAATACGCTCAGTGTTTTTCCCAGGGTTGGGGAATCGAGGGCAGCAGTTTAAGGTAAGAGGGGAAAGAATACGTGGGAGCCTGAGGGGCAACGTTTTTTGTTTTTTTCACTGAGGGTGGTACGCATACGGAATAAGCTGCCAGGGGAAGTGGTTGAGGCAGGTACATTAACAACAATTAAAAGGCATTTGGATGAATACATGGATAGGAAAGGTCTAGAAGGATATGGGCCAAGTGCGGGGAAATGGGGTTAGAATGGATGGACATTTTAGTCAGCATGGGCCAGTTTCGGCTGAAGGGCCTGTCTCTGTGGCGTAGGACTCTCCGACTCTACTGCATCATTGATGATAGTCTAAACACAAGATTATGAAAAGGAGATTATGGATTAGGCAGGCTATTTAAACTTCCCACATCTCCCGATTTCTGCCAATATTCACTGAGGGCTCATTTTTGGGTCAAGCACCAGGGTCAACTTCCCTGCTCTTCTCGTGGAAACTTCATGGTATACCCAGAGAGGTAGGCTGGGCCTCAGTCTAACATTGCATCTGAGGCACAATAACTGACAGTGAATCACTTCCTCTGTGCTGCACTAGAGCTCCACTCAAGGGTTTAAACAAGTCTCTGAAATGAGACCCGAACCCACCGACTCATTCCAAAGGGATGGCAAGCCACTGGAAACGTTAACTCTCCTTTCTCTCTTATAGATGCTGCCAGACCTCCATTTTCTCCCTGTAGACACATGACTGTGTTGCCAAATTCTGAACAAACGCCATCTACAAGTTTTCTGACAACACCACTGTCGTAGGATAGATATCTAACAACGAGTCAAAATACAGAAGGGAAGTAGAGGGCTTGGTGATGTGGTGCAATGAAAACAATCTGTCTCTCAATGTCGGCAAAATTGAAGAACTGATCATTGACTTCAGAAAGAAAGGAGGAGGAGGACATGCTCCCATCTACATTGATGGAACGGAGGATGAAGGGTCAAGTTCTTCAGAGTGACAATAACCAGCAATCTGTCCTGGACTTCCCACATAGCTGTGGCGGTCAAGAAGGCACAACAACGTCTTCTTCCTCGGGCAGCTCAGAAAATTTGGCATGTCCGTAAGGACCCTCACCAACTTCTACAGATGCATAACGGCCTGGTACAGCAACTGCTCTGCCCAGGACCATAAGAGACTACAGAACGTAGTGTGCACAGCCCAGACCATCACGAAAGCCAACTTTCATCCATGGATTCCATTTACATGGCTCGCTGCTGCAGAAATGCCACCGTCAAAGAGCCATCACACTCCAGTAATGATCTCCTGCAACCTCTTCCATCAGGCAGAAGATACAGAAGCCTGAACAAACGCACCAGCGGGTTCAAGAGCAGCTTCTTTCTGGGTGTTTTTAGACTGATAATTAGACTTTCTAGCCACAAATAACACTGATCTTGCTAATGTTGATCTTGACTAGCACACGCACTGTGCAATGTAACCTGTATTTTCCAAGTCTTTTTGATCTAAACATCCTTGCTTACTTTGATCTGCCTGTACCGCATGTAAACAAAGCTTTTCACTGTACTTCAGCACACGTGACAATAAATAAATTTCTATTTTTGTTTCAGATTTTAAGCATCTGCAGTTCTTTGGTTGTTTTTAGTGTCTTCAACCCACAAACTGACTCAGTGGTGAGACAGACCTAACAACACAGCCATGTGTAACTACAAAGCTACAAAAAGAGCTGGTTTTGACAATTGGTATGCGTTCAATTTTAAAAATCAGTCTACCATTGCTGTCAAAGAGGGGATAGATATAGTTCAAGGGATCAAAGGGAATGAGGTAAAACCAGGAACTGGGTGTTGAATTAGATGATCAGCCATGATTATGTTGAACCCGTCACCCTTTATTTACGCACGCACAGTACATGGTCTCTGACCAGCCAGCTCAGAGACCAGTCCCTAGAGAAGACTTTCTGACATTCCTAATTCTGTCAGCCAGGACTCCCTGATTGGCCCAGGTTAACAGCCTTAATTAGGGATCACATACTCAACAAGATCCACCTGGCCAGACTCATTCCAATCACCACAGCACAGCAGGCTTGAAGGGCCAAATAGCCTACTCCTGCTTCTATTTTATGTGTTTCTATTGGCAACCGTGTCTTCAAGTGCCTGGGTTATAACCTACGGACACCATCCTCTCTCTGAATTCAACAAATAAATGAGAAAGGAGAAATCATTGTTGTTAAATATCAAACCACCACCAGATCAACCTGTCACTCATTAAATAATTAACAAGTTACAAGCACAAGTTCCCAGGGGCATTGCAACATCACAAACAGGCGAGGGTAGGAGGGAACTAAATTAAAATGGAGTTGAAGGAGAAAAATCAGACACTCCTCCTCCTTTAGACAATGCCTTAAATCCAGGTTCACCCATCACAAAATATCCTGATGTAGTTTGGAATCAAGCTTTGTTTGATAACCTTCCTGTGTAGGAATTTCATCTGGTGCCCATTCTGAACTGTCACCCGTTTGGCCATTTCAGAGGGAGGTTAAGAGTCAACCACATGGTTGAGAATCTGGAGTCACAGGAAGATCTGAACAGGTAATGACAGCAGACTCTCTTCCCTGGGGAAAAAAAAATTAATGAACCTGACAGGTTTTCACAATATTTCGTGGTGGTATCATGGCTGGCACCACACAGATTAGCTTTCAATTCCTGATTTATTGCTAAAGGGTTTAACCCAGGTATCCAGGGCATTAGTCTGGGCCTTGGGATGACAGTGATATCACCACTGCCTCCCCTACAAACATGGAAACTGTATCTGAATAGTTGAAGGAAACAAGATTTTATTGGCCTGTATGTCAAGGACCCAGAAGACATCATACTCTTTAAAAACCAAAAGAACTGCAGATGCTGGAAGTCAGGGTGGGCAATGGCCTAGTGGTATGATCACTAGACTATTAATCCAGAGACCCAGGTAATATTCTGGGGACCTGGGTTCAAATCTCACCATGGTAGATGGTGGAATTTGAATTCAATAATAATCTGGAATGAAGAGTCAAATGACGACCATGAATCCATAGTTGATTGTCAGGGAAAAAAAAAACCATCTGGTTCACTAATATCCTTTAGGGAAGAAAATCTGCTATCCTTACCTGGTCTGGCCTCCATGTGACTCCAGAGCCACAAC
This sequence comes from Ginglymostoma cirratum, assembly GCA_024137785.1. Taxonomy (NCBI): domain Eukaryota; kingdom Metazoa; phylum Chordata; class Chondrichthyes; order Orectolobiformes; family Ginglymostomatidae; genus Ginglymostoma; species Ginglymostoma cirratum. The sequence goes on along the minus strand of JAHRHZ010000223.1, from coordinate 10,219,014 downwards.
AATGTGGTTTGACTCTTAACTACCCTCTGGGTAATAAATGCTGGTCCAGCCCGTGATGCCCACATCCCATCATGGAACAAAACAAACAAACAGAAATTGCTGGAAAAGCTTAGTAGGACTGTCAGAGTCTGTAGAGAGAAGTCAGGGTTAACCTTGAGTCCAGTGACCCTTCCTCAGAACTGAGGGTGGCTAGGAAAAAGTTTTTTTTTTTAAATGCAGAAGTTATGGTGGGGGTCAATTGGGGTAAGGAGTAAACAATAGATGGGGAAGAGCTCAAAAGGAGAGAGGAACAGTTGGACAGACAAAGGAGTGGATAACCATCAGACTGGGAGAATGAATAGCTACTAATGGGGACAATGGGCAATAGCAGATCATGTGATAACAAGGCCTGGTGTGTTAGGTTTAGTGTAATGTTGTGAGAGAAGAAGTGCCTCGAGCCCTAAAATTGTTGGACTCTTTATTGAGCCAAGATGACTGCAGAGTTCTACTCTAAATGGCTTCAGCTATTGCACTGACTGAGGAGAGGAGACACAGTATTACAGGTACATCAGACTGTACACTAAAGGTAATGAGAGAGGAGGAGAATGTATTTGTAGGACCTAATAAAGCCGGGCAACGGAAACCTTTCAGTTAATGGATGAGGAATTGGAACAAGCCATCAAACTACTGAACAGGTAAAGCAGTGTGAAAAAGAATGCTCATTGCAACTGTAAAGGAGGGCATAGCATCAGAGTGTAAAAGGCATCATTAAAACATTCTATATATCACAAATAACAGTTGTAGCAATGCGTACTTACATTCAAGTCTCGGAAGTACTCGTTGTAATCCAGGGCATATCCCACCACAAACTTATCTGGGATTTCAAATCCTACAACTGCAAAAACAAGGCATTGAGTGTTAGCACCGTAACCATCGGTAGCTGTCACGTCCCAAGATGGGGATTTGTTCAGTCCCTTTGATTGCACCCTTACAGAATGTTTCCTGTCTTCCGATTACAGCCACTAACTGTTTGGTATGTCGATTCAATGTTTTGATATGAACTGCCCTCTATAGAATCAAAGACTAGCAGGAGGCAATTCAGCTGATGAAGCCTTGTGCTACTTCTTTGAAAGAAGAATTCATTTAATCCCATTTCTCATAGCCCTGCTATCTGCTATGTCCCATTTCCTTTTAAATGTCACTATTGAATCAGCTTTTGCCATTCTTTCAGATACTTTCATCCTGAGCATAACTTGCTTAAAACAAACGTTCTTAACTTCCCTTTGAGGCAACCATAGTTTTAGAGGCAGTGAAGTTACAATTGTGGAGGCTCCTTCCAATTTCCTGATTGCAGGGAAATCTTTCCCCACCTGGTTCATAAAATCCATCCGTCACCTCTCCTTCCCCACCTTCCGTAGTTCAGTAAAAGGAGGAGTGAAGCAAAAACAACTTGCATTTATCAAGCACCTTGGACAGAACTTCACAAAATACTGCAACTTACGCAGTACTAGGAAATAAATGCTGGCCCAGCCAATGACACCTGCCTCCAGTAAACAAATGAAACAAAACCTCATTGCAGCATTATCAAACAATAATTTACATCTGATTAAACAAAACAGACATTACAAAAGATGATCAAGTGTTTGGTCAAGAGGGCTCTTAAGGGGTAACTTAAGGCTGGAAAAGAATTGGAGAGTTTTAGCAAAGAAATTCCAAGGATTAAAGTCTGGATTACTGCATTACTCAACATTAGTAAGCATTATGTGCGTTTTGTAACCTAAACCAAATAGTCATGTTTGATTATTTTTGGAGAATCCCACATCCTGATTAAAGCTGAAGTGATAAACAGATGGTTTGAATCCAGTATTACTGTTTAAAATGTCAACTCTATGTCTCAACTTTTCTTATGGTTCCTGACCAGCCTCCAATAAACACGTGTTCACCAAGGACTCAAACACCAACATCCTAACACACAAAGACCGCTTCAACCATGACCACCGTTCTCTGACCAATACTGGCTCCTGGTCTAGAAATGACTACTTTCTAAGATTTTGGAGTAGATTTGTAGCTCGGGTTGTGGTTGGTCAGGTTGCCGAGCTGGTTTCTTGTTTCGCAGACATTTCGTTACCATGCTCGGTAACACGCTCAGCGCAACCTCCGATGAAGCGTCGGTATGTTTTCCTGCCTGGTTTTTAAATGATTACTTTCAAATTCACTTCCCAGGTTTCAAATCCCACCCTTGCCTTATCCCTTCTCACTGCTGTTACATCCTCCAATTGCACGACCTGCTGATCTCAGTCGTCCTCCAGTGCTGGCCTCTTGCGCATTTACAGGAAGATGGTAGCATAGTGGTAATACTCCAGAAACACGGGAGTAATACTCTGGAACACCAGTTCAAATCGCAATATGGCGATTGGTGAAATTATTATGGTTCGATTGATAAATCTGAAAATAGAAAGTTTGCTTCAGCAATTGTGACTTTGAAGACATCATCTATCGTAACTTAAAAACCCAATCGGGTTCACAAAATGTCGCTTTGGAAAGGATGTTTAGTGTCTTTACCCAGTCTGGCCTACATGCATTTCCAATTCCATAGTACTGAGGTTGACTCTTAATCCTTCTATGAAATGGCCTAGCAAGCCACTCAGTTTGAGGTTAATTCAACGTCAATGATGTGCCCATATTCCAGGAAAGAATCATTTTTTAAAAAATTCCAATTCCAATCGTTCAACCATTGGTAGCCATGACTGAGGACCCAAGCTCTGAAGTTCTGTCCCTATGCCCCTCAACTTCCTTCCTCCTTTAAGAGGTGCCTTAAAACCTAACTTATTCTTAAAGCCTTGATCATCTACCCGAATATTGCCTTGCATGCTTCAGAGTCAATGTCCATTTGATAGTCTTGCTGTTCAGTATACGTTTTACCACACTGAAAAGGTTCAAGAAAATGCAAAATATTGTTGTTAGTTGTGCTCAAGACTGAGCAAAGAATGAGAAGCTATCAGGGTTTCTCAGATTATAGTTGGGAGACCTTTGCCCCTAAACTTTCCTCTCCACAAAAAAACCAAACCACCTTTGATGTTGCTACAGCAGACTATTTTAGTGCCTCTAGTCACTGGGTGTAAGTGCAAACTCCCAGTCATGAGCTTAAGCCCAGCACTAATCTTCTTTCTTGGACATTAGTCAAGTAAATGGAGTGCAGTACTTACAATCTGGTCGATATCCTGAACTCTTAGGGGTCCTTTTCAACAACAAGCTGCAAGTAGATTCAAAAGAGAAAGGAAGTCATTTAACATGGGCCCATTCAGCTGCATCTTCGAAAGCCATGACCCTTACTGCCTAAATGATCTCGGACAGCAGACACATTGGAACACTGTATCCCGTAAGGTCCCCTCCAAGCCATGCATTATCCCAACTTGGAACTTAAATCACTGTCCCTTTACAGTCACTGGGTCAAAAATCTGTGAACTCCATTACTAACAACACTGGGGTTTGGACCCCTAAGGACAGTAGTGGCTTAAGGCCATAGCTCACAACCACACTCACTGGGGTAATTGGGGATGGGCAATAAATGCTGGCCTAGTCAGTAACTCCAGCATCTCATGAATGAAAACAAACAAAAACCACAAGTCTACATAGTAACTTTGTGAACCAGCGCAGTGAAAATCTAGTAATCTACCATGAAGGGGGATGGACACATGCAGAATATTCAAGGTCACTACATTAAGCTTAAATGGAATGGACAATCACCGTGGACTCTGATGCAACAATACATCACAACCTGTCAGTTTAGCTCATGCAGTTACATGCACTAATGAATGTTAATTAACGCCGTACCCTCAGAGATACAAGAACGTGCCTTAACCCAAGAGTGCCACACTGTCAGGTGACGTCATTGCTTACGATGACAAAATTGAGATAACAAGGGAAACGAAAACCCTCATTTCTGATGAGCTTTTCATGAGCTCAGGATATCTCAAAGTGTAATACAACATAGAAGTTTCTCAATGGCTCTAGTGTCGGAAATACAGGAACAAGGATTCATGTGGTTGTCCATTTAGGACTGAGCTGAGGAGAAATACCTTCACCCAGAGAGTGGTGAGCCTGTGAAATTCTCTGCCACAGAAAGCGGTTGAGGGAGAAAGTGGGAACAGGGCACCGAGCTGAACAATCAACCGAAGTCATACTGAATGGTGGAGCAGGCCCAAAGGTGCCTAAATACCGTATAGCTCTATTTTGAAGAGGAGCGAAGGAGCGCACCCCAGTGCCATGGTCAATATTTGTCCTTCAATCAACAGCATTGTAAAACAGATTATCAGGGGTGTGTGGTGCAGCACTAGTATCCCTACAGCTTGATTTAAAAACTTCTAAACCAGATGATCTGGTTGTGGGATTTTGCTGTGAACAAACTGACTGTTGCATTTATGTAGAAACCTAGAAAAGGCACCTTTGGGATTCGATTCATGTACTCATCACCCTCCAGTCACCCAAAAGCTCCGAGTCAGGGGCCAAAGTGCCAAGTGGCCTACTGAAGTGCACGCTACCTTGCGACTTTGACCATTTGGGGCTTGTACGCCTCCAGGAGGGCAAGAAGTTTCCTCATTGTTCTGCCCGTTTCGATAATGTCCTAGAGAGGGAAGCAACACAAGGCACAGAATCATAACCAGGCGATGGAATTCAGGGCATTGAATGTGGTGGGGGCAATGGAAAGGAAATGGAAAAGGAAAACGAAGTATTTCATAAAACTAATATTACTGGCAATAAGTGGTAGTACGTCATCATCCCAGATCGATCATCTCTCCACGACGATAAAATGGCTTCCCCCCGGCATCCCTCCCATCCCTCCATTTAACGGTTTGGGTGTCATTCTTAGCTTAGCAGTTCTTACCCTGGAGTTTAACAGTTTTAGGTCTCACATTCTACCTCCCCAGTCAAGAGGAAAAACACAATGTTAGTTTTTGCTTGAAAGACCCCAAAATAAAAATCTATATATTATTTTAAACAGCTTTATCATATTTTGCATTTTGCTTGAAACAAATAGTTAATTGCAAAACCTAAGGCAGTTTAGCCCTGGCTGTGACAGATGTTAATTTTAAATAAAGAAAGCTGTGATGATATTGATAATAAGAATAATTTAGAGAACTGATCATCCAGTATCTATCCAAGCCAAAAACAGAATTAGTGGAGGCTGTTTAGAGAAGGTTGACTAGGATGATCCCTAGGATGGAGTGATTGCCTTATGAACAAAGGCTAAACAGGTTGGGACTCTGCTCATGGGGAGTTGAGAAGAACAAGGGGCAATCTCATTGAAACGTATAGAATTCTAGAGGGGCTCGACAAGATAGATACTCAGAGGATGTTTCCCGTTATGGGAGAGTCCACCACCAGAGAGGGCATAGTCTCAGAGTAAAAGGGTTCCAATTTAAGATAGGATGAGGGGGAATTTCTTCTCTCAAAAGATTGAGCATCTTCAGAAACCCTTGCCACAGACAGCTGTGCCTCATTTATATTTAAGGAGGGGATAGATCTTTGATCAGTCAGGCAATAAAAGGGATACAGGCAAAAGGCAGGAAAGTGGATGTGAAGAATGTCAGATGAGCAATGATCCCACTGAAAGGCAGAGCAGTATTGATGGGGCTGAATGGCCTACTCTTGCTCCTACTGCTTACTGTTTAATTGTTAAAATAACTAGCATGAAGATGGTGATGTTCTGGTAATATTACTGGACTAGTAGTCCACAGCATGATGTCTGAAGGCTTGAGTTCATATCCTACTGTGTAAAACAGACAGTACAATTTAACTTTAATATGCTGACAGCTTGTCTCAATAATTGATGTGAAAAGCCATCTGGTTCATAAAATGGATTTTAGGGAAGGAAATTTGCTGTCCCTACTCAGTCTGGCTGACATGTGACTCCAGGACCACAGCGATATGGCAGACTTGGGACTTTCTTCTGAAACAGCCCAGCAAGCCACTCCATTAGTGATGGATAACAAATCTAGGCCTTGCCAGTGACATGCACATCTCATGAAAGAACCAAACAAAAAAAAAATTGATCTTAAATGTATATAGCAACACAATCAATTGTGCCAAACTATTTGGTTGATATCTCATCAGTTTAGACAACCATTTGGAGTCTTCATCTAAAACCCTCAGTCCTATTGTCTTCGGGATTAAATTTAAGCACCTAGTCGAGAGCTGAACAGAGTGGAGAAGTAGCAATTTCAAAAGAAAAAAAATTGTATCAAACCAAAAGATGGTCATAGCAAGAAATCTTAAAAACATGCCACAACAGGTCTTTGAGATTTCTTTTTAATCAGTGAGGTCTGAGACAGGGACGGTAGGTTCAGGGGATTGCATGTTCTGGGCCTAACACAATGATGGCTATAAATTGGCAGGAAATATTGCCACAATTCTTATATTTATTCACTAAATGTAAAGTTGGCTCTTCTCATTCATCTTGAAAGGCCGATCACACAGAGTCACAGGTTGAATCTCTGCTCAGAAAGCCTTTCCAATGCGTTAACCCATTCTGATGCTCATTCACCCATCACTCTCCTAATCCCTATTTTGCTTCAGTTTTGAAATTCTCATCCTGGCTTACTGATCACTCCATAGCCTCAGCGCATCTTTTTCACCTCTTTCAAATTCTACAACCCTCAACACCCCACCATTTGGACTGGCGTAACCCAAAGCTTTTTTGGCCTTGAATCAGAGTGGCATGGTGGAGCAGTGGTTAGCACTGTTGCCTCACAGCACTAGGGACACTGGTTTGATTCCTGCCTCGGGCAACCGCGTGGAGTTTGCACATTCTCCAGTGTCAATGTGGGTTTCCTCCAGGTGTTCCAGTTTCTTACTGGTCCAAAGACGTACAGGTTAGGTGGATTGGTCATGCTAAATTGCTGTCATGTCCAGGCTAGGTGGGCTAACCATGGTAAATGCTGGATTACGGTGATAGGGTGGGATGCCCTTCAGAGGCTTGGTGCAGACCAAATGGACTCTATCTGCACTCTAGGGATTCTGTGATTCAATGAACAGCAGCCATACCTTTGGCCATCTGCGCTCTATACCCTGGAAAAGTCTTGCTAAACTTCCCCTTCTCTCTCTTGCTTAAAGGATTTTAAGAAACATAACCTTGCCTCAGACTGTGCCAACTCTGATTGCACGCCAGAGAAACACCTTGGCATTTGTTACTGTATTAATGGCTCTATACAAATAGAAGTTCCTTCTGCCAGATGAGAAGGATATTGTTGTAGACTGATGCTAATAAATAATATTATCTGACACCATAACACTAGGAGCAGAAGTATGCCATTCAGCCCATCGAGTTTGCTCCATAGATGACTGATGTGATAACCCTCAACTCCACTTTGCTGCCTTATCCTCATAACCCTCAATTCCCTTGCTTTTTAAATGTCTGTTTGTCTCAGCCTTGAAGATTCTTGACAGCCAAGCTTCAACAGCCCTGTGGTAAAGAATTCCACAGATTCAGAGAGAAATTCCACTTTGTTTGTATTAAACGGGTAACACCTTACTCAGATCATACATTCTGGTCCTAGATCCTCCCACAGGGAAACAGTCTCTCCCTATCCAACCTGTCAAATCTCCAAAGAACCTGGTGTCATTTTTTGGCCCTGGTTAACATTATGGTCTGTTAGAAACGTAATAAAACATAAGGCCATAATGTGAGAATACACAATTGAAAAGCATTTCAGGCAACAGAGAGAAAGGAAAAAATAAAAAAAAGAAGGAACACAAAAAAAAAGGATGGATTTTTAATAGTAAAACTGGAAGGCTGCTTTTCTCTCCCAGTTCTCCACATCCTTCAAGCAATAATATCCAGCAACATAATGAAATTGGAAAAACATTTATTCACCATGAACTCAAAAGATAGTTACACATTTTGCAGGTTTGGGGAGGGAAGCTCAGTGCAGAGGGCCTAAAAAAAAAAAGGGATTGCCTCCGATGTTAAAACAATGAAAATTGAGGACATGCAAGTTGGACGAGCCCAGACATAAAAAATCACAGAATTATTACAGTGCAGAAGGAGGCCATGCAGCCCAACGTACCTGCACAGGCACTCTAGGTATCTTGACTTGGTGCCAATCATCCACTTTCTCCCATAACAAAGAAACTAAATCAGCCAATGCCCTCCTGAATGCCTTGACCTAACTCCAGAGTGCAGCGAATGCTGGGGCACTCAAGGAGGAGTTTTTTTTTTAAATTAGTAATAGATTGAAGGGCTATGGAGAGCATGCATTAAAGTAGATTTGAGGCAGAGATGAAATCAGTCACAATCATATCAAATGATGGAGCAGGGTTGAGGGGCTGAATTGCCTACTCCTGCTCTTAGCCCTAATGAACTTGCGTCCAACCACAATTCACAATATCGCATTCCAATTATTACAAAGTTGGATACAGCATTCATGAATCGGAAGGCAGGAAGTTAGAATTTGTTGGTAAAAATGATCATGGGGAAGAAAAGAATGCAGTGGCCCCCTTTAAGAGGTTATGCTTTGTTGCTGTTTGGAAGTTTATAAATGCAGATGCACAGACAATGCCCGAATGGAAACATTTTGCATAGAACAGCCAAACACCATCTTTCCAAAACAAGTTTGAAATTGGCCAATTATTTTAAACCAAGCACCTAGATACAGAAAGCCAACTGAATTTAAACCTGATGGTGTTGGCAACCTGAAACCAATCATATTACAAGAATTTGATTGTATCATTACAAGTACATAAGATGAGGGCATTTGGAAAATTGTGGAGAGTCATCTGCCATTTGTCAAAGATATGAAGAAGGGTTTAGGCCCGAAACGTCAAGTTTTCCTGCTCCTATGATGCTGCTTGACCTGCTGTGTTCATCCAGCCCCATGCTTGTTATCTCTGCCATTTGTCAAAGGTTAGCATCATTTAGCTCTCAGAGGAAGCCCATCTAATTAATCAAAAGGTGCCATGGTATTTTAGCTTAAAGTCCTCACTGAAGAAATTGGACAGAAAAAAAACCCATCCCTGATAGCAGAAAAAGGTACTTATTTGGAGAGTGGAGAAGACAGAATATTCCAGACAATGATCTCTCCAAGTTCGTACAGACTAAGTTATGATTCATTCTTCTCTTGTTAATTGGGTTTATTAAATTGGACATGTTTATTTGAACAGTATTCCAGTAGCAATTAGAAAGTAGTTAGAAGTCTCAAGGAGAATTGTCGATTTGTTAGTAATTGTTAATTTGTTCATTGTTGGGTTAAATAAACAGTTACTTGTTAAGTGGAGATCAGGGATTTTCTTTTAACCACTTAATAGATTACTCAGAGAAAGGAGAGTTTCTCTGGGTGTTTCGGGGGCAATTATTAGAAGGGAACCTCTAATCCCATCATAGCAGATTGGGGCTGGTGTGTTGGTTTAACTGTCAGAGGGGTTCGGCTATTCCCCCTCCATAACACAATCCCGAACCATTGTGCGAAAGTGCTCTTTTATCTCCTATGGACTTCTTTTGCAAAACAATTTGAAAATGTTCCCTCTGGTTCTCGATCCTTTTACAAGCAGGAACAGTTTCTCCCCAAATACTCTGTCCAGACCTCTATTGTTAGGTTTAAAATAGTCTACTGAAATAGTGAGGGATGTGAAGGGATTATAAATCAAAGTTTGAAGTTTAAAATCGATAGTACACGAAAGTCTATTTTCATAACAAAACCAGGAGATCTGTAACATTTTAGAAATCTTAAAACATATGCCAGATATTAGGAAATGAGAACATAAGTGACTTACCTCAACTATTAGAACATTCTAGATCATGACAGTAGACAGGAGAAAAGAAGAGGAGAGATTATAACAGTTTGTTTTCATCAACTTTATACTAAATGGTCTGTAATCAGCTTGTACATCATTAGAAAGTACAGCCAAGTGAACTGGCAAATCGAGTAGCTTTGTGAAGAGTGTGATAGTTTTGGCATTAGCTTAGTTGACTCCAACCAAACCTATCTTTATCGATCAATCTTTTCAGTGCCTCTACCTCCTATTTTTTTTAAAACATATCTAGACCATGGTCGAGGCTGCCTCCCACAATGTTGTTTTATATCATTCAAACAAACTTTTTTTTCCTTTCAACAGCCCCAAAACTGCTCGCAATATTCCAAGATTGCGGTCTAACCAGATCCTTATATAATCTCTGCTTGTGTATTCTAGCCTTTGTGAAGCCTTCACATTTTCCCGTATTGAATTAAAACTGCCACTTCTTTGCCCACTCCTCTAAACTGTCCAAGTCCTTCTGCAACCTCCCCACTTCTTCAACATTACTTGTCCCTCCACCTATCTTTGTCATCTGCAAACTTAGCAACAATATCCTCCATTCCTTTGTCCAGATTATTAATGTATACCATGAATACTTGTGGTCTCAACTGACCCCTACAGAACTCCACTACTCCCCTTTATCCTCTCACACTGCCTTCTGCCAGTCAGCCAATCCTCTATCCATGCCAGTACCATGGTCTCTTATTCAGCTGCTTCCCATGCAGCACCTTGTCAAAGGCCTTTTGGAAATCCAAGTAGATAATGTCTACTGGTTTTCCTTTGTCTGACTTGCTCATCACCTCCTCAAAAGAATTCAAACAGATTTATCACGCACAACCTTTCATTGACAAGTCTGTGGAACCTCAGCCCTATTTTACCATGCACTTCCAAACACTCTGCAATCTCGTCATTAATAATGGACTCTAAAATCTTACTAACAACTCAGGTCAGGCTAACCTGTCCACTGTTTCCTGTCTTCTGCGTTCCCCCCTTTCTTAAATTGGAGTTTTACATGAGCTAGTCTCAGTCCTCCAGGATTTTCCCTGACTCCAGGCGATTCCTGAAAGATCACCCATCTCTCCACAATCTCCTCAGCTTTCTTCAGAACCCTCGGGTGTAGTCCATCTGGTCAGGCTGATTTCTCCACCTTCAGACCTTTCAGCTTCCCCGGCATCATCATCTTAGAGATGGCCACTACACCCACCTCCTTCCATTGATTCTCAAATTCTGTACGGGGCTGGTATCTTCCACTGTGAAAACTGATGCAAAGTGCTACCCGTTACTATCTCTCTAGCTCACCTTCCAGCAGTCCAATATCACAGTTGCTTCTCTTACCTTTAAAATGTCTTTTAAAAACTCCTTGCAATCTTTAATATTTCTAACTAGCCCACCCTCTTATTTAATAGTCTCCACCTTATTCCTTTTTCAGTTATTCTCTGCTGGTTTTTAAAAGGATTTCCATTCCTCTGGTTTTCCATTAATTGTCATCACATTGCCTGGTTTTCTTTTGTTTTTATGCTGTCCTCTACTTCCCTGGTCAGCCACGGTTGCCTCATCCTCCCTTAGTATGCTGCTTCCTCCTGCTGTGCCTCCAAAATCACCCTCAAACTCCTGCCACTGTTGCTCCATCTTCTGTGCTAGGCTCCCCTTCCGATCAACTCTGGCCAGCTCCCCTCTCATGTCTTTGAGTAAAGGTAACTACAATGTTAATAGCGTTCCATCTAATTCCAGCTGTTCCCTCTCGAACTGCAGGGTGAATTCTATCATATAATGGTCACTGCTCCCTTAGGGTTCCTTCACTTTCAGCTCCCAAAACAAATCTACCTCATTACACATCACCAAACCCAGAATTGCCTGTTCCCTAGCGGGTTGTACCACAAGCTGCTCCAAAAAACACATTTTGCAGACATTCCACAAATTTTCCTCCTTGGGATCAACATGACTCCCAGTCCACTTGCATCTTGAAGTCCCCCACGATTATTGTAATAGAAAGTGCCTTTCTTAAATACCCTATCTCCTGGTTTATTTTAGTCTCCGCATCCTGCTAGGAGGCCTGTACACAATTCCCACCAGGGGCTTTTATCCTTTGTGGTTCCTCAACTCTACCTACATAGATTCTGTGCCTTCTGACTTTATATCACCTTTTGTTATTGATGTAACTTGATTTCTTTCTAAGGCAGCAACCCTGCCCCTCTGCCATTTGTCTGTCCTTCCAATAGGACATATATCCTTGGATATTAAGTTCCAGCCCGGATTCCCTTGCAGCCACATGATATCCACATCATATCATTCCATACACTGATCTATTCTTTGTTCTGGAAACTTTAACCACAGCTGAACCCTTTCCACCTTTAACTTTTTCCATAATTATCCATCAACTGAACAGCCCGTCCAGTACCCACACCACTATTTATTTTAGATCTTTATCCAGCTCTACTTACACAAGTCACCGGGACACTGGCCCCACCATGATTCAAGTGGAACCCATCCCATTGGAACAGCTCCCTCCTTCCCCAGGACTGGTGCCAATGTCGCATGAAATCGAAACCATTTCTCACCCACCAATCTTTGAGCCATGTGTTTACCTCTCTAATCTTGTTGATCTTGTGCAAATTTTCTCATGGCTCAGCCAGTAATCTAGAGGAAATTACCACCTCTTTGGTTCTGCCCTTCAATTTAGCCCAAAGCTCCTCATACTCCCTCAGCAGAACCTCTTTCCTTTGACTATCTATATTGTTGGTATCTACATAGACCACGACAACTGGATCTTTCCACTCCCACACCAAGTTCCTCTGCAGCCTGATGAGATATCCTGAACCCAGTCACCAGGCAGGCAACACAGCTTTTGGGACTCGCGATCATGGCTACAGGAGAACAGTGTCTATTCTTCTGGCTATACCATCCCCGATTACAACTGCACTTCTTGTTTGTCCCCTCTCTTGAATGGCTCCTTGTACCACTGTGCTATGGGTCACTTTGCTCATCCTCCCTACAGCCTCTGCTCTCACCCACAGAGGCAGCAAAGCTCTCAACCCTGCTAGATAAGCTTAAGGGCTGAGGCTCCTTCAGCAGTGTCTCCTGGAATTCTCTACCTGCCTTACTAGTAATCACACCCTCCTGTCCTTGATCACAGACCGGATTCGAGGTAGTCAATCTAAGGGGTGTGACTGTCTCCTAAAACACAGCATCCAGGTATGTCTCCCCTCCCTGACATGCCACAGTATTCGAAGCTCAGATTAAAAGATCATCTCTGAGCCAGAGTTCCTCAAGCAACCAACGCTCACTATTGATGCGGTCACTATGAAACACAATGGGGCTTCACCAGCTCCCACATCACTCAGGTACAACACTTCACTTGACCCTGCATCTCCATTTTATTTCCTCAGTTCTTAATTTGATTTAAAAAAGAATTCCTACTGGTCTTTTAGTTTGTAACCTGTAAATAGTTCCCCTGTTTTTCCTTCAAACCAAAAGTAACCACTAACAGTCAGTCAAATTAGAAGCTATTACCAAGCCAATGAAGTTATGGTTTTCCTGTAATGCAACTCTCTCTCTCGTGCTGGGCCCCAATTTATTTTGTAAAAAAATAGATTATAGCTATGAACTATAGACAAGTACATGAACAAGAAATGTTTGGAGGGATATGGGCCAAGTGCAGGCAGATGGAACAAGTTTAGTTTGGGATTATGGTCAGCATCAGATTATGGTTGGACTGAAGGGTCTGTTTCCGTCCTATATGACTGTATAAAAGTCCACCCACCTACCCACTGACACACATTGCTTCATTCAACCATCAGGGGAAACAAAAATGCTTAGGAGGTTCAAAAGGTAGAACCAAAAATTTAAAATTCACCCAAGTCCGGCTGGGCTGGTGAGCTACAAAAAGGTTCTGAAGTCACTGGAGGAGGAGAGTGGAGGGCAACGTGCACAAAGGCTAGAGAGTTTGAGGGATGGAGCACACCGAGGAAGAGGTACCAGGCTAGGGAATTTATCAATAGCAATGTCATACCTGATGATGAAAGGATTGTGAAAAATAGTTTAAATATCATTTTTTGGAGTTTGGATTTCAAATTAGTGGCATATGGCTGTTGGCTACTTTTGTGAAGCAGTTCCTTTAAAAAGAGAACATAACATCAGACAATCCTTCTGAAACAGTGACATTATCCAGTACGTGTCAGACAACAGGTAACAGCAAAACCCTGGATCAATAGTAGAGCAAGATGTTTATACTGTGGTGTTTATGAACGGCAGCATAAAAAGGCAAGACCAATAGTACTTTTCCCTGGTTCAGAAGAATCTAGGATCAGTATTTTTTTTAAAATTCAGTTTAGCAGATAGACTTTTCATGAGCAAAGTGGAGGAAGGGATAAAGGGTAGGTGGGAACACAGAGCATTCAGATCAGTCATTTTTTGAATGGCAGAGGAGGCTCAAGGGGTTGTGTGGCATACTCATGCTCTCAATTTGCATATTTTGCGTTTGAATGTTAAAAACAATAGCAATATCTGCTGGATATTAAATTGCACTTTGCTGGATACTGCTCTGAAACTCTCAGCCTGTCGTGATATGCACAGCAGTCAGTCGTGTGCATACACACGCTGCACACGAAGATATAGTTAAATTATTGTGGCACCAATGGAGTGTGTTATACCAACCTTTCCAGCCAACATGCACAGGTCATCCCCTCCAATAACTTTCACCTCGTCTACAGTCTGGTCATTCTTTAGACAAGACAGAAAAAGGACATAGTAATTTTGCAGAAGTAACAGACGAAAGATCAACACACACTAAAAGCATTCACTTGGATGTCACCAGGAATTAACTCAGTTCCCAGTTCGAAGTTATTCAAACCTACTGTGGATTTGAATCCATTGTGGACTTTGTTTCATGTTTGCATTGTAATTTCACTATTTACTGCTTTGTTGCACTTCACATTTCTACATTTCATACAGATACTTGCTGCTCAAGTCCCCCAGGTTTGGTGGGAAAGGATCAACATTATGAAGAGAGCTTAGTGTGAGATCATTTAAATCAACAGAGAGTTGGACCATTATTAATCCTCTGGTATGCACCACTGCTTGAGGAGCTAGCTGTGCGCTCTCCTCTCCCAGCACCCCTTGTTGTCTCTTTCGTCCTCCCACCCCCAGTGCCCTATCAACCCCCTCTCTCTCTGCCGTGAAGCTATACACCCAGCAGCAAGGCCCCAGTTTAATGATTTAGCTGGTCTTGCTAAAGGAACTGGTAGGAGGTAATACAACGGGCTTTAAAATGTCTTTAGGCTACGAATAAAGGCGATGAGAAAGGGATTAGACATCCAAGTGGCGAATGTTATTCATTAGTCACCTTTTGCTGTCAAAAGTACCTGTGTCGTTTGGATCCAGCACTGACAGGAACTCAGTTCTGCCAGGCTTCATGGTTGCACAACCTTCCAATATTCAAGGTCTAGGCTTACACACATGAAGGCTTCTGGAGGGTGCTGACTTTGGCAGGAATGGGACATCGAGCAGATTATTAAAAGTGGATTTGGATGGGGCAGGTTATAGAAATCACAAAACCAAACCAAACCACCCACTTCTGGTGTTAGTGGGAGCTGGGCACCCGAACTGCTCCCAGGAGGTAGATTCTCATTTAACTATTTCAATGAGAATGCGTGCCTCAAAACTTTATCTCCATTTTAAATTTAACTCTGAGCAGCTAGGCATCACAACACTCTGAAAACCCAGCATCTAAAAAGTGAGGCGCAAAGGGCGCTGCACAGAAATTTCACATGACTTTCCCCCCCTCAACCAGTGGTGCGAGCGCGCCTGGGAGACCCCAGTCCTATGATATGAATACCCCCCTCAGTGACCACCCCAACTCCTCCACAACATCCTGCTGTTTCTGGGTACACCCACAAAACCTCAAAACTATCATGTAGTCCCCCCCTGTCCACAACTAATCCCCAAGCAGTAAGCAACATACCAATTCTTGGAGTGCAGCAGTCCACATACAAAAAGCAACCAAGCCAGTCCATCTGATTGTCCTGATTTGGGAAAATTAAATGCCAGAGTACCAATATTCTTCCCAAAATGAATTCCACCTGCTCCTAATCACTTTTTCCCCCCCACCAACTTGAAAATCCCACCTACCGTAATCATTAGGGTTGACAACACAAGACAACTCATTCTTTTCCTGAAATCATGACATATCGGTTCAGTCTACATCTCATTTTGCCAACGTACGTTACTTCGTCTGCTTTACCTGCAAGATGTAATTTAGAAACAGACCATTCGGGCCATCTTCCACAGCTAACAAAGAAAATACTTACGCAGTAGCTCTTCAACCTGATGAAGTCAATGGTCATTGGGAGCGACTCCTCCTGGTTCCTATTTAAAGCCTTGATGTAGTCCAAAAGGTCAGCAAAGAACTTGTAACCTCCCTTCAGCACGCAGAGAACAACAATGTGATCACCTCCCATTTCCTTTGCTATATCTCTGGCCATGCGTTCTGTCCTGAGAAAGCAAATAACAGCTAGTGCATCTTCAGATAGAATCCAGAATGCCATAGCTTTAAGGTTTCACAGAAAAATGCCAATTAGTCATGTTGGTGCAGATTAAAAAGTTAAAAAACAACCCTTTCTCATTCCACGTTCCTGATCGTGGTCTGTAGTTTTGCAGGTTACAGCACTTCAGGTGCAGATTCACAGAAACATTCATATGCAGAGGGAAGCCACTTGGTCCATCTTGCCGCAGCAGTTCTATTACACGGTGCCTGTCTCCTGACTTTTCCCTATAACCACTGAACATTATTTCTATTCAAACAAACAATCATCTAACACCCTCTTGAATACTTCAACTAAATCTGCCTCCTCCACATTTCTGGCCAGGGTATTCCATACCCAAATGGCTCTCTGCGTGAAAAGGTTTATTTTTTGTAACAACCTTGTTTCTTTTGCACATTATTTAAAATCTATGTCCTCGCATTCTTAGGCCATTACAAATTGAAACAGGAGGATGCCATTTGGCCCCTCAAGCCCACTGTGACATTCAATGGGATCATGACTGATGCAACTTTCCTCATGGGCACTTTCCTGCCTTTTACCTGTAAACCTCAATTCCCTGACTGAATAAAGATCTAACTCATTCATAAATATACACAAAGGACTTTGCCCCCACAGCTGTGTGCGGCGTGGATGCACGGAAGAAAAAAAAAAGTTCCACAGACACAACCCTCAAAAGAAATTCATCCTTGTCTCAGTCATTAATTGCTGGTTCCTTTAGCAAGTGGGAACCGTTTCTTCCTACCTACTCGATCCAATGCAGATCCAGATCCTTTTTAAAAGGGCTAAGGCCACCATGATCAGAAACGATAGTAACACATCACTTTATAACTAGGGATAATAGGAACTGCCGACGCTGGAGAATCCGAGATAACAAGGTGTAGAGCTGGACGAACACAGCAGGCCAAGCAGCATCGTAGGAGCAGGAAAGCTGATGTTTCAGGCCTAGACCTTCATCAGAAATGCATTTCTACACTTTATAACTAGGGCTATCCAAATAGTTTAATTCTTCCGATCTTTCCCATTTCTGGCTACGTAAACAGTTGTCAGGGAAATATTAACTTCAATAACGCTTTAAACATTTTGAATGAGTACTGTGTGACATTACAGTTCTGGGGAAGGATCACTGGACCTGCAACCTTAACTGACTTCTTTCCACAGAAGCTGCCAGACCTGCTCAGCTTTTCCAGCAATTTGTTTATTTCTGATTTCCAGCATCAACAGTTCTGGATTTTATAAAAATCGGAAGTACATCAGCTAGAAGACCAGCATTGTGATTCCACTTTATAGTGATAAAGTTAATAGCAGTTTGAATTCTATGGTTGTCTCCAGTTTCCTGGAAAGGTGTTCATTCCTGAAGCCTCTCTGGTGATGCCTGCTGTAGACAGAACACAAGAGCGAGGGAACACAAACTCTAAGAGACAGAGTTTGACAAACCCAGCAATCTGTGTGTCAACCTTAGATAACAAGGTGTGGAGCTGGATGAACACAGCAGGCCAAGCAGCATCATAGGAGCTGGAAAGCTTGACGTTTCGGGCCGAGACCGTTCTGTTATTGCAGTATTTGAACTCTTTCCTGGTTTTCCTTTTTGCTGTTTAAGCATTCTTTACTTGTCAGACAATTGGTAATTTGAAGTTATCACTGGGGACCAAGGTGAGGTCCTTCACATTTGCAGCAAATACTCTATTGCGACAAAACGGAGAGATTCTGTTCAGTGGCAAAAGACGGAGATTCTCTCCAGCTGTACCTACCTGCCCAGCTTCGTCCAGCTCAAAAGGTACTCCCAGTTTATCAAAAAAGCCTTGTTGATCTCTTTTGCTTGCTAATCTTACTTTATTCTGTTTGTATCGAGGGAACTTTTAGAATATCTTTAAACATTATCTGCCTTTTTTCCTTCGGACTTAAACTGCATTGCTGCTTTTGTACTTTTATTTAAAACCAGAAAAAAAAACTTCAGCTACGTTGTAGTAATTGTTTGTGCAAAATGCAATACAAGTGAGGTTAAGTGGATTTCCTTACTTGAAGTTTATTTGCAGCTAAAACCCTAACCCGATCACAGTTAAAAAGTGAAAGAACTGTGAATCAAGAACAAAAACACAGAAGTTGCCGGAAAACCTAAGCAGGTATAGCAGCATCTGTGAAGAAAATATTCAGAGTTAACATGTCGGGTCCAGTGACCCTTTCTCAGAACTGATTAAAGCTGGGAAAAAGTCGGTTTATATGCAGAAAATAGGGAAGGTGGGGGAGGGGTGGAGATGGGGTAGGGAGTAAGCGATAGAATAGAGTCCGAAGAGACAGAACAGCAGTTGTATAGATAAAGGAGTTGATAACAATCTGGCTAAGTGGGTGAGCAGTTGTTAAATGGGGGACAGTTAGTGACTAACAACAGGTAGCGACTAACAACAGGTAGCGTGTAATGGCAGGCTGTCAGATAACACGGCCTGGTGTGTGGAGTAGCAGGCTAGGACCTGGTAGAGTTTAGGCCCTAAAATTATTGAACTCGATACGGAGTCCAGAGGGCTGCAGGATCCCAGAGTGGAAAATGAGGTGTCGTTCGTCTAGCTTGCATTGAGCTTCGCTGGAGCACTGCAACAAGCGAGGTTGGCCAAGGAACAGAATGGTGCATTAAAGTAGCAAGCTACAGGGGGCTCAGGATTTTTTTTGTGAGCAGAATGTGGATGTTCTGCAAAATGGTCACCCAGTCTACGCTTCATTTCCCCAACGTAGAGGAGATCACATTGTGAGCAGCGAATGCAGTAGACTAGATTCTGGGAAGTGCAGGTCCAGGCCTACATGCTGAGGAACACACTAAAGTTTGGGGCAACTGCAAGGTACAATGGGGTACGACCACCATCTAAGATCTTGCTGCCAAAGTTAAAGAGAGTTCCAAACACACAAGTTGTTAAAAAGCTCAGCAAATTTGGCAGCATCTGTCAAGAAACTGTGGCACAGTGGCTCAGTGGTCAGTACTGCTGCCTCACAGCACCAGGGACATGGGTTCAATTCCACCCTCAGGTGACCTTCTGTGTGAAGTTTGCACATTCTCCCAGTGTCTGCACAAGTTTCCTCTGGGTGCTCCGGTTTCCTCCCACAGTCCAAAGATGTGCAGGTTAGGTGGATTATATGGGGATGTGGGTCTGGGTGGGATGCACTGAAGGTCGGTGTGGCCTTGTTGGGCCGACAGGCCTGCTTCCACACCGTGGGGATTCTATGGTTCTAAAAATCAGAGTTAATATTTCAGGTCCGGTGACCCTTCCTCAGTTGGTGTTCATGGTTCTGTCCCGAAGGCAAATCCACATCCCCAGATCTGGCAAACTTCCACGTATTCTCAGTGAGTAAGTGCCCAAAGTAAGTGAAATTTCAACCACAGTTTCAGCCCTGCTGCTAAAAAAAATCCTTAAATGATACATATGCATACAGCTGGTTGCAGTCCAATTGACTGTGCCAGTAACCAAAAGCATAAGTGCTTTGGTAAAATTGATCTCCATTAAATATTCTTTTAGGGATTTAAATCCAGGATTCTCAGTGATATATCTTAATAAAATCAATTCAAACCTCACTCTCACCTTTGCTGTTCCTGTTTTTCCTCATGCCTCTGATCTTAAATTTGAATTCTAAAACATTATTCAATAAGACAATAAATCCTATTAAACCAGTAATTACTTAATTCTTATTTCACACCCAAAGTATAAACTAGCATTCTGACAAAGGTCAAGGACTGAAGAGAGATAGTCTAACATTGCATGCAGCTATTCCAGACCATTTTTGAATTCGTTATTTTAACTTCATGCCTAGGACAGTTACAATCACAGTTTGCCAACACATTTTAGGCCCGCATCTAGGAAGGGGAACACAGTCACTGGCGAGTTCCCCAATTCACTGTTTATGCACTGTCACTGGGTCAAAATCCTGGAACTTCTTCTCCAATAGTATTTCAGTGGAGAGAGGGGCACTACCTGCGAGATCCTTCAATTATGCCCAGTTGGTCTGTGCCACCGCATGCTGCCCTCAAAGCAGTTGTGGGGATGTTGAGACTGTCACACATCTCCTGCCCAAGTGTGCCTTTGCACAGGAAGTCTGGAGAAAGATGCAATAGAGAGTGTGTCTAGGTTTATCGCAAGCAGATCCGTGATGCAGGATTCTGCACTCGCACAAGCTGTTGCCTGGGACACACGCAGATTTTTGCAATGGACAACGGTTTCATGGTCATCGTCAGACCATTAATGACTCATTTTTATTGAATTCCACCATCTGCTGTGGTGGGATTCAAACCCAAATATCTGTAACATTACTTGGCTTTCTGGATTACAAGTTCAGTGACAACACTGGTTGGGTTATGTAATTGTCACAGGCAAAGCAGTTTCTACTTGACGGGTTCACCACTTTGAGCAATGGTCCTTTAAAGTTTAAGAAGATTTGTTACCTGCGCTATGGATGAGGTTGTAGACTTGCTCACTGAAGCAGTGTGTTTGGTTGCAGACTTTTCGTCACCCCGCTAGGTAACATAGTCAGTGCGCCGCTGGTGAAGTGTTGGTGTTCTGTCCCGCTTGTTATTTATATGCCTCTGTTTGCTGAGGTGGTTGGCATCACTTCAGTTCTGTTTTACTGTAGTTTATATAAATCGGGTCCAGTTCAATGTGTTTGTTGATGGAGTTCCAGTTGGAATGCCAGGTCTCCAGGAATTCCCTGGTGTATCTGTTTGGCTTGTGCTATTATGGATATGTTGTCCCAGTTGAATTCATGTCCTTTGTCTGTGTGTATTGAGACTAATGAGAATGGGTCATGTCTCTTTATGGCTAGTTGGTGTTCATGTGTCCTTATTGTCAGTTTTCTTCCAGTTTAGCCTATGTAATGTTTTCACAGTCCTTGCATGGGATTTTGTATATTACATTAACTTTATTGTTTGTGAGTAGAGGATCCTTTACATTCATCAGTAGCTGTCACAAGGTGGTTATTGGTTTGTGGGCTACCCTGATACCTAGGGGTCTGAGTAGTCTTGTGGTCATCTCTGATAGGTCTCTGATGTACAGTAGGGTGACTAGTGTGTCTGGCCATGGTGTGTCTTCTTGTTGTGGTCTGTCATGGAGGGAAAGGTGGATTGTCCTTTTTAAGTATCCATTCCTTTCAAAAACACCATTTAAAATGCTCCTGTTCTGCTTTGCGCAATTCCGGGTTGCTGCAGTGTGTTGTGGCTCATTTTAATAGTGTCCTGATGCAACTCCGTTTATGGGTGTTAGGGTGGTTGCTGGAGTAACTAGCGTATCTAGTCCGTATGTATACGCTAGTCTGGAGTTCCCCATTGTTTTTGTGTTCTACCATTATGTCTAGGAAGGGTAGTCGTTTATTGTTCTTTTCCTTTGTGAATGTTATCCCCATGAGGATGTTGTTGTGTGTTAGTGGGTTTCTTCTAGTCTTGTGCATTTGATAATCACGAAGAGGTCATCTATATAGCAGACCCAGAATTTTGGTTGTATAGTGGGGAGCGCTGTTTGTTGCAACCTTTGCATTACTGCTTCTGCGATCAGTCCTGATATTGGGGGATGTCACTGTTTCATTTGTACATGACATGAAACACCAGTCGTTGAAGCTGGAGTGAGTTCAGAGGCACAGATCCAGCAGTTTCAGGGCACTGTCCCTGTTGATGCTTTTGGTGTCATGGGGTGCCTGCCTTCCTGATTCATTCAGCAGTGTAGCAATTGTCTCTTTGGCTAAGTCGATGTTTATGGATATATAAATAGTGCTGTTACGTCATAGGATATTATTATCTTGTCCTCTTCTATTCTGGTGTCCTTGATGATGTTGACAAATTCTTGAGAGGAGTAAGGGGACTGGGTAGTTTTGTCCACTAAGTATTTCAGTTTCTGTTGTAGTTCTTTGCCAAGTCTATATGTTGGCATGACTGGTAGCGAGACAATGGATCCGAGGGTGATCTCTGGCTTGTGTACCTTGGGGAGTCCATAGGAGCAGGGTGTATAGGATTCTTCTGGCTTCATTTTTTGGTCGTCCGTCTTGCTGACTTCTCCAGATTTGTGTAATTTCTTCAGGGTTGTTTTGATCTGATTCTCTAAATGTGGCGTTGGGTCTATCGCCATCTGTTGGTTGGTGCCGGTATCCACTAGTAGAGAGAGTTAGCTTTCTCAGTGTATTGGGCTCTATTAAGGATTACTTTCATGCGCCCTTTGTTCGCTGGTAAGATTACGATGTTTCTGTCTTTGAGTCTTTCCAGGGCTTTCTTCTCATGTTGAACACGTTCCACTTATCTTTTCAGCGCTGGGACTATTGTCAGTCTGATGGCCTGTTGTCTTTCCTCCACGAGTCCTTTTTTTTAAAGTGTTGATTCCAGTGCAGCCCGGAAGTCAGGTTTTTTGGCGTCTCTGTAGTTTTAATTCAGTCCACGTAGGAGGACTTCTCTATTTGCGAGTGGTCAGTCTGCAATGCTCTTGATCCATGTTTTTGTATTATCTGCGTCATTGTTGGGTGGGAGTTTGGATAGTTTTTCTTGTAGGCCTATTCTTTTCTGTGCGCTAGTCTTTTGTTGTTGTTTGGTAATGGCTTGTTCCAGTGTGGTTGTCCATCCTTGGGTCGGTTGCGTTGGAGTTTAAAGTTTTTTGGTGTGCAATTTCTCGCTCATAAAAAGGACCCCAGAACCACAGCCAATAAAATTAACGTAACATACAAAATACCATGCAAGGACTGTGAAAAACACTAACTAGGCCAAACTGGAAGAAAACGGACAATAAAAGGATACATGAACACCAACTGGCCACCAAGAGACACTACCCATTCTCACTGGTCTCAATTCACACGGACAAAGAAAGACAAAAATTTGACTGGGACAACATATCCATAACAACACAAGCCAAACAGAGACATGTCAGGGAATTCCTGGAGGCCTGGCATTCCATCAAACACACTGTACATCAGACTTAGTTCAAACCACTAAAACAAAACTGGACACAATGCCAACCACCCCAGCAAACTGAGGCATATAAGTAACAAGCCGGACTGAACACTAACGCTTCACCGGAGGTGCACTGACAATGTTACCTAGCAGGGTGACGAAACATTGGCAACTAACCACACTGGCTCAGCAAGCAAGTCTACAACCTCAAATGGTCCTTTAAAGCTGGACTTCTATGCATCTCCCAGGACTTAAGTTGTGAATTGGACATCAGAAGAACCAGGAATGGTAGCCATGGCTAAGTTAGAGAGAGAGTACATGTTGGATTGGGTGGGGTGGAGCCCCAATCGACACCAGGTACCTAGTTCTGGCACTCACTTGACAACGTCCAAGCTAACTGGCCAACTGCCCATAGGGTTAAATCTGCCAGGCTCCAAGTCAAGCATAGGCCCCTCCCCAAATCAGACTGGGATGAGGCCATTAACAGGGCCACTGGTGGATGATCTGGTGGATGGAGGCCCCTAACACCCACCTCCCACCTCCCTCCTCCAAAACAAAAATCTCCATGTCACTCAAAATCATGGTGGGGGCATGGTACAGCCTAATGGTGAGTACAGTGCCAGTGGCATTGTACCCCAAGTTACAGTGCTCCCCAAGCAACCCCCCTCCACCCCCACTTTGCTGCCTGCCGGTCACCTGTCAAACTAAAACCACGAACTGTCTCTCTTTCCAACAAAGCTTCCTGAACTGTTGAGTTTATCCCAACACTTAAGTAAACAACAATTGTGTGATTTGGAAAATTTTTGGTTAGGCTTTTTCTCTTTCTTAAAGCAGGAAGGAAAGCACTCGACACAATCCATCATTTGGCAAAACCCCGACTCCTCAAGTCTTTGATAAATTATGGTCTGTTCCTCCCACAGCTCCTCAGCATTGAAAACTATTGATCTATTTTTTGAAGTCTAAGACATTGGAGTTCTGAACTCATTTGTTCAATGGCACAGCTGGTTTGGTGCTGGGAGAGGTGATATAGCTCTTCATGTACTTCAAAGCAAACTTCAGCTGGCATTCAAATTGGAAAGTTGCTAATTCTCAACACAGCTCCATAAATAACATTATAAAGCAGCAAATGCTCTTGGGTGTCAGGGTAAAGGAAGACTATCCAAACAAAAAGACTATTAAACAATGAACAATTAGCAGCACATTCACATGCAAAGCCACAGAAATGAAAACAATACCTGCAGCACAGAGGCCTTACATCAATTCTTTGAAAGACACATTCAGATGGCCTATGGACCCAAGTGGACTTGTCCATTTTGTTTTGATGGACGTATAAAATTCCTTTTTGGAAGTTACAACTAAATCTGCTTCCACCAGGGTCTGGGAGAGCCGGGCAACTAAAGGTCAATAACTGGGGCTCACTGTCATCAGGTCAAAGGTTAAAGGCTGGAATCCCCAGCCAGTGATTTCTGTCCCTGACTCTGGAGGCTTCAACAACCCTTTCAGGTAATCCTGTCCCAGATCATAACAGCTCACTGCTTAAAACAATTGCTCATGTCGCCTCAGGTTCTTTCCAGATTACTACGTATTGGTGTCCTCTAGTCATCAGTCCTTCTGGCAATGGAATCAAATTCTTACTGACTCTATCAAAATGCTTGTGGTTGTGAATACTTCTATTAAATCATTACGTACCTTTCTCTGCTCCAAGGGGAATATCCAGCCATACAATAGAGTCACAGAATAATAGAACATAGAATAATACAGCGCAGAACAGGCCCTTTGGCCCTCGATGTTGCGCCGACCTGTGAACTAAGCTAAGCCCATCCCCCTAATAATAACGATGTAGATGGAAACCATTTAGCTGATCATGTCAATGCTGGCTCCTGATAACTGCTAGGAGCAAGGACAGAAATCACAAGCCCTGGTGCTGCCCTTAACTCAGGCATTTGGCCCTAGTGCACGGCCACCTTAGAGCTTTGGGCACCACTGGTCAGCTCTGATGTAGCCCCAGAGTCAGCCCCTCATAACACACTGCTTAACTGGCCCCACTCCTCTACATTTGCCACCAAACCCCTGCAAATTTTTCTCTCTTCAGATTATCAGATTCTCATTTGAAACTCTCAATGGAGTCTGTCTCAACACTTAAGGCAAGGCATTTTAGATTCTAACTGCTCACTATGTTCCAATGTGTTTTTTCTCACTTCACATATGTTGTCAAACACATTGATTTAATGTCTTCAGGTTCTGAATCTTTTCACCAATGGGAAAATCTTCTCCCTACCTACTTGTTAGATCGCTCATGATTTTGAGCATGTCAATCAAATCTCAACTATCTCTTTCTAAAAGAAAGCGGCTCTAGCTTTGCCAATCAATCCATGTAACTGGTGTCACTTAGCTATATACCAAAATCTTTCTGGACCTCCCTCCAATGTCTTCACATCCTTACTGAAGTGTAGTGTCCAATTCTGAGTACGATACTCCGACTGAGTCCAAACCAGTGTTTTATGAAGGCACATCACAATTTCCTTGCTTTGGACTTGTTACTTTTTACTTGTAAAGCATAGCATCCTGTATTTTTCTCAGCCTGACCTGCTACCTTCAGCTCTTTGTGCATCTGCTGGTTAGCTCAGGCTGCTGGCTTGGTGAAGCACAGTATTGCCATAAAATATTGGTTCAATTCTTGCACCAGCTGACGTTACTGTGAAGGACGCTCCTTTTCAGCCTCTCCCCTTCACCTGAGGCACGGTGACCCTCAGGTTTAACCAGCACCATTCATCTCTTTCTAATCCTATCATGGCCACATGGCCCTCTGCGACTATGGTGACTTTACTACCCAAATCCCTCTGCTCTTGCACCCCCTTTCAAATTTTATCCTTTATTAAATGTTCTGTCTGTCTCATTTTCCTATCCAAATGCATCACTTCACACCTATCTGCATAAAACTTCATCTGCTCATTCTACTTTATGTACTTTAATGTCACTTTATTCCTCACAGTTCACAATTCTCTCAAGTTTCATGTCATTTGCAAATTTTGAAATGGTGACCTGCTAGTTAGGGTCATTCACAGAAGATTGATTTGATGCATTGTTAACAGTTATCCCATTAGTACCATCCCTCAAGCCAGAGGCTGAACGAAAGAGTCACTTCTCTCTACTTCCTGCTATTCAACCAATTTCATATTTATATCTAAGCTTAAAGTCCTCTTCTCTGGTGCCATTAATTATATCCTTGGAGGCCTTGACACCCTTTCTAAAAGCATACTAGCAAAAACACAACTCAATCACCTAACTGGGGCTCAGTGATTTCTAAGATATTTTGCACAACTTTCATGGTTTTTGTTTTGCATTCTAAGTCTCTGTTCCTAAAACGTAAGGATCCTATGCGTTTGACTAGTCTTCTTAACTTGACCTTCCTCCTGCGAACAAGAGGCGAATCATATTCAAGTAGATTAAAAATAATGCTGTTTCAGATCACAAAGTCTACAGTAAACTGTAACACAGAACATTAACTTAAGAACAAATGGAGGATACCCAATGCAAAGCATGAAGGCTTATTTCTTACCGGTCCATAATAAGGCCGTGAGGAATGAATACTCTTTCCAGGTCTTCTACGTAGTGTTTAGGGATACAAAACATCTCAGGGTCGTAACCGCTTTCATTGTCACTGATCTGCAGAAATCAAAAAATGATAAATTAATTCCAGATTTATTCCAATGCATCAATTGCATCTCAGTGATGACACAAGAAGGGACTTGATAGATCAAACAACCTTGTTTTTCAGTAGCGTTATTGCTGGGTTTTACAATGCAACTGCCACTAGAAATAGACGATGGATAGAGGGAGGTCAAAGTACTCATCACATAAATAAGGGAAGACAAGGCATCCAAGGAAAAGAACCGGCATTTACATAGGATCAAAGCTGTGAAACATGCTGAAATGCTCTATAGCTGATGAAGTACCTTTTCACCGACCTCCCTCCCCAACACCCACCCTCTCCCAAAGTGATGCTGTTTGTAATGTAGGAAATATAGCAGCCAATCTATGCTCAGCAAGATCCCACAAACAGAAATGGGAATGTAAGTGACTAAGTCACCTGCTGTACTTACGCTGGTTAAAGGGACGAAATATTGGTCACCGCTTTCTGGAGAACTTGCCTGTTTTCCTTGGAAATAGTGCCTTGAGATCTTTTACAACCACTCTCTGCTAACATTTTTGTGTTTAAGAAGAGACTTCTAACAGTGCATACCTCGGAGCGCTTGCGTTTGCAATGCAAATAATCAAGCATGGCAACGCAACCCAAATTCATTCGAAGGCCCATACTGGACACAAAAATGCTTTTCCTAGAGGTTACTACATACTTTCTGCTCTTCCCATTTTTATCATCTAAAGCTCAATGCATGCGGTCAAGTTCAAGAGAGTGGCCAATCATACCATTCTTACAGCATACTTTCCGCCAGTATCCAGCAATAGTCTGTGGCCAAAAGCCTGGAACTTCCTGAGCTAGTGTCTAGGTGGATGTACCTGTGGTTATGTTAATGTCTGACCTCTGAGCCACCGGTACGAGCAATCTTGTACATCATGTCGATGCCAGAGTTCTGAAATGTTCTGGTTCCGCATTAACAAACAAGTTAAGACAAGAAAGGAATGCTGTCTGCTAACCGTACGGTCAGAGGCCACAATAAGAAAATCACAATTACTGCAATTCAGTTTTGCCTTTGGGGAAGGAAAAATTAACCCCCAATGACAACTTTGTTTTTCTTCTCCATTCAATCACTAAACGTTTCTTTGGTATTCATAATGCTTCAATTACAGTGCACTGTGCTCACTAATTTAAATGCTTGCTTTGCCAAACTATCCCTTGTCCTGTGAACAAAGTGTGGAGCAAGCATCTTTCATTCTATAACATAACATTTCCTATTTGTAAAGGCATGGATGAATTAGCTTCAGATATACACTTAAAATCCTGATGATTGTAAGCCACGTAGTACGAGGTAACTAATCTTACTCCGAGACCATTACAAATAGGATGCTGCAGAAGGTGCTCATTTAGGTCTGAGGTGAACACATAACTGTTGAGGACAGAGCTGAATCAGTTAACTTAAAAAAAGGTTTTCACTTTTGTTTCTGCTTCAATTGTGCTGGCTCCACAAACAATATAATCCATATTCCAGATAACAAGGTGTGGAGCTGGATGAACACAGCAGGCCAAGCAGC